>OX459095.1:44079839-44679839 GCA_949775045.1 Metridium senile
TCATCAAAAGTATAAGGACATGGGTTCTTGAGAGAGTCTTGTTTCACATCAGGACTGGTGACTAATGAACCTGAACGACGAGGAGGCAATTTTTTAAGATATCCTTTTCTTATTATTTTGTGAACTAATAGATATCTTCGTCTAATTCTTGCTAACTTTTGACAGGGGGTGGTAATTTTCTTTTTTGGTGCTGCTAGCGATAAGCCAAATAGATAAGCACTCAAAAGAAATGCTGTGAGCTAGATAGAAAGGAGAGGAAAATATCAATTAGTATTCAAATATAGACCGAATCGAAATATGGCGTACTCTTATTGTTCTTGACTGTCTAGCCTCGTGTTCACGTTGGAAAACAATAGAGTTTTCACATGTATGCAAGGCTTGGCAGTCAAGAAGAATTGTTATTCAAATTGGCCGCCATATTTCGATTAGGTGTCATATGAGAACCAAATGTATACTTCATAACAAAGGTATATAGTTTATTTGCAGTGATGCTATCTGGGAAACCAGAGGATTTCTTGATCTAGTATTTGTATTTATCATTTGTACGTCTGTTTGTTATTTCTCGTTGCTTCATAGATCGTCAAATTTACGCAAGTGGAAAACAACCTTTGGTACCCAGGCTACCCTGATTTTTTCACGCGAATTAAAATGGCAACGATTATTCAAAATTCATTTTAATGTACTGAGATCGCCTGTTTTTAATTTCTGTGAACTGTGAATAAACCACGGCCAATCTTCCCTTCATAAACCTAGCCTGCATCACATCCGGACTTTTTCTCGGTTAAGTCCGTCTGTGAAACAACGCCACAAACCGTGTTCCGCTGAACCCCCAGCTGACTAGCACGAATATAAGAAGCGATTTCTGATTGGCTCATGCCTTCTTCGATTCTAGCATGCTCGCTGATTGGTCAAAAGCTTGTCATAACTATCTTTCATCGCGCCAAGTCCAAAGTTTTAATGCTACACATGGTTTTGACCTTTGGCATGTGTAGTTGTTTGAACGAAATTTACTGCAAAGTTTATGATTCAAAAAGACAGATTTATCACGTACAGCAAAGGAAAATTCAATATTTGATTGGCCATTGGCCTTTAATTTCTATTGAGAGAAAATCTCAAAAGTATGCCAAGCTTGTTTGAAGAATTATAAAACACAATTTGTCTACAAACTTATCTCACACAGCACAAAAAATTAAATAAATCTAACAATACCTTCAAAGTTTAGTTAGTTTATTGACTTTGTCGCTCATTCATGAGAATAAATATTTAGCATAATACTAGATCGATAAACGTGGTTTCTCTTCCAATACAATGGATGATGTTCTTCACATCTGATCAGCATTCAAATATCACAGATCTTCGATATAGCGTTTCGGAAGGTCGATAAAAACATTATTTTCCTCAAAAAGGCTTTGATACTCTTCTTTCATTCAGGCAAAAGGATACTAACTCGTAGCTTAGCAAAAGGTTTTCAATTTCAAATTGATTTTTTTGATTTTGTCACATGTGCGTAGAAGGATATCCAAACCAATCAGCAATCGTGTTAGAATTGAACAAGGCGAGAGCCAATGAGAAATCCTTCTTATATCCGTGCTAGTCAGCTGGGGGTCCAGAATACGTTTTGTGGCGTTGTTTCACAGACAGACTTAACCGAGAAAAAGTCCGGATGTGACGCAGGCTACATAAACCCCACCCCTCCCCAACTGATACTCGACACATAACCATACTATCCCGAATACTGCAATCAGATTGGTTTACGAACTGAAGACAACTGATAAAAATAAATATATCTGAGTGTTATAAATCTACGTAAATGTGGAATCACGAAAAAAAACATTTTATCGCTACATTTTTTGCAATTAAATCATCACTACATCATGTTAAACAAATTGCTTGTGAAAAAGTTATTTGATTAATGTGAAATACGAGACTTACGAAGTCACTCGGTAAACTCTGTAACTTGATCGTGGACTCTTTAGTTCAACAAAATACAAATCGGTAGCAATTCGGAACGCACTCGAAAATGAATAAATCGTTTGCAAGCAATGGCTTGCTTAGCTTACCTTTAGAAGATCCATGTTATCTTTTCTTGAGATTTTGATGGGCGAGATTAGCTTGTATTTCCTCCTTTGAGTGCTTGGATTGTTGTGCTGGAAAATGTACCTTCATGTTTATATATACTATGCTAATAATCTCTTTTCCACCAATCAAGGCACGGTTCGTAAGAGTTCATCCAATTTCTTACAATGAATAAGACATTAATTTAAAATGATGTAATAATGATGATGTCATTTTAGCAATGTTGTCAAGATATAGCTAGATATTGCACTCAATTTGATTGGACGACTCTATTTGATGGTAACCAATCAGATTGAGTTTTACAAAATAAGGCCCATTTCTCACAATGAATAAGACATAAATTTCAAATGATGTAATGATGATGTCATTTTAGCAATGTTGTCAAGATATAGCTAGATATCGCACTCAATCTGATTGGACGACTCTATTTGATGGTAACCAGTCGTCCAATCAGATTGAGTTTTACAAAATAAGGCCCGGCTACGAAGTTATCGATGTCAATCAATGACGGCTAATAGATCATCTGAAAGAAAATTATTGTTGAAAATCGTTCAACTGATCTATAATATCGTGAAGTCTGACTGGGAATCCGGTGAAAGTTTTGCTGGTTTCTGGACAGAAGGATCATTAATGTATGTTATAAATGGTACTCAGGTATATTAAGGCTTGGTTTATTACGTAGTTTGCATAAAATCATTATTTTTCAAATATTAAAAAAAGGTATTAGAGGTATGAAGTTGGCCAGTTGATGTATTTCATTGAAAGTAACAATATAATATTAAATATTTTGTATATTGGGTATCACGTGATACACTACGTGGTAATCAAGTGTGAGAAAAATATAAACGAAAATGAGGAGTACAAAGGCTTTTTATACAGAAATACAATTGATGTTATTTTATGACAATTTGAGAGGTCTTTGGTAATTAGCCTATTCTCGTTGTCCATCTTTGCTAGTTAAAGAGATATATGACAAAACAGGTCACGTGACCTAGCTCATTAATATGCATTGTCAAAATTTCTCCTTACCACCACAATGGTGTCAACCAGAAAAGGCTAATTTGGAACCACCTTGTTAAGTACAATAAAATAATAAGTATTTCAGCTTTTGGACAATAGTCTTTGTACACCCCATTTGAAGAAAACCATTTTTGTCGCCTTTAGTCACATGACCACCCAAAGTCAATATAACTATAGCTAAAATAGTGATAAGGCTAAAGGCTACCTATATACCAAACATGACGTTAATGTCTTAAAACCTAACAGAAATATTAGAGAACGTGTTTTCATTGATTCTCTAAAACAGAAAGTGCAAAACCTCTACTGAATCTTTTAGAAATACTATCAGTAAATAACGTATATTGTTTGCATGTCTTGAAATTTATACATTCATGGCATTGTGGAATACTACCTTGTGTATTTGATAATATGTTTAAATATGCTAGAAATGTCCACTCTTATAGACTAATACAAGATATGCAACAAACCAAAATCTATGTAAACCAAGAGTAAGAACAAATACAGGTAAACAGTCTTTTTTAACAGGTGCTTAGGAAGCAACATTTTAGCCTAGTGGTTCTTAATCCACTGGTTCTTATATGCGGGTTTTTACTGTAGTACAAACAGTGTATTCGTGAATAATAATAATAACTTTATTTAAACACGGAAAAACTCTTCAGTTATACAATGAATAAAAATAAATAAATAAATAATAATGAAAAGTAAAGGTCCCAGAATAGTCCCTTGGGGAATGCCACATGACAATGAATAATTACCAGACAAATGGTCATTCACCAAAAACTTTTGATTGCGATTGTGAAGATAGGACCTGAACCAATCATTAGCAATCCCTTTGATACCATAGAATTGTAATTTTGATAAGAGAATGGCATGATCTACGGTATCAAACGCTTTTTTCAGATCTAGAAACAAAACAGCGTTTACTTTACCCTTGTCAATATTGAATGCCCAGTTGTCAGTAGCCTCAAGTAGAGCAGTGACTGTAGAATGAAGGCGACGAAAGCCCGACTAGTGACGTGAAAGAGAATTATTGTTCGTAAAATAAGTGAAAACCTGATCATATACTAAACTTTCAAACACTTTGGCTACTATTGGAATAATCGAAATTGGTCGATAGTTGTTGAAATCGTCGCGTTTACATTACTAATAGTTATCACGGTCCGTATATATCGGATATATAGTTTACACTCTATTATATATAAAACGTTTACTTGTCATTCGTATTGAAAACAGTTCAAAGAGTTTTGCGATCTATACAAGACATTCTCATAATACAATGCAATAGCAAATATGTACTAATAACAGTAATGACATAAAACTAAATAGAAAGAGCAAAAGCAAAAACCCACACGCAGCAAAACAAATCAAATCTGTGAAATACGCATCCTAAAAGGAAGTTTGCATTTGGGGGTCAGCCTTACGCGAAGAACAGCTATAAATATATATATCATAATAATAATGTTTAATGAGGGAAACCTACTCGCAAAGATTTTCTGTATAGGGCCCAATAACAATACAGTAACCTATACCTCTTGGGGTTAGATAACCCATGAGGTTTTAAATAATGACTCGTCATCTATATCTGAACAATATCTATGGAATAATAAATATATCAAGATAAATAGAAAACCAGTTTATTTCAAAGACTTTGCGATGAAACAGATAAACTATATTATAGACTTACGCGATAGTGATGGCAACATCACATGGGAACATGCTAAATCACTCGGCTCCTTACAAGACAAGTAAAAATTTAACTGATGGTTTCAGTTGTTTCATTCGATCCCAAAGGGTTGGAAACATAGTATAAAAGACGACAAAAACATGAAACAAGACGGCATTATCAGCAAAACCTTATTATTGAGAAATAAAGAAATCGCTTTTGAAAAGGTAAAAACCAGCGACATATACTCTTATCCATTGATGAAGTATTTTAAGCCGCCAACAGCACAGGCGAATTTATGTAAAAAGTTGAGTTATGAAATTATCTGGCAAGAAGTTTATGAAAAAATTTATAAAACAACAATCGACTCCTAATGAGAATCTTCCAATTCAAAATCGTAAATAACATATTATACCTCAATCGAGACCTTTATCGATTCCAGATAACTGAATCACCATCTTGCTCCTATTGTTTGTACCACCTCGAAACGGTTGAACATTTATTTGTAGAATTCAAAACTGAAGTCTCTATTTTGAAATTCAAGACTGGCTCAAAAATCATAGGGTAATTCTACCAAATATATCTAAAACTGACATTATACTTGGAGTAAATGACTGATAGAAATTAATATGATTTTTTTGCTATATAAACTTGTTCTATATAAATCTAGAGGAAAAGGATTTATACCTTTTCTAGCTTCATTTGAAAATACATTAACTACATTGTAAATTGTAATTCATAACTGTAATTCATGACTAAAAATGGAAAAATATAGTTAATGCTTTGTAAAACAGTAAATATATATATATACTTACAATACTCTCAAAAGAATATTATTTTGAATTAATGATATAAAACGATTTAACAAACACATTTAATGTAAATAAGTTTAACAATATATGTATATATCTGTTATTTGTTTAAAGTTAATTTGTTTTAAGTTTAAAATCCGCATATAAGAACCAGTGGATTAAGAACCACTAGGCTAAAATTTGCTTTTTAAGCACCTGTTAAAAAAGAACCACCTTAGGCTAAAAAATTTGAAAGGTTTTAAGATTTATTTGCATGCATGGTCATTTGAAAAAATATAAGTTGAGTCTAAATATGACCAAATTTGAAATGCAAAGCAAGAACAATGGTTTACAAATGTTTTATCAGTTAGTTCTCAATGAGAATACATTCATCATTCAAATGCTTTTATATAACAATTTATATAATATAAAAAACACTATATAAGGGAAATTGTTTTTGCTTTGTAAATAAAAACCACCTAAAAACCACCTTAGCCTAATTTCTCACTAAATACCAATTATATAAGAGCCACTTTAGCCCAACCTCGAAAAAAAATTAAATTCGGATTTTTACTGTATTATAAACAATCAATGACGTAATAGATTGATGATATTGATATTTTTCATTTGTTGTGTTTACGTTAGCCCAGCCTTTTGTTCCCGGCTATTCCATATCAGCTGCTATTTACTGAGATGAGGTTTGAGTATTTGACTGTTTACGAAAGAATTGTCCAACCCCCTTTCCAGAGGCTAAGTTCTGTCTGTCTGAGCATGCTAATGGTATTGTTTTGATATTTTTACAGGCACTCTGGCAGGTATGTTACAGTTAAAATGGCACATTCCACACGAAATAGAAAGAACTGGTATTTTCTCACATCAATTCTTCGAGAATAATTGTATGAAGTGGAGGAAATATGGGTCATACATGATTATCATAACCAAAAATGTATTTAAAATTGTGTCTCAAGTGCTTTATATTACAAATGTTCACTGAAAAAAAAAAAACCAGACACAAATTGGCTTCAAAATATTTTGCTTAGCCTGCGTAAACAGAACCTTATGAGACATTCCGAGCGTTGATGATGGTCTGTTTACGCAGGCTATATATATATTTTTTTTGTATTGTCGGAGTCTTTATCTTCCAATAATCTTTAACCATTCCAGCAAGTTATTAAGAAATCACATTTATGGGCTGTACAAACCATTTCGACATTTTCATTGTTATTATTTTGGTCAAAAATGAACAACATTTTTTTGTAGTTTTGCACACCCCACCCTCCTTCCCTAAATTTTACAGACGCACATGAGGTCCTGGGTAAAGTAAGTCATTTGCCACAGACCAGTTAAATAATTCCTCTTTTTCTTTTTAGCTTTTCTAAAAACGTGAGAACGTGGCTAATAACTAAAAACCAGTACTACAATGGAAATGCTGATAATATCAGAACTAAAATTGACTTCATCAGAATTAATGATTTTTTTTGTTTATTTATTTGTCACAATGATACAATTTTCAACTAATAAAGAGTATATACTTGCGACAGGAGATGGAGACAGAACTTTCGTCCCAATTGAATATCCTACTCCTCCTTAAATATAACTAATAATAGAATTATACGTACAAGGCGAAAAATATACTAACACATACAGTATCTAGTAAAACTATCTCTTCCTCTTTGCCTTTCGTGAGTTGCATCAGTTATAAATCAGCAGTTTGGTCTTCCACTTGATCTTTTTTTTGGCTTGAGATCTTGCTTTTCCGACGTCACTCAGCAAAGTTTCAGTTTTGCATGCTGGCCGTTGGCTCAAAACGAGCTCTTCCGCACTTTGACAGGTCTTATTTTTCGTCCTGCTGGGTGACATGCCTCCCTCCTCACTAACAGAATGTTAGTGGGGGAGCCGGTTTAGTCGCCGACAACCCGACCATGCGGCAGGTGGTACTGGGTTACAATGTTACCAGTAGCAGAGTCACCAGTAGACCCTGACCTGACTCATCCAACTTTTGATGACCGATGTAGTCTTTAAGTTTCCTGCAGTTCAAATGGCAACCGCAAACGCATGTATTCGTTGTTTTGATTTGTTCAATATATCTTTTTTTTAATTTTATACAGTTGAAGACATAAATTTCAAATAATGTAATGATGATGTCATTTTAGCAATGTTATCAAGATATAGCTAGATATCGCACTCAATCTGATTGGACGACTCTATTTGATGGTAACCAGTCGTCCAATCAGATTGAGTTTTACAAAATAAGGCCCGGCTACGAAGTTATCGGTATCCATGAATGACGGCTAATAGATCATCTGAAAGAAAATTATCCTTGAAAATCGTTCAATATCTATAATTTCGTGAGGTCCGACTGGGAATCTGGTGAAAGTTTTGCTGGTTTCTGGACAGAAGGATCATTAATTATAATGTTTGTTGCTGAGGGGATTTTGAAGGCAAAGGAAGGATTAAACATGATTTTCTAGGCTATCTTAGACAAGTGATTCATATCTCGAGTGACCAGCCCTACCATTTTTAAGTACAGGTGTGCAAAAAAAAAAAAAAAAAAAAAAAGTCTAAAACGTTCAAAAACCAGCCAGAATTACACCAAATAAATTTAACAACAACACTGGATTGAAATATGTTCAAATTTATTTCAATAAAAATACGGATTTTTTTCTCCCATATCTCTACTGTAAAAGTGAATTGCTTAGGCTGCCTGTGGATATAGTCAGTCTTTCTTTAGTGAGTGCCTCTTCACTGTTTAAGTTCTAATTCAGGTTTTTCGCTATGCCGGATCGTTAATGTTATTGCCAGCATGCCACTAGCGATTCTACTCTTGTTATCGTGTGCAGTTATATTCACGTTGGTAGACAGCTTGCATGACAATGCCAGTGACAAATTGAAAGTTGTCAAATTCGTGGTGTAACTACAAAGGTTCCTGGTACAGATAAGTTCGTAAAAGAGTACCTTGGCATTCCATACGCTCAAGCCGAGCGTTTTGAGCGTCCGGTTCCACCACAAAACTGGACAGGGATAAAAAAAGCGAATTCTTATATGGCAAAAAGTGCCACCAAATTTCTTTGCTCGTAGAGGCCAATGAAGATGAGAACTGCTTGAACCTGAACGTGTTTGTTCCTAACGTAAATTGGTGTGAATCAATGCCAGTGATGGTTTGGATTCATATAAGTTTATGTGTAGAGGGATCGGGGACAATGGAGGACGTAAAATACCTAAGAGTCACAGTAAAAACCCGCATATAAGAACTACTATTTTTTTTAGGTTAGGCTAAAGTTGTTCTCATATAATTGGTACTCAGGTGTATTAAAATACGTAATTTGCATAAAATCATTATTTTTCAAATATTAAAAAAGGTATTAGAGGTATAAACATAAAACTTGGCCAGTTGATGTATTTCATTGAAAGTAACAATATAATATTAAATATTTTGTATATTGGGTATCACGTGATACACCACGTGGTAATAAGTGTGAGAAAAATATAAATGAAAATGAGGAGTACAAAGGCTTTTTATACAGAAATACAATTGATGTTATTTTATGACAATTTGAGAGGTCTTTGGTAATTAGCCTTTTCTCGTTGTCCATCTTTGCTAGTTAACAGGTCATGTGACCTAGCTCATTAATATGCATTGTCAAAATTTCTGCCTACCACAACGATGGGGTCAACCAGAAAAGGCTAATTTGGAACCACCTTGTCAAGTACAATAAAATAATACGTATTTCAGCTTTCTGACAGTAGTCTTTGTACACCCATATTTAAAGAAAACCATTTTTGTCGCCTTTAGGTCACATGACCACCCAAAGTCAATATAACTATAGTTAAAATAGTGATAAGGCAAAAGGCTACCTATATACCAAACATGACGTTAATGTCTTAAAACCTAAAAAAATATGTAAAAAACATGTAAAAAAAAATGAGCAAATAAAACATTCACATTCACATTCTGAAAAACCAAGCCTTAAACCACCTGAGTATTTAGTGAGAAATTAGGCTAAGGTGGTTCTTAACTGGTTCTTATTTACAAAGCAAAAACAATTTCCCTTATATAGTGTTTTTTTATGTAGAAGCATCTGAATGATGAATGTATTCTTATTGAGAACTAACTGATAATACATTTGTAAAACATTTTTCTTGCATTGATTTTAAATTTGGTCATATTCAGACTCAACTTATATTTTTTCAAATGACCAAATAAATCTTGAAACCTTTCATATAAGAACCAGTCTAATTTTTTAGCCTAAGGTGGTTCTTTTTTAACAGGTGCTTAAAAAGCAAAATTTTCGCCTAGTGGTTCTTAATCCACTGGTTCTTATATGCGGGTTTTTACTGTAGTACAAGCAGTGTATTTGTGAAACATTACTAATAGTTATCACGGTCCGTATATATCGGATATATAGTTTACACTCTATTATATATAAACCGTTTACTTGTCATTCGTATTGAAAAGAGTTCAAAGAGTTTTGCGATCTATACAAGACATTCTTATAATACAATGCAATAGAAAATATGTACTAATAACAGTAATAATATAAAACTAAATAGAAAGAGCAAAAGCAAAAACCCACACGCAGCAAAACAAATCAAATCTGTGAAATACGCATCCTAAAAGGAAGTTTGCATTTGGGGGTCAGCCTTACGCGAAGAACAGCCATAAATATATATATCATAATAATAATGTTTAATGAGGGAAACCTACTCGCAAAGATTTTCCGTATAGGGCCCAATAACAATACAGTAACCTATACCTCTTGGGGTTACATAACCCATAAGGTTTTAAATAATGACTCGTCATCTATATCTGAACAATATCTATGGAATAATAAATATATTAAGATAAATAGAAAATCAGTTTATTTCAAAGACTTTGCGATGAAACAGATAAACTATATTATAGACTTACGCGATAGTGATGGCAACATCACATGGGAACATGCATGCTAAATCACTCGGCTCCTTACAAGACAAGTAAAAATTTAACTGATGGTTTCAGTTGTTTCATTCGATCTCAAAGGGTTGGAAACATAGTATAAAAGACGACAAAAACATGAAACAAGACGGCATTATCAGCAAAACCTTATTATTGAGAAATAAAGAAATCGCTTTTGAAAAGGTAAAAACCAGCGACATATACTCTTATCCATTGATGAAGTATTTTAAGAGTGAATGTCCGAGACGGTCAAGTATGACCGGTAATAGGAAAAAATGAAAATCCTTCAAACTTTGCCAGAATGTAGGTCTATATGAACTATTTATTCTGTGTAAGTTTCGTTTCCATCGGATAAATAGTTTAGGAGAACGAGGTCGATATTGGATTTTCGAGTTCACTTCCGGTTTTACGAGGTAATTTCACCGTATTCCAAAAATCGCTACTTTTCACAATAAACTGTGTATATTTTATCAAAAACTGTTGACTTGCACATAGTACAGATGTTTTCTTATAAGGACACAAATTATTTCGGCGTTTGGAATAAAAATGAATATTTTTCAGATTTTTCAATTGTTTTTACATTTTCGAGTAATTTTATAATGGGTAAATCTAACGCAAAATATCTCCCATGTTACATCGATTCACATGTCAAAACTATATTTGGATGAAAGAACAATAGTTACCCTTCAAATATATAAAATAAAATTTTTGGGCAAATAAAAACTGCAGTCGTGACAAGACGAAGTGTAACAGCTACTTAGCGACAAAAACGCGCCAGTTCGTAAACAACCCAAAACTTATGTTATGAAATTAAAATTCATCCACTTGTAAAACAATATATTTCTTTTATTCAACATGCTCAAACCAAAATCAGTAATATATTGAGTTCTATTAAGATGTTTTAAGGCACGGGTTTGGAGACAAAACATCTGAGTGAAGCTTAATCTGTGTGAACGGGGTCAACTGTGACAATTCGAACGCTATCCTGCCGTGACAGTTAGGGTTTAAAAGTGTTATAAACACAGTCTAAAACACAACTTGAAGTTGATGATTACCATTTAGATGAGAATAGAAATATCTTACCTGAATAGACATGTTATCCTGAAGAAAATTACTAAGGCCTCGTCTACACGAATCCGATCCGGCTGAAACCGCATGGAAATATTTGCGTCCACACGAATCCGCGTATCCGGAGGAATCAAGTAAAAGTATGCGGTTTCGGTGACTGGATTCAATGGATTCGTGTGGACGATAGGCCGATTCGCATCAAAACGTATGCGGTTTCAAAAGTATCCGGATCCGTGTCGGGGTCTAACTGAGTGTAATAACAACTGGAGTGCGTGACACAGGCAGCCCAAACTTTCAAAAGATTCCGAAGTGTTTGGAATTATTGTTCTTGATTCTTTTCTATGTATATATTTTATTTTATTTAATTTCCTTGACTACGACCAATGCTTAGTATTGTTGTTGTTATTCTATTTGGAAGATTTATTTTTGTCTTTTTTTTGGTTAAGTTTTAAAAAGAGCAACATGAAATTGATACTGATACATATCTATATTTAAACTATTACATTTAACACCTAATTATCACCTGAGGTAGCCAGTTTAGGGGTGGACCATTAGAAATTAGGGGAGGTGGGGTGCCAATTCCCAAAATAAAAAACGTGCACGGCCAATGCGTCCCAAAAACATTTCAATAAATGGAATCAACATCAAGCAATCAAATTGTGAAAAAGGCGTCTTTATTGATTCCTCTTTGTCATGGGACGATCACACTCTAATGCTATTAAGAAGTTCAATACTAAGCTTGAAATCTTAAGAAGAGCTAAACCATACCTGTCCCCCAGACACATCTTACTTCTGTATAACACTATAGCCAAACCAACATTAGAATATTGTTGCTCTGTCTGGGGAAATTGCTCTTCTGAACTTCTCCAACATCTGCTTCTCGCTCAAAACGTGCTGTTAGGTTGTTACTTAACTCTGACGTTTCGACTCCCTCTATCAACCTTTTCCAAAAACTTGGGGTGTGCCCTATTTCTGACATTATTCGTGTGAGGCTTGCCAACCTTGTCTTTAAACTCCAAACTCTTTAGCAAGTAAGATAAGCCGCCCACACCATAAATACACTACTAGGCAGGTCTCAAAATATAACCTAACCATCCCAAAGGCCAAAACTAATGCAGGAAAACGTCGCTTCTCCTTTCTGAAACCCACACCATCGAAACTGTTAGTGCTTTCAACAGAAAATGTAAATATTACTCCAAATCTAAGTTAAAATCAGCAGTAGAGCTAAATACAGCCAGACTGTACTGATAAAGACATTCAATTTTATCTGAAAAAATATACAATTAGTAAATTAGTTGAAATTCCAATTGTAAATATTCATTAATAAATAGAAATATATAATAACATTAATTATTAGATATACCTAGTTTAGTTAATTCAATTGTATAGGTAGATCAAAATCAGCATATATGGAAATATTTTTATGGGCCAAATTGGAAAAAAGCTCTGCTTTATTTGATACCCAATAAAGATTTATCATTTTTTTTAAAAAATCCTGCTCAGGGCCAAGCTAAAAAAAAAAACGTGCATAACCTTAAGGGGTAGCGAATGGTAAAATTTTAAAATCCGAGCCTGAGATTCTAGAAATATATCAGCTCATATATTTACTGTATTTAAAAATTCCAGACTTTGAGACATCAAAAACACAAAAATCCGAGACTTTGAGACATCAAAAACACAAATATCCGAGACTTTGAGACTTCAAAAACACGAAAATCCGAGATTTTGAGACACCAAAAACACAAAAATCCGTGACTTTGAGGCATCAAAACACGAAAATCCGAGACTAACGTACTTTGTAACGTACTAAGTCGACCTCGGCGTGTGTTCCCGACAAAAAGTCAACAAATCGCCCGAAAGTTAGCTGAACAAAGTCGCGAAGTAACTGCGCGTTGTACCATACTAAGAAATAAACGGAAAAACGGGCTTTCAAAAGTTTAACCAAAACACAAACAGTTGTTTTCGCTTTGAATTTCAGAGAACAAAATTATGTAAAAAAAACCCGCGCAAAACCTCTCTGGTCGAAAAAAAAATCTTGCACAACCCGTGCGGCGAAAAAAATAACCTGCACAAAAATATAAGTATATGGGGGAGAGGGGGATGGGGGAGGGGTAATTGGATCTGTTAAATAACCGATTGTCTTTACCAAATATTACCCAACACTCCCTCCCAGGTTGGCAAAAATATCATAACACACCTATATTTCGTCCAGGTTTATCTAAATCCTGGTTTTCAGGATTTTTATCAAGTCTGGTTTTCAGAGTTAAAAAATGACAATTTGTAACAGCCCTCCCCATATATACTCGGAAAATAACGTGCCCCCTCAGTATAACTGACCCCCCCCCCCCCCCCCCAACACAATGCACTTAAAAATGAAAGGCCCCCTGATAAAAGCTCGTTGTCTTGCAAATAGAATATCTTGCAAATAGAATAACAACAACAATACTAAGCATTGGTCGTAGTCAAGTAAAATAAAAAAAATAAAAAATTTAAAAAATAAATAAAATAAAATATATGCATAGAAAAGAATCAAGAACAATAATTCCAAACAGTAACACTTCGGAATCTTTTGAAAGTTTGGGCTGCCTGTGTCACGCACTCCAGTTGTTATTACACTCAGTTAGTAATTCGTCGTTAGGATATATGTCCGCATCTAATTTGGCTCATTATATTCTTCAGGATAACATGTCTATTCAGGTAAGATATTTCTATTCTCATCTAAATGGTAATCATCAACTTCAAGTTGTGTTTTAGACTGTGTTTATAACACTTTTAAACCCTAACTGTCACGGCAGGATAGCGTTCGATTTGTCACAGTTGACCCCGTTCACACAGATTAAGCTTCACTCAGATGTTTTGTCTCCAAACCCGTGCCTTAAAACATCTTAATAGAACTCAATATATTACTGATTTTGGTTTGAGCATGTTGAATAAAAGAAATATATTGTTTTACAAGTGGATGAATTTTAATTTCATAACATAAGTTTTGGGTTGTTTACGAACTGGCGCGTTTTTGTCGCTAAGTAGCTGTTACACTTCGTCTTGTCACGACTGCAGTTTTTATTTGCCCAAAAATTTTATTTTATATATTTGAAGGGTAACTATTGTTCTTTCATCCAAATATAGTTTTGACATGTGAATCGATGTAACATGGGAGATATTTTGCGTTAGATTTACCCATTATAAAATTACTCGAAAATGTAAAAATAATTGAAAAATCTGAAAAATATTCATTTTTTTTCCAAATGCCGAAATAATTTGTGTCCTTATAAGAAAACATCTGTACTATGTGCAAGTCAACAGTTTTTGATAAAATATACACAGTTTATTGTGAAAAGTAGCGATTTTTGGAATACGGTGAAATAACCTCGAAAAACCGGAAGTGAACTCGAAAATCCAATATCGACCTCGTTCTCCTAAACTATTTATCCGATGGAAACGAAACTTACACAGAATGAATAGTTCATATAGACCTACATTCTGGCAAAGTTTGAAGGATTTTCATTTTTTCCTATTACCGGTCATACCTGACCGTCTCGGACATCCACTCTTAAGCCGCCAACAGCACTGGCGAATTTATGTAAAAAGTTGAGTTATGAAATTATCTGGCAAGAAGTTTATGAAAGAATTTATAAAACAACAATCGACTCCTAATGAGATACTTCCAATTCAAAATCGTAAATAACATATTATACCTCAATCGAGACCTTAATCGATTCCAGATAGCTGAATCACCATCTTGCTCCTATTGTTTGTACCACCTCGAAACGGTTGAACATTTATTTGTAGAATGTGTGAATTCAAATTAAAACTGAAGTCTCTATTTTGAAATTCAAGACTGGCTCAAAAATCATAGGGTAATTCTACCAAATATATCTAAAACTGACATTATACTTGGAGTAAATGACATAGAAATTAATATGATTCTTTTGCTATATAAACTTGTACTATATAATATAAATCTAGAGTAAAAGGATTTATGCCTTCTCTAGCTTCATTTAAAAATACATTAACTACATTTGAAAAATTTGAAAATCTTATTGCAAAGTCAAGAAATAAAACTGTAATTCATGACGAAAAATGGAATAATATAGTTAATGCTTTGTAAAACAATAAATATATATATATTTACAATACTCTCAAAAGAATATTATTTTGAATTAATGATATAAAACGATTTAACAAACACATTTAATGTAAAAAAGGTTAACAATATATGTACATATCTGTTATTTGTTTAAAGTTATTGAAAAAACAAATGCAGTAAAAACCCGCATATAAGAACCAGTGGATTAAGAACCACTAGGCTAAAATTTGCTTTTAAATCACCTGTTAAAAAAGAACCACCTTAGGCTAAAAAATTAGACTGGTTCTTATATGAAAGGTTTCAAGATTTATTTGCATGCATGGTCATTTGAAAAAATATAAGTTGAGTCTGAATATGACCAAATTTAAAATGCAAAGTAAGAACAATGGTTTACAAATGTTTTATCAGTTAGTTCTCAATGAGAATACATTCATCATTCAAATGCTTCTACATAACAATTTATATAATATAAAAAAAAACACTATATGAGTGAAATTGTTTTTGCTTTGTAAATAAAAACCACCTAAGAACCACCTTAGCCTAATTTCTCACTAAATACCTATTATATAAGAGCCACTTTAGCCTAACCTCGAAAAAAAGTGGTTCTTACTGTATTATAAACAGCCAATGCCGTAATAGATTTATGATATTGATATTTCTCATTTGTTGTGTTTACGTTAGCCTAGCCTCGTTCCCGGCTATTCCATATCAGCTGCTATTTACTGAGATGATGTTTGACTATTTGACTGTTTACGAAAGAAATTTCCAACCCCTTTCCAGAGGCTAAGTTCTGCGGTCTGTCTGAGCATGCTAATGTTATTGTTTTGATATTTTTACAGGCACTCTGGCAGGTATGTTACAGTTAAAATGGCACATTCCACACGAAATAGAAAGAACTGGTATTTTCTCACATCAATTCTTCGTGAATAATTGTATGAAGTGGAAATTAATATTGTATTTAAAATTGTGTTTCAAGTGCTTTATAATTTGCTTGGCTCTTGAAAGTTTTTCTCTCAGATATTCTATTGCAATTTTTCTGTTAGTATTGTCGGAGTCTTTACTTCCAATAATCTTTAACCATTCCAGCAAGTTATTACGAAATCACATTTATGGGCTGTACAAACCATTTCGACATTTTCATTGTTATTATTTTGGTCAAAAATAAACACTGAAAATTTTGTTGTAGTTTTGCACACCCCTCCCTCCTTCCCTAAATTTCTAGAAGAAGGACAGGTGCTAAATACGATTCCGATATCGAAATCACGATTAAAAGAACCAAGAACCATTTTATATGGTGGTATAGGGCAAGCGTTGCAAACAAAATGACGTCATAAGACCTAGTCAACGGTCATTTTTCAAGACATATAGCACAATTTCTTTGAAAAATGCCTTCAGTGCGCGACCAAATGAACATGTGACTAGGCCTGGTGACGCCATTTTGTTTGCAACGCTTGCCTTATACCACCATATAAAATGGTTCTTGGTTCTTTTAATCGTGATTTCGATATCGGAATCGTATTTAGCACCTATCCTACTTCTAGAAACGACCACAAAAAAGTTCATGTCATATGCACTTTAACACTGTAATGTCGGATTTCCAAGTGCTCAAACAACACTTTTCGAAGCGTCAATCGACAGTTGCTAGAGTCAAGTAGAAATTTATTGTTGATTGAGTTTACTTGAATTCAGACTAGGTTTATGGAGGCCGTCCCATTCTTTTACCCAGACCCTTCTCAGCTTCACTGATCAAAGGCTCTGGTCGGACATAAACCGGAAGACCCAGAATCTGGGTCGTCAGATTTGCGCATGCTCAATAGTTAATTCTCGCTGATGCGTTAACCCAAACTAAACGTAAAGTTCGACCCTAAAGAAAACTAAATTGTGGTTAGGGTTATAGTTATGTCAAGTGCTCGAACAAAGTAAAAAAATTGGGGAGTTTGTTATTTGCTTTTAGTCTTTCTGTTCTCAGACATTCCAACGGAACCAACGGTTATTTTGTCTGCTGCTAATTACTCGCCAGCCAGTATTTCGCAACTAGCAGTTTAAATGTCTCAGCTCTCAGAACTATTAAATAAACTAGACTGAGATTAACGACCATTAACCAACTGATGGATAGCAAATTTCCCAAATTATTATTATTATTTTTTTCGAATGTACGGCCTCATCGGTAAAACTAGCCTGAAACCAAGTAAATGCGCTCAAAGGTACATTCCTAGTAGACAGTTGTCTCTAGAAACATCAAAACAAAATCGTTGCGTAGAAGGTGTGTATAATTATCGCTGATTGCGCATGTAATTATTTCAACCAATCATATTGACGCTGGATTTGTGTCCGACCAGAGCCTTTGATTTTTCGTTAGAAAGCTGAGAAGGGTCTGGCTAGAGAATGGAGGCCGTCCATTCGAACAAAGTAAACAAACTGGAGAGTTTATTATTTATCTCTTTTTACTGCTGTTTTAGGCTTTCTGAGAACTCAGACATTCCAACTGCTATTTGTGAAACACAATTTTGTTTGCTAAAACCAAGCAAATAAGACCGACAGTTCATTTCTAACATACAGTTGCCGAGCAACATCTCATTGGCCATTCCGAACGTGTTTCATTCCAAGTTTCATTCCAAACTAAAACTCAAATAGCAGTATTGATAACAAAAATAATGATGATGATGAAAATGATTACGATAGATTTGATTATGATGGCATTTCAGTGCAAAGCGCCAAACTATATGACCTCCAGCTTTTAACGGGATTATAAAGACCTTGGCGTTTGTTGGGTTATCGTGTTTTGATTGGGTACATCTAAAATTGACTCCGATTGGCTAATTGAAATTCTGTTATCATATGGAAGCTGGTCTCTGACTTATAACATGGCTAACACAACTGATTCTTATAGCCTCCTTCACGGTTCCCTGCACCATCTTGAAAGGTAGTGACATGTGACCCACAAGGTGTTAGAAGGTCTTTGAAAGCTCATCGTTCGTCTCGCTTGGATGCAAAATCCTGGCTACTTTCAGATAGCTAGATGGTTTAGGGAACTGTGAAGTGAACTATTGCTTTTCCATGCCTTTCAAAGCTGTTTTAACATATATAGGCATTTCTTAAAGTGCACCTGACGCCCTTCATGATATTTTGCAAATATGTTGTACATGAGGTGTATAATAAGTGTACTTAATATTTCTTGATGTCGACCTATCCTTTTTGAGATATGAACATTTGAAATCTGAAAATGCAAATGTGGTGACGTCATCCCAGGAATTTGTCAAAGTTTTGTTTCAAAGCTGAAAGCAAGCTTGTTTTTGTAAAGTAGCAAAAATGTTAATGGTAGTGTGAATATTAGTAATACAGATATTGAGCTTTACAAAATTGCTATAATTATTTTCAGATAACTTTTGTATATTTAATGAGGCCTGGAATGACGTCACTTCATTTGCATTTTCAGATTTCAAATGTTTATATCTCAGAAACTTCGCTATTGACCTTCAATCTTTATGTAACAAGTGGGAAAAGAGCGAAAGCTGTGTGTGTTTGCATATATCAGATATACAGCCGTTTAAAGTTTACCGGTCGAGCAACTGTATAGGAGGTCTCCTTAATTGTTTGATGCAAAACAAAAGTTGTAAGGCCGGGCAAACTACTTCTACATTTGCTTCAACATACGTTCGATTTTGTTGAATGGCATGTTTGTAACCGTTTGTCATCCCTTTCTGCTGCAAACGTCCCGGCACAGTGAGTAAGGCGATCGAAATTAGAAATAGCCGTAACTTAAGGTGTTTCCCAGTAGTTTTTTATTGACCACACTTCCCATTTTCATTTAGCGAGATGATCAACTTTCCCTGGTCTGATCAATATATATTTTGTACCAGATACAAAACATAGATGGAATTTTTGATTTATGTCAAATTCAATTCAATTGGTGTCGCTATGGCAACATAAAACAAAGATGGCAGAAATACGTTTTTCTAAAATATCTCGCATATGAATGAATATATAGGTATTAAACGTCACATTCATGCACTGTTAATCAGACATTAATTAAAATGTTTGATTAGAGCGATTTGGAATTTGCGATTTATTTGAAATAGCTCAAAACAAACATCCTAACTATGGTCAGAATAATAGTGCATTAATGCGAGGTTTATCACCTATATATTCATTTTTCTGAAGATCATCGAAAATGCAAGATATTTTAGAAAAACCGCTTTCACGTTAATTTATGTTGTCATAGCAACACCAAATGAGTTGAAATTGACATCAATCAAAACTTCAATCTATGCTTTGTATCTGGTGCAAAATACAGCTTGATCAGAATTGATCAATTCGCTAAATGAAAATTGGAAGTGTGGTCATTAAAGAACTACTGAGAAACACCTTAATTACTTGATTCTCACCCAAATCGCTTAAAACTTTCACAGACAGTTAATAAAATAATAACTGAAAATGACACTGAAAGTTTTAATTCAATTGTATTAATATTTAGCTGAAAAATATCGAAGGTTTTAAAGTCGCCTTATCAGTTCTCCTATAAACAAACACAGCGGCCAAACGACTACGCATGCGTGGCAAAATTTGCACAGCGCTAAATTTTGGATTGTAAAAGTGTTTGAAGTCGATTTATAAGAAATTCCATGAATATATAAGCTTGAAGTTTCGTGCACATAACCTTTGTTATATTTTAATACTACCATGAGTCTATACCTTCGTATTTTTGTTTATATTTTGAGAAAAAGCGATGAAAGTCGTCCAATCCATCGTTTTTTATCGAGTCCGTGCGAAAATTAAGCCTGTGAAAGAGGTTGTGGCTGGATGATTTTACTTGTTTTTTTTTTCGCGCATGCGTAGTCGTTTGACCGCTGTGTTCTTTTAACAGTGAATTGTAGGAATTCCCAGAGCCAAAGGGTCTGGGTATGAGAATGGAGAGGGGAAAGAGAAGCCGTCTGGTTTTGCCAAATAAGGCGTGTGAAAGGCTTATTTAGCAGTAAAAAAACGTGCATAAAAGTATGCGATTACATACTTCAGCGTTTTGAGCTGTAATTAATGTAGTGGTACAAGAGAAAAGTGAGCTTGATCAGGCATAGCATTTCTGCATGCGCCAGCGATAATAACGGCGCAACATTTATTACCCATATTGATATAAAGAACAATTTTTGGTATTCGTCTGTTTATGTAATCGATAAAATAGGAGCGGGAGACCATAATGGGCATTTACAGCGCGACGCACCTTACCGTGGCCACCCAATTAAAGTTTTGTACAAGTTAGCTCAGCGTTCAAAAGTCTCTCTTTTCAAAGTATTTGCTACACCTTTTCAAATTTAAACATCCTGGGAGGTTTTTCCGCCACTTATAAACTTTACTGTTGTCTTCGCTTTGAACATTTCAAAGTTTTACCGTTTGACACTCGGCGTGTCTTTTATATTAAGGTCAAATTCTCGCTTTCTAATTGGTTAACTTGTACAAAACTTTAATTAGGTGGCCACGGTAAGGTGCGTCACGCTGTAAAAAGGCAAGCCGCAGGCGAGCCTTTTTAAGCCCTTAAAGGTCGGACACGAATATTTTATGTGACTTATCAAATCCCAACATTCATTTAAAACTCATTTCAGTACTAATTAGTCATTGAAGAAAAGTCCAAGATTAATGTACATTTCTAGTAATGACGTGATCATTACATTATGATCAGAGCACTGTGTCACTCTTGACATCCCACATTTGAAAGAGGTCTTGTAAGGTACAGTAGGAGGCTGCTAAGAAAGCGAGAAAGTTTGGAAAACCGGCAAATTAAGGTCGATGATGCGATGAGACCTTTTCTGGTGTTTCTGACATTTATTCATCAGATCTTAATCAAAGTTAATGAAACTGATACATAAAACATCAATCCTTTATTAGGATTTAAAGGTCTGTACATGTGACCACAATGGATCGGACAACCACGATTGGACTAATAGGTCGTGAATTATTCATGAATTTGATAAATTTAATTACAATTGATATTTTGTCAATAAAATGATTGTCATATATAATTTGTCGCATAAATAGATTGCATGAGTAGACTAGAGTATTTAAGTATAGTTTAGTAAACGAGCAGGAGTGTTTTATCTGGATTTAAATTACACGATCTGCAAGTTTGCTAAACGGCTTAAAAAACTCCAACCTATATTTTGTGTTTTTTTTTTTGTAAAAAAAATCAAGGATTTATGAAAGCTTATTAGAGAAAATTCAGGTTAGCGTTTATGTAAATTAGCGTGAATCTTTATCAGGATTTAAAACACTCGTCATGGTTACGATTTCTTTTGTAAATTTGGACAAAATAGTAATAAATTATTAATGAATGTTTTAATGAATTTAAAGGAATCCTACCAGACCCGAAGGAAGCTTTCACTGGCCGCGGTATAGTAAAGAACGGCCTGCGTACCTTAGCATCACGTTGAAACCAACAATAATGTCTGAATCACTGCTAAATACCGATACCTACCAGCTTATTGATAAACAGCTGAAAACTTCTTTCGAGGTAGGTATATACAGAAATAAACTTCACTGTCAGTAAAGCACAACATATCTTGAAAACAACGTACGATCTATGTTTTTATCAAGAATAAGATTTTTTTAGTAATTCGCGCATATATTTTTGTAATGTCTTTCTGTTCTCATCCAAATGTCTTTTAAAAATCCCAGCAATCCTTTCCGAGCTAAAACTGCGCAAAGAACCACGGATTAATTCAGAAACTGCATGAATGTGCATTTAGTTCTGCATTTCTTGTAGTCTGGAAAACAGTCCAAACTTTACGCGAGAGAAATGGGAAGGGAAAGAAAATTGAGCTCGTAAATTGATGCATGATCCTCAGCGCTTCTTCATCTTTTAGGCCTAGCCTATTCCGGGCGATTTTAGGCGATTTTAGGCGATTTTGAGCGATCTTGGGCGATCTTATGCATAATTCTCTTCTTGGAAGACAAAGTTTCTCGGAAAGAGTGTATGCGCACTAACAATGTCAAACTATTTTCCTATTTGTAAGCTTTTTTGTTTTTGTCTTAAACGCAGGAAGCACTCAAGAAATCAGATGATGAAGTACAAGTTTAAGTTGAAATTAAGAGTACAACATTAAAGTATACATTAATTGATATCGTATGGTAGCTATTGTGTGATCTTCTTAAATTCACTTAAGGGGGGGGGGGGGGGGGGGAGGGGGGAGGTGGATGATTACGAAAAAACATTTTCACAATTTTCTATCAAATATATTCCGTGCGCATGCTAGCGGGCTAAAAACAATCTCCTGCACGGACCAAATCATCCCCCCCCCCCCTCAAAAGTCAAATGGTCCACCTCTAAGACGAGCAAATTTTAATGACGGCGATTTGTCTGTCGAGACGGTATATATATATTTAGCCGTCTTTTATTAAAACTAGACACATATTATTCCTGAAAATTTTATTATCGTTGCCTGCACTTAGCCACAAATTATTTATTTTTTTGGAAGGCCAGGAAAGATTTTAAATGGTGAATAAATGAATGAATGAATGAATCAATGAATCAATAAATCAATAAATCAATGAATCAATCAATGAATCAATCAATGAATCAATCAATGAATCACTCAATCAGTCAATGAATCAATGAATCAATGAATCAATAATTAAAAAATCAATGAATCAATCAATGAATCAATGAATCAATGAATCAATGAATCAATGAATCAATGAATAAATAAATCAATGAATCAATGAATCAATGAATCAATGAATCAATGAATCAATAAATCAATGAATCAATGAATCAATGAATCAATAAATGAATGAATGAATGAATTAATCAATGAATCAATGAATCAATGAATCAATGAATCAATAAATCAATGAATGAATGAATGAATGAATGAATGAATGAATGAATGAATGAATGAATGAATGAATGAATGGGTACACACTTCCATGAATCTGGGGACCTGGACGTGTTTGCACACCAGCAATCTGGGGACCTGGAGGAAAGTGGGGACCCAACTTGGGTCCCCACTTTCCAAAAGTCTTAAAACAGCTTATTTTTGCTTAAAAATACATTATCTTCACATAAAACTGAAGTCCCCAGATTGACATTTTTTGTTTGCATATCATCAGGTCCCCACTTTCCGTGTGAATAAGTGAAAAAAAAAATTCGCAAATTTTAAGCTTTTGCATTGCATAAAATAACATATCTTGTTGAAGACAACTCAATCTAAACTAAAAAAGTTGTTTATTTCATTTTAATGAGGTAATGCACACTATGAAAAACTCAGGTCCCCACATTGCAAAGTGAGTAAGTGTGAAAAAATTGATATTTTTAGAAAATGTAATTTTAAAGTTTAAACTTTCAAATACATTATATTTGAAGACTAAAAAAAACATTTTCCTCCTTTGATTTTTAGTTATAACACAAAAGTTCACTCCACAATTCTCAAGTCCCCAAAATCATGTTCCAAATCATGTGGGTATTCACTTTTTAAATTTGAGGGACTTAATAAAAAACAACACAAAGGCACTGCCAGTGTAACACATTTATTTTTTAAGCCTCGATGCATTTACAAACATATATTATATAATTTCTGCAGTATTACCAACAATTCAATTTTACAAAGCATACCACTTGTGTATGTGTCTTTACAGAGAAATGCTATGATCCTTTTACAGCAAAAATCGTTGCATAGCGACTAACAAGTTTTAAAGTTCGGTTTGATTTTTCTGCGACTGGAGCTTGTATAAATTACCGCTGACCGTTAAAAAGATGGAGTATAATGGAGATTGCTCATCGTTTACATAAGCTCCGCCCCTGTCGCAGAAAACATCAAAATCAAACTGAACTTCAAAACTTGCTAGTCGCAATGCAACGATTTCAGCTGTAAGAATCATAAAAAGCTTGGCTCACACTAGCGACATAAGCCGACTTGATGAAGCATTTCTCGACTAGGTGGGAGACAAGATAAGTGCGGCTGATGAGCATAGCCCAACTGAGTCTACATATGTTGCTTATGCTTATGTTGCCAATGTGAACAAAGGTTATAGCAGCACCATGGGGATTACAATGTCGGCTTAGTGGTGAGCACTAAACGAGCTTTCATCATGAGGTTAGAGTTTGAGGTCCAGAGACCAGATCAAATGCATATTTAGTTTAGTTGATGTGTTTTTAACTACCAAGTAGTTTGTATTTTTCTCCCTTCGATAAAAAATCAACATGAAAGGAGAGTGATGTATGAAAAATATTTAATGTAGAAGTAGTGAGATTGAGTGCCAGCAGATGAAGAACCACTATATGGATGTGATGCAATAAAAAAAATCATTAATTTTCTTTATTAGATATTCATTTGATCATCAATACAAAGAGTAAATATAGTAGTTATCATTTTGTAGTTTAACATTGTGTAGTCTTCCTCGCAGCCGTTCTTAGATTTGGGCTTCCTGTCCCTCCCCACTAACGGCTGCTTCGATTCGAACAACATTCCTTTCCCTTCGTTTAGCCAATCAGCATTCCGATCATATATCCTAGAGCGGTTCGCGCCATAAATCCTAACCAATCACAGCGAGTGTACTATCGTTTCTAGCTATGACAGTTCAACTGTGAAACTTCGCACTAGGGTATTGCACTGCGGGAAGCAGAGGAGAATAAACATTGGATAGACTTTCCAGTCAATCGACGAAGTTGAGTTTACTTCGCTGATCCTTAAAATACTTTTAGAGGCTTTCTTGAACTTGACTATTTTTTGTGTGGCATTTGTGGGATTTTTGCATTTGACATTCGATAAACAGGAATCGCTTTCTATTATTTCCTTGTTTGGTGGTTCTTACATTTCCTCCATCGACAATGAAATGCCTCCAGCTTTGACCTTTTAGATATCGGGTAAACGTCATGTTTACAATTTTCTGTGCCCTGATTGGCTCAAAAACATTACAAAGGGAAAGGAATCTTGTTCGAATCGAAGCAGCCGTTAGTGGGGAGGGACACTAAGAACGGCTGTGAGGGAGACTATCCTTTGTGGCAATATCTTCAAATTGCCTAATACCATATCAGTATATGTTTGAGAAGGCCTGGTCTTGGTAATTGATTCCTATGATGATAAAATTAAATCATGTATTAAGACCATAACAAAATAATATTAACAATAATAATAACAACAATTTAACAAATATTCACCATAGGCAATAATAGAGAAAAAGGCAAAGCTATTAGGTCCATAATAAAACTTTTAAAGCAATATTGAGTACGCTCTAAAAAGAGAGTAACTAAAATTCTCAAATGAGACTCCTTATATAGTAAGCACATGCTTTGAATACAGTGTAGTATAGCATGCCAATCAAATTATTACTGTGTAATATTGAACAAGCACTATATCCATGAAATAGAATCAAATTGCTTTTGTGGAATAGAGCGCAAACACTATATCCATGAAATAGAATCAGATTGCTACTGTGGAATAGAGTGAAAACACTATATCAATGAAATAAAATAAAATTGCTATCTTAGAATACAGCGCAGACACTATATCGATGCAATAGAATCAAATTGCTAATGTGGAATACAGCACAGACACTATATCGATGAAATAGAATCAAATTGCTAATGTGGAAAAGAGCACAAACACTATATTCATGAAATAGAATCAAATTGCTACTGTGGAATAGAACACAAAAACTATATTCATGAAATAGAATTAAATTGCTACTGTGGAACAGAGTGCAAACACTATATCGATGAAATAGAATCAAATTGCTACTGTGGAATAGAGTACAAACACTATATCCATGAAATAGAATCAAATTGCTTCTGTGAAATACACTACAGACACTATATCCATGAAATAGAATTAAATTTCTACTGTGGAATAGAGCACAAACAATACATTCATGAAATAAAATCAAATTGCTTCTGTGGAATAAACCAAAAACACTATATCCATGAAATAGAACCAAATTGATACTATGGAATAAAGCGCAGACACTATATTCATGAAATAGAATCAAATTGCTACTATGGAATAAAGCGAAAACACTATATCCATGAAATGGAATCAAATTGCTACTGTACAATAGAGTACAAACACTATATCAACTAAATAGAATCAAATAGCAACTGTGGAATATAGCACAAACACTAAGACCGAAAACACTATCTCCATCAAATAAAATCAAATTGCTACTGTGGAAGAGAGCGAAAACACTTAATATCGATGAAATAGAATCAAATTACTTCTGTGGAATACACTACAGACACTATATCCATGAAATAGACCAAATGGCTACTATGGAATAGAACACAAAAACTATATTCATGAAATAGAATTAAATTGCTACTGTGGAACAGAGTGCAAACACTATCTCCATCAAATAGAATCAAATTGCTCCTGTGGAATACAGCGCACACACTAAATCAATGAAATAGAATCAAATTGCTACTGTGGAATATGGCACAAACACTATATCCATGAAATAGAAACAAATTGCTACTGTGGAATAGAGTACAAACACTATATCCATGAAATAGAATCAAATTGCTACTGTGCAATAGAGCACAAACAGCTATATGTATGAAATAGAATCAAATTGCTACTGTGAAATAGAGCACAAACAGCTATATGTATGAAATAGAATCAAATTGCTAATGTGGAATAGAGCACAAACAGCTATATGTATGAAATAGAATCAAATTGCTCCTGTGGAATACAGCGCACACACTATATCAATGAAATAGAATCAAATTGCTACTGTGGAATAGGGCACAAACACTATATCCATGAAATAGAAACAAATTGCTACTGTGGAATAGGGCACAAACACTATATCCATGAAATAGAATCAAATTGCTTCTGTGGAATAGAGCGCAAACACTATATCGATGAAATACAATATATTATCGCTACTGTGGAATATAGCGCCGACACTTAATATCCATGAAATAGAATCAGATTGCTACTGTGGAATAGAGTGAAAACACTATATCCATGAAATACAATTAAATTGCTACTGTTGAATAGAGCAAAAACACTAATATCAATGAAATCAGATTAATAGATATCGAAGAGCAATACAGCAATACTACCAATACAAGCAATACAGCGATACAAACACTATATCAATGAAACAGAATCAAATTGCTACTGTGGAATAGAGCACAAACAATACATCCATGAAATAAAATCAAATTGCTTCTGTGGAATAAACCAAAAACACTATATCCATGAAATAGAACCAAATTGCTACTATGGAATAGAGCGCAGACACTATATTCATGAAATAGAATCAAATTGCTACTATGGAATAAAGCGAAAACACTATATCCATGAAATGGAATCAAAATAATTGCAACTGTGCAATAGAGTACAAACACTATATCCACTAAATAGAATCAAATAGCAACTGTGGAATACAGCACAAACACTATTATCCGTGAAAAAGAATCAAATGGCTTCCGTGGAATAGACCGAAAACACTATCTCCATCAAATAGAATCAAATTGCTACTGTGGAAGAGAGCGAAAACACTTAATATTGATGAAATAGAATCAAATTGCTTCAATGGAATACACTACAGACACTATATCCATGAAATAGAATCAAATTTCTACTGTGGAATAGAGCACAAACAATACATCCATGAAATAAAATCAAATTGCTTCTGTGGAATAAACCAAAAACACTATATCCATGAAATAGAACCAAATGGCTACTATGGAATAAACCAAAAACACTATATCCACGAAATAGAACCAAATAGCAACTGTGGAATATAGCACAAACACTATTATCCATGAAAAACAATCAAATGGCTTCCGTGGAATAGACCGAAAACACTATCTCCATCAAATAGAATCAAATTGCTCCTGTGGAATACAGCGCACACACTAAATCAATGAAATAGAATCAAATTGCTACTGTGGAATATGGCACAAACACTATATCCATGAAATAGAAACAAATTGCTACTGTGGAATAGAGTACAAACACTATATCCATGAAATAGAATCAAATTGCTTCTGTGAAATACACTACAGACACTATATCCATGAAATAGAATTAAATTTCTACTGTGGAATAGAGCACAAACAATACATCCATGAAATAAAATCAAATTGCTTCTGTGGAATAAACCAAAAACACTATATCCATGAAATGGAATCAAATTGCTACTGTGGAATAGAGTACAAACACTATATCCATGAAATAGAATCAAATTGCTTCTGTGAAATACACTACAGACACTATATCCATGAAATAGAATTAAATTTCTACTGTGGTGTAACCGGCGGCAAGGCGCACAAATTATGAGTCAGATTGCAAGTAGTTTTGACAATAACATTTATTGAAAATAAAACACAATTTCACACATCAATTAAAACGGGGATGAGTTTACAGCATTAATCTGGCTTCGAAGAGAGTTCTTTGTCCTGTTAAAGCACCATTCGATGTTTATCTGTCCTCTACTAAAGACTACACTAAATAATGCTTGTTTGCAACATATATTTATATGAAATCGTACATTCTTTCTATGCCTAAACATATGAAAAACATCCGGCTTTACTGACCAAAGTTTGCTAAACTTACTTCTTTGGCAATTACTCATAGATTTAATCTAATAAACTAAGGAAATTCGTCATTTGTTTGCGCGTCCTTGTAAACTAACTATAGAAAAGGAAATAGTGATATTTCCTGTTCATTCGATTACGTAAAATTATCTTTGAAAACCAATTAATAATAGTTACTAAATGTTCTAAAATATTGTCTTTTTGACGCTGTCACACTCGCCCCTTCTTTTTTTTGCTTGTCTCGTCCTCGAGCAAGTCCAGTGATGTCCTTCTTGTGGATGTCATCTTCAGTGGCGAAGTGCAGATATTGGTTGGTTGTAGCGGTTACTATGTTGTCCTGCAGTTGTCCTGGTTGACCGTCGTAAGGTTGGTGCATCTTGCTCCTCTTCTGATGTAGTATAACTGTCATTGTTGTTGGCATGGTCAGCAGGCTCATGCATTCTTGGTTGAAATGCAATGGTCAATCCTCCAATGTTGTCATCGTCATCATCTGATGAATCCTCAGGTTCTGTAACTCGAGCTGGCTGTCCACCTTTCGGTCTCTGTCGCTGTCGTACTTCCAACATCGGCTTGGGACAAACTTGCATCTCTGCTTGATTGACAACTTTATCACCACCTTGTCCATCTGCTCGTTGCACTACATAAGTATTATTCTCTCTTCTCTCTACAATCTTGTATACTTGGTCTTCCCAGTTGTCTTGGATTTTATTTCTCCCTCTGACTTTTCTGTTTCTCAGTAGAACTCTTTCTCCAACTCTAAGTGGTTCAGCTATAGCTCTACCACGTTTGTCATGGGCTTTCTTCCTTGCGGTTGAGGCTAGCTTCATTTTCTTGGTAGCAGTTGAGTAGGCTTCACGAAGGCAGTTTTGATGTTTTGTAATCCACTCTGGACTGTCTTCTGTATATTCTCTTTGCTCTTCAGGAAGTAGAATGTCTATTGGCAGCCTCGCATCTCTACCAAACATTAGGTAGAATGGTGAGTAGCCTGTTGACGCATGTGCTGTAGCATTGTATGCATAGCACAATTCTTTGAGATGCTCTGGCCATCTCCTCTTCTCTTTAGCAGGAAGTGTTCTTAGAAGGTCATGGAGAGTGCGATTGAATCTTTCACATTGACCATTCCCTTGTGGATGGTAAGCAGTTGTTCTCGACTTGCGCACCCCATAGATCCTACACAATTCCTGGACGAGTTCAGCTTCAAAGCATCTTCCCTGGTCAGAATGAAGTCTTTCAGGCACACCATATACAAGGAACCATTCTTTGATTAAGGTCTTGACCACAGTAGTTGCCTTTTGATCTCTGGTTGGTATGGCTATGGTGAACTTTGTAAACACGTCGGTTATGACAAGAACATTTTCACGGCCATCTGATGCTTTGTCAAGGAGGGTGAAATCCATGGCAAGTACTTCCAGTGGTCTGGTTGCAAGCAGGCTGCCAAGTGGTGTCTTGACTGGTAGGTATGCCCCTTTTGCAATTACACATCTTTCACAGTTTGAGATCCACTTTTTGACGTCTGCTTGAAGTCCGGGCCACCAACATCTCTTTCGAAGTAAGTGTTCTGTGCGGTCTTGGCCTTGATGCCCACACTGGTTATGAGCTCCCTTCAGCACCAATGGCTTCATTGAAACTGGTAATAATAGTAGGTTTGATTCTCCTCCTTGCCCATCTCCAGTGCGGCGGTAGAGTACTCCATGGCTCTCTTCGATCCTTTTCCAGTGACTCAGAAGTTGTTGTGCTGCTTTCGTCTCCTGTCGACGCTCTCTTCTGGATGGCTGTCGTCCAAGGTTTCTGTAGTGTAGAAGGCGGCTGATTGCTGCATCCTCCTGCTGTAGCCGTTGAGTTTCTTCGAGCGACATGGTAGGAAAAGCGGTTGCCTGATCCTCTGAAGTTCTCGCCTCTGTATTGCTTAGGAAGGTTGCTGCTACTCTCAGATGTCCACGTACTTCCTCTGGTATGTCGGTAGTGTCAGTACTAAAGGCCAATGTCTGTTTCACTTCAGCTATTGTCGGCTCTGTATGATTGATACGACTTAGGGCATCTGCATTCTGATTGTGACGTCCTGGTCGGTACTTGATGCTGAAGTTGAAGTTAGCTAGTTCCGCAGCCCATCTCTGCTCCACAGCTTTCAGCTTACTCTTTGACTGTAGGTATGTGAGAGGGTTGTTGTCTGTGTAGACGGTGAACTTGGCTCCCAGCAGGTACTCTCTAAACTTGTCACTTATAGCCCACTTCAAGGCTAGCAATTCCAGCTTTCTTGACGAGTAGTTCTCCATGTTACGCTCTCCTCCTCTCAGTCCTCGGCTGGCATATGCGATGACTTTAACTTTTCCATCCTGTTCCTGCGATAATACAGCTCCCAATCCCTCATTGGATGCATCTGTCTCTAGGATGAAAGGCTGGTTGTAGTCAGGGTACGCCAGTATCGGGGCTGAGGTCAACAAACTCTTTAACTTGTCGAAGCTGTTCTGACATTCTGTTGTCCATAGGTTGTTGATCTGCTTGCGCGTTGATCTTTTACCTCCTTCACTTCCGAGTTCAGCGACTAACTTGTGCAGTGGTCCTGCTACTTGAGCAAACTTGGGGACGAACCGTCGATAGTAAGATGCAAAACCAAGGAACGAACGAACATCTCGTACTGTTACTGGTACTGGCCACTCCTTTACTGCCTTGGTCTTCTCAGGATCAGTTGCTACTCCTTCTGCTGATACAACATGTCCAAGGTAGGACACTCTGTCACGGAAGAACTGACACTTGGCTGGTTCAATCTTTAATCCGTGGCTTTTCAACTTACTGAACACATGGTCTAGACGCTTGAGGTGATCGTCGATTGTTGATGAGAACACAATGATGTCGTCGAGGTAGACCATCATGGTACGTAGAACATCATCTCTGAAGATTCCTTGCATCAGCCGCTGGAAGGTTGCCGGGGCATTCTGTAGGCCAAACGGCATCCGTTGGTACTGAAACAGTCCCATGGGGGTGGTGAACGCCGTCTTGTGTTGATCAGGGGGGGCAACTTCTACTTGATTATAGGCTGATGCTAAATCTATTGTTGAGAAGTACTTTGCACCGAGTAGCGCCTCCAGCGATTCTTCTATCCTTGGTAGAGGGTACCGGTCTCTCTTTGTCTTTGCATTCAGCTTCCTGTAGTCCACGCACATTCTTAGAGCACCTGATTTCTTCCGTACTAAGACAATGGGTGAAGCGTAGTTACTTTCACTTGGACGTATCACGCCCTTCTCTAGTAACTCTTGTAGATGCTGTTGTACCTCTTGATATTCATTTGGGGGAATCCTTCTGTATCTCTCTGTGACAGGCATATCGTCATCTGTGTAGATGTGGTGGTATGTCGTCGATGTACAGCCAAGGTCCTTCTTACTAGTAGCGAACACTTCCTTGTTCCTATCCAATAGCTGAAGAGCTTCCCATCTCTGGTGTTCTGATCCAGGAAAGTTGGCCAGGGTGATCCCGTGAGGGGGTTCCTGTATCCTCTGCCCTTGTACTTTGCCCGCAGTTTCCCGTTGGGGTGGCGTCTGGGGGTCAGCACTGAGGCTACAGCACACTGTCACCAGGTTATTTCCTTGTAAGAACTCCAACCGCTCTCCTTTCCTCACCACGTCTCCCTCTCTGACGATCCCAAGGCGTGTCCTCGGCTTTAGCCAAATGTCCCTTGCAGTCTGGTTAGCTACACGAACAACATAACACGTCTTGGTAGTGTCCACGAGAGTACGTGCCACGGTGAGGTTCCCTTCTATTGGTACTCCAAGAGGTTCAATTACAGCATCAGTGCCCCATGAAGGGCCTGTTACTAAGACATCAGATTCAGTGAAAGGTGGGACCCAGATTCCGTCTGAGCCGGCGACCTTCACGAACCCAGTTTTGAGCTTTATCTTCTTCTTTTCTTCTTGCAGGAGCTGTTGGAACTGAGGTACTTGTCCTAGAACGTTGGTTCCAATAAGACCAGGTACTCTCCTCTGCATGGCTGTAGTGGCTGGTGTATCCTTCATAACAAACACTCCGCAACCAGGGACCTTCACTCCGCTGATCTCCACCTGCGCTGTGATGTAACCAAGGTAGGGTATCTCCAGTCCGTTGGCTCCTCGCAGCTGCAAGAGACTTGTCTCAGCATTCAAGGTTCCCAGGCTCGGCTTAAGCTTCTCAAGGTAGAATGATTCTGTAACGAGGGTGACCATGGAGCCAGTGTCCACTAAACTTTTGACCGGTACTCCACCAATCCTCGCCATCACTGTGGGGCTTGCCCCGACAAACTTATCATTCTGCAAAAGAAAATTAGAGCCACTACAGTCCTCCTCCACGGCGTGGCTCACTGCCGTGAAGGGTTGGGGTTTGACGCCACCTGAGATTTCTCACTCGCCAGTTTGGGGCAATTCGGTCGTATATGTCCTGCCTCCTGACAGTTAAAACATCTCTTCGGGCCGTTGTATGGTCGTCGCTGCGGTGGTGGTGGTGGGCGGTTCAGCTTCTCGGTTATCGACGTGAGTAGCTTCTGTTGGTCATTCAGAATCTTTTGTTGTTGCAGGATCTGCTCCACCAGAGTCTTTTGACCAGAGGTCAGGTCCTGTATCGTCTTGGTCATGGACAGACTGTTCACCTGTACACATTCCTCAACTAGGACTTCTCTGCTGGCTGGCTGTCGGGTGGGGCGATCTAGCTCCTCTACTGTTCTGCGTGCCTCGTCGCGGATCTCGTCGAAGGTCTTGGTTGGATGCTCTCTAATCATCCTTCTTAACTCACGCCGCATCACTCCATCTTTTAGGTTCTCCACAAAGGTGTCCCTCAGATTCTGGTTTTTATTGTCAAGTGAGCCGGGATGTGTCTTTAATAGATGGTCAACCGAAGACATCAGGGCGTGCGAGTAGTCCTGGATGGACTCTCTCTCCTTCTGCCTCCGGCCAAAGAATTTCTGTAGTAGCTGGGTCTTTGTCAGCTTTTCACTGAACACATCTCTGAGGATGGCATATACTTTATCTGGCTTGTCCCAGTCCTCTGATGGTCTTAGACGGATCTCGTCTCGTGCCACTCCCTCTAGGTTATGGTATAAGAAATCAACAGCCTCCCTGTCAGTTAACTTCTGGGCAGACACAGCTCTCTGGGCATCAGATATCCAGTCCTCCAACAGCTTGTCGTCTCTCCCACCAGCATACTTTCGCAGCTTCTTCTCTCTTGGGGCCATAACTTTGATCACAGGGACAGGTTGGGGGTCACCTCCTCCAGCAGCACCAGCTGGTTCCATAGCCTCCAATTGTTGTTTGAGGGCAGCCAATTGCTCTGTCACCTCTTCGAGTGTAGCCATGCTGTCTTCTCTACTCGTTCCCGTTTTAATTCAAATAAATCTACTGTAAAACTTTCTTGCAATCCCACTTCTGACACCAAAAATGTAACCGGCGGCAAGGCGCACAAATTATGAGTCAGATTGCAAGTAGTTTTGACAATAACATTTATTGAAAATAAAACACAATTTCACACATCAATTAAAACGGGGATGAGTTTACAGCATTAATCTGGCTTCGAAGAGAGTTCTTTGTCCTGTTAAAGCACCATTCGATGTTTATCTGTCCTCTACTAAAGACTACACTAAATAATGCTTGTTTGCAACATATATTTATATGAAATCGTACATTCTTTCTATGCCTAAACATATGAAAAACATCCGGCTTTACTGACCAAAGTTTGCTAAACTTACTTCTTTGGCAATTACTCATAGATTTAATCTAATAAACTAAGGAAATTCGTCATTTGTTTGCGCGTCCTTGTAAACTAACTATAGAAAAGGAAATAGTGATATTTCCTGTTCATTCGATTACGTAAAATTATCTTTGAAAACCAATTAATAATAGTTACTAAATGTTCTAAAATATTGTCTTTTTGACGCTGTCACAGTGGAATAGAGCACAAACAATACATCCATGAAATAAAATCAAATTGCTTCTGTGGAATAAACCAAAAACACTATATCCATGAAATAGAACCAAATTGATACTATGGAATAAAGCGCAGACACTATATTCATGAAATAGAATCAAATTGCTACTATGGAATAAAGCGAAAACACTATATCCATGAAATGGAATCAAATTGCTACTGTACAATAGAGTACAAACACTATATCAACTAAATAGAATCAAATAGCAACTGTGGAATATAGCACAAACACTATGAAATGGAATCAAATTGCTACTGTACAATAGAGTACAAACACTATATCAACTAAATAGAATCAAATAGCAACTGTGGAATATAGCACAAACACTATTATCCGTGAAAAAGAATCAAATGGCTTCCGTGGGATAGACCGAAAACACTATCTCCATCAAATAAAATCAAATTGCTACTGTGGAAGAGAGCGAAAACACTTAATATCGATGAAATAGAATCAAATTACTTCTGTGGAATACACTACAGACACTATATCCATGAAATAGACCAAATGGCTACTATGGAATAGAACACAAAAACTATATTCATGAAATAGAATTAAATTGCTACTGTGGAACAGAGTGCAAACACTATATCGATGAAATAGAATCAAATTGCTACTTTGGAATAGAGCACAAACACTATATCCATGAAATAGAATCAAATTGCTACTATGTAATAGAGCGCACACATTATATCCATGTATGGTACTACAATCAAATCGCTACTATGGAATAGAGTACAGAAACTATATCCATGAAATAGAATCAAATTGCTACTGTGCAATAGAGCACAAACAGCTATATGTATGAAATAGAATCAAATTGCTACTGTGAAATAGAGCACAAACAGCTATATGTATGAAATAGAATCAAATTGCTAATGTGGAATAGAGCACAAACAGCTATATGTATGAAATAGAATCAAATTGCTCCTGTGGAATACAGCGCACACACTATATCAATGAAATAGAATCAAATTGCTACTGTGGAATATGGCACAAACACTATATCCATGAAATAGAAACAAATTGCTACTGTGGAATAGGGCACAAACACTATATCCATGAAATAGAATCAAATTGCTTCTGTGGAATAGAGCGCAAACACTATATCGATGAAATACAATATATTATCGCTACTGTGGAATATAGCGCCGACACTATATCCATGAAATAGAATCAGATTGCTACTGTGGAATAGAGTGAAAACACTATATCCATGAAATACAATTAAATTGCTACTGTTGAATAGAGCAAAAACACTAATATCAATGAAATCAGATTAATAGATATCGAAGAGCAATACAGCGATACAAACACTATATCAATGAAACAGAATCAAAATGCTACTGTGGAATAGAGCACAAACAATACATCCATGAAATAAAATCAAATTGCTTCTGTGGAATAAACCAAAAACACTATATCCATGAAATAGAATCAAATTGCTACTATGTAATAGAGCGCACACATTATATCCATGTATGGTACTACAATCAAATCGCTACTATGGAATAGAGTGCAGAAACTATATCCATGAAATAGAATCAAACTGCTACTGTGCAATAGAGCACAAACAGCTATATGTATGAAATAGAATCAAATTGCTCCTGTGGAATACAGCGCACACACTATATCAATGAAATAGAATCAAATTGCTACTGTGGAATAGGGCACAAACACTTAATATCCATGAAATAGAATCAAATTGCTTCTGTGAAATACACTACAGACACTATATCCATGAAAAAGAATGAAATTGCTACTGTGGAAAAGAGCACAAACACTATATCCATGAAATAGAATCAAATTGCTACTATGTAATAGAGCGCACACATTATATCCATGTATGGTACTACAATCAAATCGCTACTATGGAATAGAGTGCAGAAACTATATCCATGAAATAGAATCAAATTGCTACTGTGCAGTAGAGCACAAAGAGCTATATGTATGAAATAGAATCAAATTGTTACTGTGGAATACAGCACAAACAGCTATATGTATGAAATAGAATCAAATTGCTCCTGTGGAATAGGGCACAAACACTATATCAATGAAATAGAATCAAATTGCTACTGTGGAATAGGGCACAAACACTATATCCATGAAATAGAAACAAATTGCTACTGTGGAATAGGGCACAAACACTATATCCATGAAATAGAATCAAATTGCTTCTGTGGAATAGAGCGCAAACACTATATCGATGAAATACAATATATTATCGCTACTGTGGAATATAGCGCCGACACTATATCCATGAAATAGAATCAGATTGCTACTGTGGAATAGAACACAAAAACTATATTCATGAAATATAATCAGATTGCTACTGTGAAATAGAGTGAATACACTATAACCATGAAATACAATTAAATTGCTACTGTTGAATAGAGCAAAAACACTAATATCAATGAAATCAGATTAATAGATATCAAAGAGTAATACAGCGATACAACCAATACAAGCAATACAGCGATACAAACACTATATCAATGAAACAGAATCAAATTGCTACTGTGGAAGAGAGCGAAAACACTTAATATCCATGAAATAGAATCAAATTGCTTCTGTGAAATACACTACAGACACTATATCCATGAAATAGAATCAAATTTCTACTGTGGAATAGAGCACAAACAATACATCCATGAAATAAAATCAAATTGCTTCTGTGGAATAAACCAAAAACACTATATCCATGAAATAGAACCAAATGGTTATTATGGAATAGAACACAAAAACTATATTCATGAAATAGAATTAAATTGCTACTGTGGAACAGAGTGCAAACACTATATCGATGAAATAGAATCAAATTGCTACTGTGGAATAGAGCACAAACACTATATCCATGAAATAGAATCAAATTGCTACTATGTAATAGAGCGCACACATTATATCCATGTATGGTACTACAATCAAATCGCTACTATGGAATAGAGTGCAGAAACTATATCCATGAAATAGAATCAAACTGCTACTGTGCAATAGAGCACAAACAGCTATATTCATGAAATATAATCAGATTGCTACTGTGAAATAGAGTGAATACACTATATCCATGAAATACAATTAAATTGCTACTGTTGAATAGAGCAAAAACACTAATATCAATGAAATCAGATTAATAGATATCAAAGAGTAATACAGCGATACAACCAATACAAGCAATACAGCGATACAAACACTATATCAATGAAACAGAATCAAATTGCTACTGTGGAAGAGAGCGAAAACACTTAATATCCATGAAATAGAATCAAATTGCTTCTGTGGAATAGAGCACAAACAATACATCCATGAAATAAAATCAAATTGCTTCTGTGGAATAAACCAAAAACACTATATCCATGAAATAGAACCAAATGGTTATTATGGAATAGAACACAAAAACTATATTCATGAAATAGAATTAAATTGCTACTGTGGAACAGAGTGCAAACACTATATCGATGAAATAGAATCAAATTGCTACTGTGGAATAGAGCACAAACACTATATCCATGAAATAGAATCAAATTGCTACTATGTAATAGAGCGCACACATTATATCCATGTATGGTACTACAATCAAATCGCTACTATGGAATAGAGTGCAGAAACTATATCCATGAAATAGAATCAAATTGCTACTGTGCAGTAGAGCACAAACAGCTGTATGTATGAAATAGAATCAAATTGTTACTGTGGAATAAAGCACAAACAGCTATATGTATGAAATAGAATCAAATTGCTCCTGTGGAATAGGGCACAAACACTATATCCACTAAATAGAATCAAATTGCTACTGTGGAATAGGGCACAAACACTATATCCATGAAATGGAATCAAATTGCAACTGTGGAATATAGCACAAACACTATATCCATGAAATAGAATCAAATTGCTACTGTGGAATATAGCACAAACACTATATCCATGAAAAAGAATCAAATTGCTTCCATGGAATCGAGTGCAAACACTACATCCATGAAATAGAATCAAATTGCTACTATGGAATAAAGCGAAAACACTATATCCATGAAATGGAATCAAATTGCTTCTGTGGAAGAGAGCGGAAACACAGTATATCCAGGAATTTAGGTTTAATAAGACATTTAATGATGATTTGTTTTTACAACAAAAGCCCTGAGCATTGGACATCAAACACACTGAATGAAGTGCCCTTTTTGATTTTTGGCAATTTATATATAAGGTTGCATCAACATAATTATAATTATAAGGTCAAAATACTTATATTTTGCTTCTATTTGCTACTAATGTTTGTCATTGTTTTCATTCTCTCTTATTCCTTTATATAAATTCTGGCAATCATTGTTATGCCATATATATGTGATATTATCATATCTTATCTAATACTTTCTGCTAATTTGTTAGAATCTTTTTAGGAATTTTCTTAAGAGCATTATTTTATTATTTCTTTTACTTTCCACATTGATTTTTCAGTTATATCTGTTTAAAACAGTAGCCTCATGCAGTCTTAAACTGCCTATTTTTCAATTTATATCACTGTACACTCAGTAAACCTATAAACCAGCTTACAAAATCCTATTTCGTTTCATTATTTGCATTTTTGGCTTAAATTCACAATGTGTTTTACAATTGTCTGAACCAAAATTTTCTTTTTCAACGAAAATGTGTTGATACCAGGTGGAGTACCACTTAAGGTCTACACTTCCCTGCTGCATGTCCACTAAATTAAAAACTCACCTGAATCTGCTTCTGTAAAGAATATTCAATCTAAAGATGTGGTTTCATGTTTCCTTTTTCTTGTTTTTCCTATAACAATACAAAATAACACTTCATATTTCAAATAAAAGTAAATAAAACCCCAATAAATCAAAGATCTTGCATTTAAATTTCAAACTCAATCCAAACAATGAGTTTTCCACTTAGTTTCAATGGGTTTTTCTTGGATAATCATTGAGTTCTGGCGGTCTTAAGCATATATTTGTCTTTATCTTCTTCTCTGGTCATTTTAAAATTTTGAACAGAAAGACTTATAACAATATTTTTGTGGTTACTGCATTCTGGGAATGCATAGCTACTATGTCATCACCCTGTAAGTAACTTGTTAACATTTCCTACAGGAAGCGGGAATTTCTGCAGGAATTCTGGTGTTTCAACATTCAAAATGGCAGACAACTTGTGTAGTGTTTTTACTGCGTATTTAGCTAGAACCTGAAGGATTTCTGAGAAAATGAACTTCGATAAAATCTACAGATCTTCTTAAAAGTTATCACTGCTAGCAGTTGTGTTTGTGTTGATAATTGCATTGACAAAAGGCTAAATTACGGAGAAAAATGTTGAAATAATTGCGAAAAGCCGTGCAGGAATTTGCAAGTTTCAAGTTATATGTTTATGCACTAGCATCCAAGAAAGTTATCACAAAATGCATTCCTGGGAGTACTCACGAGGACAAACAAACTCACCAGTAATGTCAAAAAGTGACGTTTTAAGCTTATTTTTCATTCTAAAACTCTTTCAGTCCCTTTCAATAGCTCTTATCGCAGATGAGCATGTGAGTCAAACAAACCAGCAGTATCGTACCATGAAAATGAGGCTCTCGGGCCAAGCTTTTCTTCGCTAGCAAAGAGTTTACTACAGATCGACACATCATCGATTCGTTTTGGATAAATATATTTGATATAGAAAGTTATTTCTGCCTCCACTACTATGGTCAACCACTTCAGAGTCTTTGGATGTATGAAATGAAGTTCTTAAGTAGAATACAGAAGTCACTCGCTGAAACACTGGTCAATTAGTTGAGATAACACTCCGGCTACCAAACATTCCTAGATTTAAAGCCAACATTTCCAATCTGAATGCTTTATTATACTAATTGAAGAACACAGAATCTGTTTTGTTGCACATCCCATTAGTCAAACGATACCGCTCTTGCGCTTATTGGTTAAGGTTGTAGTAACTTGTCAAAAAGATGTCAAAAACTAATAAAAAATTAGTTGAGGTGTTCACGGTACGGCGCGTTGCACAGTAATCGGAAATATAACAATGAGCCATAACAGAATATTTTGCAGGCAAGAGTTGCTGTAATAATGCACTTGCAGTCAGTAATGCATACTTACTTCATGGATAAAACATCTTTGTCCTCTTCAGATTCTTCATCATCAATAGCTACTGAGGGGTTTGTTGTAACTAAAACATAATCAAAGAAACATTCATTTATGTGTTATTGTATAGCTTGATTAAGCCATGTTATGGTAATAATAATAATAATAATAATAATAATAATAATAATAATAATAATAATAATAATAATAATAATAATAATAATAATAATAATAATAATAATAATAATAATAATAATAATAATAATAATAATAAGAGACCTGGGGCTTAGAGACAGAGGACTTTTTGCAAAATAAGGGTGGTCCCAATCACTGCAGACGTCTGCATACTACCCAGCACGTCTGATAATAATAACAATAATAATAATAATAACTTCAATTTAAGATAATAATAATAATAACAATAACAATTTAAGGAATGCGCTGGACTCTCACCGCTGTGGTCCAGGTTCGAGTCCCAGCTCGGGCATGGATTATATGTGAGTTGAGTTTGTTTGGTGAGTTCTTCTCTCCTATTACACAAGGTTTTTTCTGGGTTATCCGGTTTTCCTCCCTCAAGAAAAATGAACATGTGAGCAGAGTTGTGTGCAAAATATTAAAGGTAGAGGTAGTGAGTGTGAGTTAGTCTCCCCAAATAGTTTGGCGACCTGTGTCCAAATAGAAGATTGAGACGTTAAAAAAGTTATTATTATTATTTTTTTTTTATAGCCCTATTTACAAGAATAGATCAATAGGACTTTACATATAACTAATCACTGAGAATAGATAAATAATAACTAATAATATAAGAGTCTCTAAAAGTCTATTGTTATTATTAATATTTTTATCATAATGGCTATTGAAATAATTATAATAATTGATAATTATAACATTACCTATCAACCAAAGGATCAACCTCCAAAGAACTATAGTTGGTGTTTACAAGTTTCAGAAAGCTTTGGATCATAGTTTCAACTGATCATGACTGCAGGGATCTTTTTAAGATTGGCTACTTGAAAATTCTCCAGTAATATCAACGCTAAAATGAACATAAAGCGGTGGTCAAACGGCTATGATAGTTGATGATAGTTGAAGGCGTCTCAACTATCATCAACTATCCTGTAAGCGCGGTCAAATGGCAACAACTATCATCGACTATCATGTGAAATTTGAACATGTTCAAACTCTATGATAGTCTATGATAGTCCATGATAGTGCATGATAGTTGGTGGTCAAACACACATGATAGTTGGAACTATCATCAACTATCATGAAGTATCATTGCCGTTTGGCCAAAGCTTAATAAAAAGAAATATATTTATAAACACTTTTTGCAAAATGACGTCATAAATATAAGTTTTTATTAGTGTATAAACTCCTGGCCATACCAATCAATGAAAATCGATCATCGAAAACTGATCGATGAAATCGATAACTGTTAGTTGATTAATATTGATTGTATTGGAAATCGATGAAAATCGATAATCACAACAAAATTCATGTGATTATATCGATCAATCGATTGTATTGGCGTGGTTTTAAATCCTGATAAAACACTCCTGCTCGTTTATTAAACATTACATAATCGATAGTCACACCAAACTGGGTTATCGATTTTCATCGATTTCATCTACTGATCAATCGATTAATTTCGATTTTTATCGATTGATATCGACTTTTATCGATTATCGAAATTATCGATTGGTATGGCCGGGATAATTGGACATTCGTGACACAAACGAATTACACTCTTTTTTTCTCATATTCACGATGAATTATAACCTTTAAATTTTCACATATATATTACTTCTTTGCTAACCTTACTTGCTTTGTGTTGATTTTTTGCGATGGGCGATAAAGATAAATGACTTGCAAGTGTATATCGCTGGTGGAGTAGACCAAAGTTGACAAAAGTCGGCAAAAGTGGTTCTTGTGGAAGGAGAAATAGAGAAAACGTTATCATCATTACTTTTTCCAGCTTTAAACACATTTGAGTTCATCAGAATCATACCAACCTGTTCCGGCTTTTGCGTTTTCTGTGAGTGTTTTCATCCGAAAGCGGTCTCCTCTTCAATGTTCACACGGTAGAGTAAAACTTAAGCGAACTCGCTGTTATTTACAGTAGATATCCATCCTATCCTTTTGTTGTATCCTTTAGTTCGTAGGTCCACAGTTGAAAGACTATGTGCTTTGCAGCTTCCTTACGATTAACTCTGCTTACGTCTTGTACGGCAGCGACTCCAGGAATACCCAAATACATAACAACTTAACGGTAGCTCGAATAAAACTTCAAATATTTATATTTTAAAACCAAAAAATAAGAAAAATAACTGCAGAAAACGATAGAATAATTAAGAGATAAAAGCTACGAATCCATTTTTTGGTTGTAAATAACGCGATGATCGATATTCAAATGGATTTTTATACCATGGAGAGAGGGCATTTCGATGATTCCATATCCAAATGTGTCCACGGCGCGCAATGCATCATGGATCATGGACACGGCTCGAACGAACTCTGGTCGCTTTGAGGTGCATTTGGGCGCATAGGCAGTGCCAACTTTATCATGATTTGATGAAAAAACTCGCCTAAAACGAGATTGTGGTGATCACAAATCAGAACCAGTGGAAAGAAAAAAACATAATCTGTAACACAAAGACGGCTTAAAGTCAATTTGTCAACTCACGGAACACGAAAGGAAAAAAAATATATCAACACACCATCACAGCAATGGAGAACCGAGTCTTCGCAAATCATACCAAAATGACATCGGATTTTTGTTGGACATCCAAAGCAGTTAGGTCATATACATAAGTGATATTCAAAAAGTTAATTTTGTGTGAAAAGTGCATTAATTTTTTTATAAATTACACGAATTGTGTGTCTTTTACGATTTACGAAGCGGCGAATGTGACAAAAGGAACTATTCTCAGAACCTCACAAAAAGTAGTTTTTTTTTACTTGAGATACCAATAAACTTATTTGAAAAAGTGAAATAGTTTTTTTTGGTATAAGTATTTAGTATCCGGGTTTAATATACTATCAATGGTATCCGTGAAGTCAAAATGCCGCATTAGAAATGGACGTCCCCACTTTCAAGACTTTCAAGTGTGCATTATTAATCGACGTCCCCACTTTCACGGGTGCATTAGCAATCGAGGTCCTCACTTTCATGTGTGCATTAGAAATCGAGGCCCCCACTTTCACGGGTGCATTAGAAATGGAGGTCCCCACTTTCATGTGTGCATTAGAAATAGCTCGGTCCCCACTTTCATGTGTGCATTAGAAATGATTTCCTATAATTTTAGAAAAGGGGTCACCTTTAATGTTTATGAGACGTCAAATGAAATGTAAGTCAAATGCACAAAAATCTATCCCTAAAAAGCACTTTTAACTGAAGTTTATTTGTAACACCTCTGGATATCAATAAATTCCTTTGAAAAAGTGAAATACCTAAAACGTACTATCTAGATGTTCAAAATTTAATACGAAAAAGACTAAATAATTCTGCTTTTTTTATATACTTTGCCGATATAGTTTCCGATAAAAACTCGCAGCAGCTTCGTGTCACGATCGTAAAAAAACCCCGCTCATTCTAAAAATACAACCAGACGACCTTTAAAGGTTTTGTAAAAGTATATTTTGCTATACTAAGTATTTTATTTATGTATCCGTGGGGATCCATGGTATCCGCATCAAACTGATGCCGCATTATAAATGGAGGTCCCCACTTTCACGTGTGCATTAGCAATGGAGGTCCCCACTTTCATGTGTGCATAAGAAATGGAGGTCCCCACTTTCATGTGTGCATTAGAAATGGAGGTCCCCACTTTCATGTGTGCATTAGAAATGATTTCTTATAATTTTCAAATATTAATGCAGAAAAGGGGTCTCCTTTAAATGTTTGAGACGTCAAATGTACAAAAAAACAAAATCCCTTAAAAGCACTTTTAACTAAAGTTTATATGTAACATTTTACAAAATTGTGCAATATTATATGTTGGCAGCCGGTACAAAATCAACAAAAAGTAATATACAGTACACTATAATGCCTTTATATAAATCCGTGCAAATCGCGTTACATGTACCACTTAATTTTGTTTAAGTGAACACATCTACCTAAAGAAACTTGGGTCCCCACGTTACTTTGTAGATTCCAATCACTGATTGATATTCTGAGGTCCCCACTTTACCATGAGCAAAAAATGACACTCAAGAAAAAAGCAAAAAAATAAAAAAAAATAGGTATTATTTACAAAGCTCAAGTAAATAATAACATAATACTCCAAAATCTTTGAAGAATTATCATAATTAATATGAGTCCCCAGTTTGCAGGTGAAAAGTCTGGGTCCCCACTTTCATCCATTGGCGGGTATGAATGAATTAATCAATGAATCAATCAATGAATCAATCAACGAATCAATGAATCAATGAATCAATGAATCAATGAATCAATGAATCAATGAATCAATGAATCAATGAATCAATGAATCAATGAATCAATGAATCAATGAATCAATGAATCAATGAATCAATGAATCAATGAATCAATGAATCAATGAATCAATGAATCAATGAATCAATGAATCAATGAATCAATGAATCAATGAATCAATGAATCAATGAATCAATGAATCAATGAATCAATGAATCAATGAATCAATGAATCGATCAATCAATGAATGAATGAATCAATGAATGAATGAATCAATAAATGAATGGATAACACACACATTTTCTAAGTTCTTTTTTTATTTTCATTTGGTGTTATACCAAACTAAATATCCAATTGGATCGACTGGTTAATACAAACTGATAGAGTTCACTTTACATCATTATATATACAGCTTTTTCAAAAATATTGAATATACTGAATTGTAAATTCCAAGACCACAAGGCATTTTAGGTCTCAAAAATAATAATTTGAATAATAATAATAATTTGCTCCCTTCATGTATCTTGTATCTTGTTTCGGCCGGGAGACAAAAATAAAATAAACAATTCTTATTTATTTTACTTAAGACAATATTACATGACCTAAAAACATTTCGGTCTCGAAATGCACTTTTCAGTATTCAACGTTTCTTTAAAATAGCCGTAGTTGCCTAATATGAAATGCATTCGTAGAATGCGACCTCTGTTGCTTTTCATGAAAGTACTCAATATACTCTAAAACCGAGCTATATTTCAAGTGGATGTCACAGTTCGTAACGCGGGGAAAAACATTAGAAACTAGGGAGCTTCAGTAATAAAAATATTAAGATACTATTTAGATATATTATCTCCAAATAGAGGATAATTTGCAATAACTATTAATAACTACTATTAAATACATTTAGAATATATGTCGCACTTCACTGATTTAAAAAACATTTTCCGATAAATAAGTTAATTCATAAGCACTTTTACAGTGTCGTGTCGTGTCGCTAACGCGTCGCTTTTGCCAAAACATGGAGTTTTCATTATTATAGTTGTTAAAACTATATGAGAAAAGCTCCGTTGCTGGAGTACGTATGTCTCTTTTTCGGTCTAGAATGTACAAGCTTTTTAAATAGGTGTTATTGGTTTCAGACCTAGCTGACTAGTTTCATCGATTGTATAAAACATCATAAATATATTTCCTAAATATAAATCTTAAATATAAACTCACTCTAAAAAACTCAGTTAATATATATACTGTATATATCTAAAAAATTTGAAAAAATATATTGATAAATATTGATAAATTATGGTAGGGCTCGTTTCCATGGTATAAATCCTTTTGTTGTCATAGAAACAAAAGATCGACGTCATTTTTGGTGCCATTGTAACTGGCATTTTCTTGTCATAGATAGAAATAAAATATTATATAACTTACAATGCAACGACGCTAATTGTCCTGTTGTCATGGAGACGACAGAGTTTCGCTTATGTATAACATGTTTTTGTGTTGCTATGGAAAGAAACAGCCTAATTTATAATCCCATGGTACCAAACCTTGTTGTCATAGAAACAAAATACTTTCGTCAATGTTCCATAGTAACTAACTTTTTTTGTCATAGATACGACACATCACCGTGGCCTTTTGGAAGGGTCATATGCGAAAGCAACGACAACTTTGTGATTGATAAACTTCCATGTTTCGTCTCCAGTCTTCTTATCATTCCTGCCTTTCTTTAAGACACGAGTTGTGTAAATTACAGGATGGCATACACTTAGGCATCCAGGACACTTTGCTTGTACTATATATCTTGGAATTCGATCAAAGTCTGTCGTTTCAACATAAGTATAAGGACATGGGTTCTGGAGAGAGTCTTGTTTCACCTCACGACGAGTGACCGACCGAGCTGAGCGACGAGGAGGCAAGTCTTTAAAACTCAAATATCCTTTAAAAAAGCTTCTTATGTCAATGAATAAATATTTTCGTCTTATTCTTCTTAGCTGTTTACTGGGGCTGAGAAATGGTGCTGCTAGCGATAAGCCAAATAGATAAGCACTTAAAAGAAATACTGTGAGCTAGATAGAAAGGAGAGAAAAATAGCAATTAGTATTCACATATGAGAACCAACTTCATAATCAATCAATCAATCAAATTTAATTCATCAATAGTAGCAATGATATATTTACAAAAACATTATTTATATATAAACTTATCTGTTTGATAAGGAATCTACGAAAAGCGTTCGATTGCTTATTAATGTAGATCCCTTTACAATAATAAAAACATATTATATGAAGTTAATATAGCTAGTCAGCATATTACAATTTGTTTGTATATATGTAGACTGAAAAATGAAATTGTATTCACAATTATTTGATTTATAAATTTATACATGTCTTCAATTTTCATAGAGATTGTACAATTTTATATATATTATTTGGTGATTAAAAAAATCATTGCTAAAAAGAATAAATCTTAATCATTATTAATCAATTTATTTGCAGTGACTCTATCTGGGAAACTATCTAGCAAAAAGCTACTACGAATGGAAATAAAAGTGATGAAAACACTATACCTGTGACAATCTGTCCCTAACTAAAATCAACTGTCCCTAGCTATTGATTATCTCTCCATAAGAGCCAGATCAAGGGCACGAGTAAACCCTGGAGGCAGGGTCTAGTTTAAAATTCATTTTAGTATACTGAGATCGCCTGTTTTTAATTTCTGTGAACTGTGAATAAACCACGACCACTCTCCCCTACTTAACCCTCACCCCTCCCCCTCTGATACTCGATATATATAACCATACTATCCCGAATACTGCAATCAGATTGGTTTACGAACTGAAGACAACTGATAAAAATAAATATATCTGAGTGTTATAAATCTACCTATAGATGTGGAATCACGGAAAAAAAAAACATTTTAACGCTACATTTTTGCAATTAAATCATCACTACAATGTGTACACCATGTTAAAGTTATTTGATTAAATGTGAAATACGAGACCTATACGAAGTCACTCGGTAAACTCCGTAACTTGATCGTGGACTCTCGTATTTCAACAAAATACGAATCGGTAGCAATTCGGAACGCACTCGAAAATGAATAGCATTCACTGGCTTGCTTAGCTTACCTTTAGAAAATTCATGTTCTATTTTCTTGAGGTTTTGATGAGCGAGATCAGCTTGTATCTCTGTGTTTCTCTGTCTCCTTTGAGTGCTTGATTTGTTGAGCTGGAAAATGTATCTTCATGTCTATTTATATTATGCTATGCCGCATAAATAGATCAGGGAAAACCCCAATATGTAATACGTTTATTAACAGTTTTTCCGCTTGCACGTTTGGGAGTTAGCTATTCAAAATCACTACATTGCGTAACATAGAATGTCAATTGAATTACGTAAACCGGACTAGACCGAAATATGTGTAGAAATAATACGTTTTTACACCAACTCGATAGTAAATGCCACACATGAAGGAGCATAATTTATATTCATGTATTCTGAGCTGTCTGATCTTTTGTGTCAATGTTAATCACATTGTATGGAAGATGATTGTAATGTCGTGTTAGCACGGTCTCAGCGGTCTCAGAAAAGCAGGTTTATTTTCTATGTGAGAGTAATTCTTTAAATTTATGTCACCGTAATGGGTAAGGGGGATTGAAGCTCCTCTTATACCTACATTTAACTAAAAAAAATAAAGTTTGTACTAACGTTAGATAAAATAATATCCAATACTTTTAGTTACTGGAACTTCTACTTTCTATGTGAGAGTAGTTTTTTTTACATTTATGTTACCGTAATGAATAAGGGGAAGTGAGCTCCCTTTTTACATTTAGCTAAAAAGTTTGTACTAACATTAGATAAAAAAATAACCAAGGATCCATTATTAACGTAAAATAGAAACAGTTCTGTAGTACTGCTTTAAAAAGATTCAAAAGTTTGAAAGTTTCCGTATATATTTATATATTATTTAAAAAGCAAAAATAACATACCAGATTTGTGAAAAGGTTTTTAAGGATGTACATTTAATTTTCGGTTTTTGTTCTTTTAAGTAGGTACTTATAACTAAGATTTGAAGTGGAGTTTGAGTTTGATTTTTAACATATCATGCATGTACAAGTCTTTTTAATACTTAATTTGTAAACTTCTTTGTAAATTTAAAAAAAAAATTACATATATGGGAATGCACAATGTCTCTTTTTATCGAAATGATATCATCAGAAAAAAATTTAGAACATTCTTGGTTTATGCTATTCTGACACAAACTTGTTTTCCATATTTCTAATACAACTGAAAGCTGATGTTAAGACGGTTAAAATGTGACTGAAACCTTAAGTGACAATGAAGTAAAATTCATATACTTATGAGATGAAAGGATCTTCAACACTATATAATGAAACCAAGAAACTTTGCTGATGCAATATTTAACTGCTGCTTGTGTTGCCAACTCACGGAACTCTTGAATTGGGCGTGTTTGAAAAGTTTGGCAAACTTTCTCGGTTCCGCTTTCTTCCAAGCGTGCGGCAGAAATTTCCTCAAAGCACAATCAGTTTAGTTCAGGCTAGTCAGTCTTGCTATTAATTTGCCAATTCTTTCACGGAAAAGAAAAGCCGTTTTATTTTCTTTGAATGTAATTTCACTGGTTGATTGTTAGTGACCAAATAGGCTATTAAAATTATATAGATATTTTAGATATTTTGTTGACATTTTTTTTATTTTGTGATTTCAATCAATCAATCAATCAATCAGTTTATTGGGTATATCAGATAAAGTCTTTTTTTCCAATCTGACCCATAAAACTATATAATATAAGGCCTTTCTTTTGAATTTTTACTACAAATAAATATTCGTACCGTCACAGTACAGTGAACTGCAATTTTTGCAAAGTTGTACTAATGCTAAAAGACATATTAGGTAATAATAAACTATAAATGTTTATAATCAATAAAGTCTCTCATTGTTTATTTCTTTCACTGAAGTTAAACGGTAGAGGAAATTTTTATTTTGTCTTGTTAGACTGAATTATCTTATGGATGTACAGAGGTGCATTTCGTTGGGGACGGCGTCCAAATTGATCGTGGGATTTAAGCGAAATGCATATGAACATATATTGAACATATATTAAACATATTTTGAATTTGAAAATATTTACGAAACAGGTTTTATTTTGTTTTTTTGTTTGTTTATTTATTTGTCACAATGATACAATTTTCAACTAATAAAGAGTGTATACTTGCGACAGGAGATGGAAACAGAACTTTCGTCCCAATTGAATATCCTACTACTCCTTAAATATAACTAATAATAGAATTATACGTACAATGCTAAAAAATATACTAACAAATACAGTATCTAGTAAAACTATCTCTTCCTCTTTGCCTTTCTTGAGTTGCATCAGTTATAAATCAGCAGTTTGGTCTTCCACTTGATCTTTTTTTTGGCTTGAGATCTTGCCCTTTCGACGTCACTCAGCAAATTAAGCTTCAGTTTTGCATGCAGTTTTTGATTTTGAAGCGAATAATTTTCATGATTTAGATCAGAAATAACAATTTTTTGATAATTTTTTTTTTCATATATTCGTTGCCTATTTGGTAAAAAACAGAATCATTACAAATTGTTTATTATTGCTTTGAATATTCCCTAATTTAAATCTACGTTAGTGAAAATTCTTTGGCAGTGATTCAACACTTAGCATCGGTGTCAGTTCCGGTACCTTCTTCCTTGTTTCCAACTCACACTCGGCAAATAGTGCACAGGGAACCCAATTGAAACATAGAGATTCAAACTAAAATTCAGCTATGTACAACTAATTGCAAAAAGGTAATTTAGTAAGAAAGGAATAACAAACGGAAGGTGTACAGCTTAAGTGATCTTCTTTTGTCCTAAATGAATTAATTAAATGAGTTAATAAATAGATAAGCAAATCTCCTTGCAAATAAATAAATAAACAAACAAGTAAACAAATAAATAAATAAATCATTAAATAAATCATTCTATGAATAAATAAACAAATAAATATAAAAACAAATAAATAGCTATTGCACGTAATTCAACTGACGTTGAATTACGTCATTATCTACGTCACAGACAGCTGCCTCTGTTCCCCTACATTTTTGAACTTCTGCCTCATTTTTTTTATTAATTAACATCTTGAAAACTGTCTTTTTCCTTTTTTTTTAATATATTTATTTCAACAATAAAGCAGTACATAATTATTTATAATTAATAAATACAGTACTAAGTACTGCATCCTAGATTTCTTTCTATTACTAATTTTCCTATTGTTTTCCTTCGTCTCTTCGCTTTTTTTTAACTTGTTTAACTTTATTGATTTATTTTTCGTTCTCTCTTTTAATTGTGTCTTTCTTTTATTCATTTATTTATTTTACCATAATTACTTAAGTTAAGAATATTTTATATATTTAATTATTTTTTTTTGGAGTGTAAATTATAATCTATAATCGATGAAATCGGGAAGTTTCTATTCTGCAAAATAGGCGTTCTTGTAGAGTTTTGGAACCTGGAAATAGTTTCGCAAGTGTAACAGCAAGCAACACCCAAGAACATAAATAGCAAATGATGTCATGTTTGTCGCCATGTTTGCAATGACGCAGAATGCTTACGGCGGGAGACTGGAGCCGAGTATTGAAGAGAAAATATACCCAAGTTAGACCAACACTCTGTGGAAGACGATAAAAATCGCCTTAAAAATTCATCAATTTACGGTAGGTTTGATTATTTATCAACTTTAATGTTATAGGTAGTGTATTTCGTATCTTTTACGAGGAAGTTTTGAAGTTGAAACCGTCTAAAAAGCGAAATAAACTGGTAGTTTTAATTTCGAAAAACGGTTCGAGAAAACTTGAAAATTTAAGATATTCTCGCGATTTTATTGCTGCAAAAACGCTAGAAATTATTAATTTAATTGGTAAAGTCAATTTTAATTTGATTGAAGTTCAAAAATATCTATTTTGAAAGGGATTTGTTTTAATTTTAGTACTTTAATATAAGTATGTTAAACTGCCTAATTGTCTATTATTTATTTATTATAGATCCACATCAGATCCTGAACTCTAGAATATTGGTATTAACTGTATTATAAGATGAGCTATCAGCCTCCTTATCCACAACAACAGCCCCCTTATCCCAGTGCGCCACCACCAGGACCTCCACCAATGGGATATGAAGGTTATCAACAAGGTCCTCCTCCGCCAGGATATAGTCCGTATCCACCGCAACAGTATGGCCCTCCACCTGGCCAACATGGAGATCAATATGGACCACCACCAGGGCAATACGGCCCTCCAGGAGGACAGGTATACACCCAACAACCAAATACAGTATATGTTTATGACGAGCGACAGCAACGGAGAGATACAAGCGGAGAGGAGTGCTTCCTTTGGGGATTATGTGCTGCATGTTTATGTTGTTGCCTACTTAGTGACTAGATTCATTTTATGTTTACTGCACTGGAATGACACTTAATGACAGTGGTTATATAATCAAGCCAATCCTGTAAGAACCTGCACAGATAGCCCAAAAAGGCAGACAAGTCAAACAACTTTTATAAATCATAGGTAATAGAATGAAAATTGTAACACTATAAAAAATATTTACTTTTTTACTGACACTTCAAGCTTTAGCCCTTTGTCTGATTTCATTCTGTTACTGATCAGTTATATCATGATGCAATGTATGCTAGTTTACTTGCTATTTTCCATTTATATCTTTAATTTTCATAAAGTCATACATTAAGAACTACACTGAAAAAGATAGCTTTGTTACTCACATAATCATACAAGAATAATTAACAATGTACATGTATATTATAAAGTTTCAGAGGTTGAAAACACATTTCAGTTTTCACACACCTTTGGTCACAAGCCCAAAATTATTAGACTTCAGTTTTGACATACATTTTACATCTTTGGTCAACCATTTCAAACTGTCATCATCAGTGACATCTAGTCGTGGATTTTAGACATGTATGCAAAATCATGAGACTGATATAATAATTTTCAGTGGTCAAACAATACATTTCAGTTTTCACAAAACTTTGATCAAGCATTTACTGTCATCTTAAGCAACAAAATCATGAAACTGATATAGTAATTTACAGAGGTTGAACAAGACATTTTAGTTTTAACATAGCCCTTATTTAGTTTTGACTGTGCAAATGTCATTGTCAGTGACAGAATTGTGAATCTGATGCAGAAATGTTATTAGGTTGGACAACACATTTCATTTTTGGCATAGCTTTGCTTTGGCATCAGCGAGACTAGTGATACTAATATAACATTTTCATAGGTTGAACAACACATTTCTAGACATTTTCATAGGTTGAACAGACGAACAACACTTTTCATTTTTGGCATATATAATTTCGCTCAACCATTTAACTGCCATCATCAGTGAGAAAATCATTTGGAAGTAAGCCATATAAGGCAAATGAATCTAGAAATTAAACTGACTCACAATAGGTTTTTACTGAATGGTTATTTTTTAGGAAACAAGTGCAGTGAAAATGTAATATGAATAATTATACTCTTGAAATTATACTTTTAGAATTAAAATAATGAGTCATGTGTTTAACATAAATATGATAAATAGCTACAGTGATGCATGCCCTTAGAATATTATTACATTTGTATTTTCCTTGCTTCCTGAGAAAATAGTTCAAACCCACTTTTAATTATCATATATAGCACTTTTCATTAAAGTGCTAACACTATATACATGAAATAGAGTACAAGGTATAATAGAGCGAAAACACTAGAACCATGAAATCAAATCAAATTGCAGTTAGTGTGTAATATTTCTTATTTAGCGACTATTAGATACTATAAAAGACAAGTAAAGTTGTAATGAGGTAATGTTTCCTTTTGTATTTGATGTTTCTGGTTGAGTGATACTGACTAAATAGTCACTAAATAAAAACTATTAGTTAGTAACTATTTTGTTGTTATTTCATGGTTCTAGTGTTTTCGCTCTAGTTCTTATTTAGTGACTATCAGTCTCTATCAAAGACAAGTAAAGTTGTAATGAGGTATTGTAGTGACAAAATAGTCACTAAAAAGAAAATATTTTTTGTTTACATTTCATGGCTTTAGTGTTTTTGCTCTGCTGCAAACTAAGGTAGCACTAAGGGGACACTAAATAGTCCAAGTTAATAAACCTGTGGGATTTGATAAAAACTATTTTGGCAAAATATACAAAAACATTTATCTATATGTATATGTATATCTATTCTGTAAAATTATGTACATGTACATGTATCATGCAAAAAAAAATAGAAACTTAGAAATTATACATTAAATAAAAAAGCTACACAGTAAAGCAGGTTTTATGTTTTCTTTTATGTAACTAATGATTCTAATGGAAATGAAGGCCTGTTATATAAGCATGTTATAAAACTGTTTTGTAATGGGAAAGGAAAAAAAAGAAGTATATATATATATATATATATATATATATTATCTTTATAACTTCAAAAATCTTATAAACAAACATGTTTTCAAGTGATAATTTATTTTTTCTCATTTATATTTTTGTTATTCAGTGGCGACCAAAACTTAAACATGGGACATTATTTCACATTATTAATTACCAAGCATAATATAACATTATGCCACACTTTAAACATTCAATTCTGATCAGTTAATTAAAATGGCATGTGAATATAGGAGACAGTTGTGCGAAAGTTAATTAGATGTTCTTCCATAGAATCAAACTGAATAATTTAAATGAAGAAAAACAGACTTTCAGATTAGTGCTTTTGGGATTATTGTTTGTGTTGGCATTAAATCTGAACTATTCAAGATGCAAAACGCTGATAAGTGATCGTACAATGCTCTTTTTTCAGGCTCACTACCAATATTGTTCCAATGAAAAATAGTAGTACTTGTGTATTTAAAATTTTGACTTTAATTTTGTGAAATAAATTACACCTGAGTTGCCAGAATTTGTTGGTAAAACAATATTAAATAATGTGATGTTTCAGGATTAGTGATTATAAATATAAGTTGTAACTTTTTTGTTTTAATTTCATGGTTTTAGTGTTATAGTAGTTGCTATGAGCATGGTGTGTTTAGGGAAATTGCCCATAATCATCAACAAAAGAGTGAGATGTGTGAAAGGGAGACATAAGAAAACCCCCTTTTCCCATGACAACTCTCCAAAGTATATTTCAATGTGATCACTCACAAACTAAGGTATATTTCAATGTTTATGATGGGTCTATTTCTTTCTTTTTTTATCTAAAATGGTAAGGAAAATGGGAGTTCGGAAGGAATTGAAGGATAAAATATTTTGAACTGCTCAAGTTAAGACCCCTGCTGGTCTCTATTAACTCTGGCTGGTCCCATGAGAAATTAAAAAAGTCCCTTTTATATTTCAAGGATGGTTTTTATAGACCTCAGCATTAATGTTTCCATTAGGGACTTTACCCTTTGCAGTGAGCCAATATAGGTCACTGGGGGAGGGGAGGGTAAATGTTGTATGGATAAATTCCCCTCTTGTCCCATGACACATTGAAAACGTCCCTCATTACCAGTCAAAACATATTGTTGCCATGGTGCTGAACACTTTGTTGCTTTAAGGAATCTGGTTATGACAGTGAGCTATTGAGGGAGGGGAGGGTTAATAAAATGTAAATAAGATTTTGTTAACCTGTTTATAATGGCCATCGTTGTTTGGGCTCCCTGTGTAAATTTGAATGCCAATGTTCATCCGCGGACTGACACAGGGAACCCAAATTTATATATTCCAAACAAAGCACGAAAAAATATCATGTGTGATTTTTACGGCGATGGAAATACGCGAGTGTGAACCACAGGCAGCCCAACTCGTCTCCTGAGGGAATTCTTAAAGCGAATAAAATGCATGCCATATCAAAAAAAAAATTTTGTTTCATTTAAAAAAAAAAATTTGTTTCATTTTGAGCGCACGGTTGGGGTTCCTGTGGAGTTGGGATTCCTGTGTCATTCCGCGGGTTTCTCGAAAACTCGTGCGGTGTCGAAGGGGGTAGCATTAAATATTTTTTTTTCAACTCCGAATAGTTTCATGTTTCCTTACTTTATATTACCATTATCCATAGTTCCTCTCATTTCATTTTCTATTTCTCCAACTCAACATAATTCCTTCCTTTCTCTATATTCCAAATAGTAGTTCCTCTCTATTTCTGCAACTCAACATAATTCCTTTCCTTCATATATATTTCCAATAGTTTCTCTCATTACATTGTCTATTTCTCCAACTCAACATAATTCCTTTCCTTCATATATATTTCCAGTAGTTTCTCTCATTACATTTTCTATTTCTCCAACTCAACATAATTCTTTCCTTCATATATATTTCCAGTAGTTTCTCTCATTACATTTTCTATTTCTCCAACTCAACATAATTCCTTTCCTTCATATATATTTCCAATAGTTTCTCTCATTACATTGTCTATTTCTACAACTCAACATAATTCCTTTTTCCTTCATATATATATTCCCAGTAGTTCCTCTCATTATATTATCTATTTCTTCAACTCAACATAATTCCTTTAATTCATATATATTCCCATTAGTTCCTCTCATTACATTGTCTATTTCTCCAACTCAACATAATTCCTTCCTTCATATATATTCCCAGTACGTAGTTTCTCTCATTAAATTGTCTATTTCTACAACTCAACATAATTCCTTCCTTTATATCTATTTCCAGTATTTCCTCTAATAGTTCCTCTGATTACATTGTCTATTTCTACAACTCAACATAATTCCTTCCTTCATATATATTCCCAGTATTTCCTCTAATAGTTTCTCTGATTACATTGTCTATTTCTCCAACTCAACATAATTCCTTCCTTCATATATATTCCCAGTATTTCCTCTAATAGTTTCTCTGATTACATTGTCTATTTCTCCAACTCAACATAATTCCTTTCTTCATATATATTCCCAGTAGTTCCTCTAATAGTATTATTAATATTATCTATTTCTGCAACTCAACATAATTCCTTCCTTCATATATATTTCCAGTAGTTTCTCTCATTACATTGTCTATTTCTCCAACTCAACATAATTCTTTCCTTCATATATATTCCCAGTAGTTCCTTTTATAGTATTATTAATATTATCTATTTCTCCAACTCAACATAATTCCTTCCTTCATATATATTTCCAGTAGTTCCTCTAATTGTATTATTGTCTATTTCTCCAACTCAACATAATTCTTTCCTTCATATATATTTCCAATAGTTTCTCTCATTACATTGTCTATTTCTCCAACTCAACATAATTCCTTCCTTCATATATATTCCCAGGGAATATTCCAATATATATATTGTTATCATTTCCTTGCCTATATCAATCAGTTTCTCTCCCTTCCATGATTTCACAATTCATTGTTTCTCTTCCCTGCTAGCAGAGTCACTCTCGCTGCGATTTGTGAAAAGCCCAAAATGCGAAATTTCTTGAGAGATTCTTTCTAACCGCAGTGCTGAGAGACTATACTAACAGGAAACTGTCTCTCACTCTGCATTTGTGACTGTTTTCCTGATCCGTTAATTCTTCTCTGTCAATGGAAAGCAACTAAAAGACAACTGGAAACTACCATATAAATATAAACATAAACTATAATAAGTCTTAACTTCAAAAATAAACTTTAATTTATAGATGTGAATTCAATTCATTTAATCGATGATCAAGCACTGATCTGTGATCCGCGCGCTACAACCTGAACACGTTTAATGGCCAATCATCATTTGTTTAATCGCCAATCACCCAAATTTGTACGACTTCATACTGTTGTGCATTGTTAGCTACAGCTATTCAGCACAATGAAACTTTATCAGCGGATAATTATTGAATTGGGAAAAAAAATAGATACATGTGCTATTAACAATAGGGAAATGCGTAAATGAATAGGTAGATTCTAAACGAGCCAAGACGTCGACGAACAAATGAATTAGTCGATATCACCTGCTACTCCTTCCATCCATTTTATTTTAGATTTTTGATTATTGATAACAAGTGATGGATTTCTAAGCTTTGGTAGATTGGTTGCATTAGGCATAAATCACTAACTTTATATCTTTCACACGTACGCGAAAACGACAAATATTTTTTTTTCTAAGCTATTACCCGGTTTCAGTTCCACCTCTGGTGAGCATTGTAGTTTAAACTTGTATAAAAACAAGCTTATTTGACTTTATATAGATAGATTGTAAACGAGCCAAGATGTCGACGAACAAATGGATTAATCATCGATTATCTCTGTCATTTCTTCCTGACATTTTACATATATTGTGATATGAGTAAAAAATATATATATAGTATATTTTAAACTTTTAACAAACAAATATTTCAAAAAGAAATAATGAGAAAGATAGATTAAGAACCAAGGAAAAGAAAGAAAAAAGAAAACAACAAGTAGAAAATAAAACAAACAGAAAGAAATTTATAAAGAAAACAATAAAACAAAATACTAAATGAAACCCGGCCTCACCTCATCTATCATATTTTAATGAAACTTTTGTTATTTTCATTCATGTATCCTTATTTTTTCGTGGCCATAAGCGGAAGATTAAATAAACAAATGTTCTTCTATAGTTTAACAGTGTTATTTGTAAAAAGACAAATTTTATCTTATCTTGATATTATAATCATTCAAATATAATGATAGGAAGAAGTAAATGGTGATAATTAATGACGTCAGCAACACGATTCGCTTTGCATCTTCCTACTCTTTAACTTATTTCCTAATAAGGTTACCAGTCCATCTGGTTATGTTCTCGGAAATTAATCCTTGACCCACTGCGCTTAATTATAGGCAATCTACGAAATCAAAAAGACGATTTAAACACAGTCGATATAGAGCAAACTAAGAAAATGTGGGAGATTTTAGGCAATGTAAGGCGTCCGTACATTTGCGATCTAAAACATCTTCAACAAAAATGTCGATTTAAACCCAGTCGATTTAGCGCGCCAAGGACATTTTGGGAGATCTTAGGCGATGCATGATAGGCGATCTTATGAATTTTCAGCAAAAATGGAGTGTAAACATAATAAGCGATATATGGAGATTTTTAGCCGCGACCTTAATAGGTGACGCAAGTACTGAGTCATACCTGCAATATATATACCTATTTCAAAAATTGTAGTCGCAATCAAAGCTACAGTACACTCTGAAGCCTGCAAATGATGTTGGTATTTCTACTCTTGTTATCGATTTATTCATAGCATATTTTGGTTTTAAGAGTTTGTGGTATTTGAACATAACACGTTTTGCAGTGATAGATGATGAAACAAATATATTTCCGTGTACGCGCGCGTAGCTTCGGCTGCGACAACGATTTTTTTAGATAGGTGTATACATACATGGGACAATAGCATGGGATAATACTCTAGTTTCACGTTATCTAGCACCGCTGTACTATTTGACAAAAGGCGAATTTTTACAGGCAAAGCCTCGATTTGTTGTCAAAATATTCACAAAGTATTCGCAAATCACAAAAAAATGTTATCGCTTCACAAAAGGAAACACACTCTGAATTGAGGCTATCCCTGTGCAAATACACTATTTGTCAAATAGTACAGCGGTGCTAGATAACATAAAACTGGCCTAAAAGGTTTTCAACAATAAGTCATTCAAATGGAAAAAAAGATCATAATAGGCACAAGAAAAGAAACTAAGGGCATTCAATAATTTTCAGAGCCTTGTTAATGGCAATGGATCGTTCTAATACAGAACGAAATTATAATCAATATGACTGATATTACTCCAAAACAGCTGTCAAAAGCAAGCATTTCAATTAAGAAGCACGCAATATATATATAATATATAAATTGCTAAATACAATACATCATTCAAATATTGAAATATGCTTACAATAATTATTGCTTCATTATGTTTATTATTTATCTATCATGAGAGATACCTCACAAAAAGACAAACAGATCCAAATATTTATTAAATTTAAAAGACTTTGAAAATTGAGAATACAAATATTTTTGTTGCAATAATTTATCCTTTGAGCGATACCTCATAAAAAGACAAGCAGATCCAACTGCTTATTGAATTGATTAGAAAAGCCTTTGAAAATTGAGAGCAAATTTTGAAAAAGAAAAAGAAAGTCTTAAGAGGGAGAAAAGTAAAAATTCACTTTTAAGCATGATATATAGTTCAATTGCTGGTGGAATTTGCTCAAATTGTTTTTCGACATGCGCTATTACTTAATTGCTTTTTTAGAAATAAATAGAAGCGAATTAATGAAATGAGGTATGTATTTTTTTAATAAGTAAACAGCCAAAATAACTTAAATAGTTATTCTATAGAACAATTTACTAATGGTTTTGTTATTCAAAATTATCATCAGAATCACACTGAGTATTTAGCTTTCCGCATCAGGGGGCAATTTCAGTAGCATATATGGCTATATAAATCTCCCCTTGATCCAGAAAGGCTGTCAGAAAGACTTCGTAACTGAGTTCAAAGTGTTTACAACAACGCAACACCAACAAGAGTGAAATGGCCAGGCATCTTCTATTCATAACTCTATGTATCTTGCTTGTGACGACTGAGCTTATCAGATCTACCTCTAGTTTCTCCAGCGGTTTATTGAGACCTCTCGGAAGAAAAAGATCTAACGACGACCATAGAAAGGTAGGAACATCTCATCACATACATATTTTACAAAATCATGTTTTCTTCACTGAAAAAGAGTAGTTTTTAAAAATTTAATTTTTGCCGAAACGGACATTCAATTAGCAAGTAATAAGGTTTTCCACATCCTTGGAAATATCCCAGGGGTAACAGAGCGGTCAAACGACCACGCATGCGCGAAAAAACAAGTCAAATGATCCCAGCAGAACACAAATTTTTTATTCGCAAGTATTCCGAAATTTACAAATGGAAAATTTACCACTGTGAAAACGCATGCGTAGTCTTTTGACAGCTGTGTTGCCTGGGGCTACGCAGTGGGGACGTCGTGAGGGATTGGGACGGACAAAAAGTAACAAGCCCTCACTTTCAAGTAAGTAGCACCTGGGTTTCCGAGGATGCATTGTAAAACGTCAAAACATAAAACATTGCATACTACAGGACGTTTTCTTATCGATTATACATATTTTTTAATCTTTTTATATTTTTATATATATTTCTTTTAGTGCTAATTGCCATAAGGTGACGGCAACATAATTGGTAGCGGTAATTACATTACAAAATTCTGAATTGAGTGCACGTGAGATATGCCATGACATTTTAGTTTGTTATTTTGCTAAAGATTACTATTTATATGTACTGAGAATGTGAAGTACCTCGTTACAACTTTTCTTTTCTCTGATAGTGACTAATAATGGGACATATTCCCTGTGCGGACCTTGAAAGGTCCTTGCTCGAAAGTCAATAACGAAACACAACAATGTACCTGTAAGGGTCATTTTTATTTGACTCTGTCAGTAAAAATAAGCTTAGCTTAGCTGCAGTAAAAATCGCATATGCAGTGATACCTTTTAAGGGTTTGAATCAACATGACTTTGACCGTTATCTTAATTTATGCGTCCATGCCTTTTAGTAGCCTGATTTTCAGAGCGGGCCTGGGGAGAAAGTGATAGCGTCGGACCCAGGCCCGCTCTGAAAATCAGGCTAGCCTTTTAGGGGTCATATGCGTTATCACCCTACCACTTGGACAAATAGTGTACTCACCCCCACCCCCGTAAACATTTCCCACAGCAACAATTTTATTGTATTTTATATATCAAGTATTTTTGCTCTATACTAGTGTTTCTCTAGCCGAAGAGAAACTGTTACCTTTTACTAAGAAGCTAAAACTTTTTTTCTTCATTCGGCTCTCAAATGTATTTGATCCTGACGACATGGGTTCTGTTCATTTAAATTAGTTTGTGTAAAATGTCGTCGTCCAAATCCTTTCAATACATGTAAATGTTAAAAATGTTTTCTATTTTTTTTTCTTCTACATATTTTTCTTTTTTTTGTCACTCTTTTGTAGCACAGGGGTGCTTATAGGGGATAGGATAGGGTAATTTTACCTAGTAGGGGACGTCACGTCCTATTGTAACTTTACCCGTCTTGCCGAATTGTTAAATAAATAAAATAATCAATCAATTTTAACAGATGGAGTCTAACTTCTCGTATTCACTCTCGTTTAGGATATGGAATTTACCAAAAAACAAAGTATCTGTGAGGCCTACAGAAGAATGGGATGTCATGAAGAATTACAACAGCGACTTATCAAAATATAAATATTGATTTGTAAACGTACAGAGAACATATAATTACAGAACCTAACTCAGCAAAACAGTCGACGCTATCTTTCTGCGTTCTCTCCTCACTCTTTATTCCATGTTCGTTTGCTACATCACTGGTTATTCCCTGCCAAAACTTTACTCAATCGATGTTCTACCCGGCGGAAAGTTGCACTGCAATCCTTGGAGTTTTCGCGTAAAAATGGGGACTGTTTTGCTGCCTGTTAGAGACCAGAAATATTATTCTATGTGACTAAATTGTGATTGTGACTAAAATTGAGCCTTTTTTTTTAATTTAAACGTAAGTTTAAATTTAAAAGTTATCAACTGCGTGTAGATTCTAGAACGCAAGAGCTGTATGATTATATAAAAAAAAGTGTTCTTGGGTGCCATATCTAGGAACACATGTAACACATGTATTTTTTTTCTACCTATTAAGAAAAAGGAATAGAATTACACAGAACTTAAATTTTATGCTGGATAATTGTTTAATAAAGCCAGTTTTGGAATTGATGTAATGTGGCTATAGATGGCGTCCATAGATGGAGTAGCTATAACTCTCATATAAGCTCTGCACAGTGTGAAAAAGTATTCGATCTAATCGAATATTCTTTAAGGAACTGTACGTGTTGCGCTGTGTAATCTCCTCAGCAACTTGTTTCGCAAAGCTTATAAAATAATGTTGCGCTTCAAGAAAATGAGTTCCGTTGCGAAAGGTAGAACTGAATTCTATCGCTGTGCAATGCTGTCTGCAATAAAAAGATTGCAAGACATCCTTTGTTTGACTGTACAAATCTTGTGCACCGTAACATCATAGCGAGACAAGTTACTGGAAAAGTTGCACATTGTACCAGCGCTTTCACTCACGCATAGAAGTGATGGACCGTTTAATACAGGCTTGCATAAAAGAATATTAACTGAGTAACTGCTGATTCATTTTTACACAGTTATTTCAGTATCCAATACCGAGGTCTTTTGAATTATGCAGTGCATGCGTGCACGGCCTATATATGTTTGAAAATCGCGTCAAACAATAATGAAAAATATCGAAAAGGCCACTGGATTTTGTGCGATGCCTATTTTCAAAAAGTCATTAGCATACACAGTACTTCCCACTTCGTTGGAGTAATGACATTTCCCTCAACTGAAATTTGTCAAAACAGCTGTTGACCTGTTCTTTGATGGCTTGTTGAAGTACTATTGTTAACTATTTTTTATGACATGTTCGCCGGTTAGTTGTTATGATCATTCAGCAGCATACGCGCGTGGCTCTCCAAAGTAGTTAGCTATTATAATGATTCTTATTGTATTTGAGTTTCTCAAAAATACAATATCAGCAACAAAAAAAAAAAAAAAAAAAAGGCAAAAACAAAAAAAACCAGCAAACAAACAAAAACAATACAACACTACATGACTAACTGTTGCATTTATTTGCTGTTTTCAATTATTGTTTACACTGTTGTCAGTTTTATAACCCAGTTTATCATCCCAATATTCTGTGCATGGAAGACTGATATCTTGGCCGCATGTGTCATTCCATGTTACATCCCAACTCATCTGCTAGGGAGCATATCTTGTTCACTTTGTACTCAATCGACAGGGTCCTTTTGGCACTCCTTTTCCCCTTTGATTACAAAAAATAGCAACAAAATCACAATATTACAATAAATATACCATAATAAAGATATGTATAATTGAAAGAAAAGGGATTTGATCCCTGACTTAGGGATAAAAGCGTCGGAACATTTAATGATGCATGATAATGTATTTATATAGCGCACTTTCTATGTGTATATATTCAAATGCGCTTTACACATTGTAGTTAGCTGTTAGTAGTTAGCATATATTAGTGTAAGTGTAGGCCTTTCACTGAGGATGGTCGTGACCTGCGTCCTCAGTCGTTCTTTTACGTCCCCCCGATTAATGGTTAGTGTGTGAGTGGCGAGAAGGGACCTCCGATTTAACGTCCTTATCCGAAAGGACGCGAAGCCTAACAATTATAAACCGAAATAAATACAAAGTTATAACATTCTCCTCAATTATTTAAAGACCCTGAGTGATGGTCCGGCTGGGGTTTGAACCCCCGACCTCCCGGTTAACAGGCCATGCTCTTCCAACTGAGCTAACCCGTTAATCGGTTTAAAAAGGGCGTGGCATTGACGGTTTTCAACATCCAAGAGATACCACTTTAAAACATAAAGCGAAAAGTTCTTTCTTTTTTGATACCCTATACCAATACCAAGAAATGTCGAAATTTCACGCCAAAATTAAATATACCAAATATATCTGTTATTATGGATGCATGCAAATGAAACAGCAAGCATTGTATTGACCCGATAGCCTCACTTGTATGGTTCTTATAACAAAAGAATATCATTTGCACGCATCAATGATAACAGCTATTGCTAATTGTTTCTGGGAATCGATAGTAAATACATTTTGATATGATAGTGTGTAGGGTGTCTAAAGTAAAGCTCTTACACGACAAGATTGTTCAATATAATGAATTTTAACTTAGTAATAAGGTAGATTTTGACAATGACACATACCCCAACATGTCTGTATATCCCCTCAGACCCTTCTGGAAGAATGCTTAAGAAAGCCAGAAGAAGAACAGCGATGTAAAATATCTTCATTGCCATGGCTTAAACAAAAATAACTAAGTGAACGTTACGACTGGTTACTTTTGAATGGAATACTGACACCGACTCAATGCCTTTTATAAAATTATTTCAAAATATTTCAGCTCACTAATTTCATCAGTTGGATTATTTAAGTTAGAAATGCGAACATAAATTGAGCATAAAATTATAATTAATGTCAGTTACAGCCGAACCAAACAATATTAACTAATTAAATACTACTACAATGCCGACCCCATGTGTTGCGAAGGACATTTGTAATTGAATAAAGTTTGAAATTGGTCATGGTGGGATGAATATTAATAGAGAGTGTCAATAAAAAAAACAAATCGAGAATGCGCCGACAGTTGTGAAAAATTGAATTTTCTCATAATTTGCTCACAAGACATTTTGGGTGAGCTTTTTTCAAAAGAGAATAAAGTTAGATATTTTGTCGATTGTAATTTTTGGAGAAATCGAAAGAAATTGTAATTCCCGGCCGTCGGAGACCGCATGACAGCCTTGAAAACTCGGCCAAAATAGTTAATTTTTGTTCGCGTTCACAAACCTGGGTTAAAGACTGTATAAGAACATTCTAGTTTTCTCCTTTCGTAGATTATTTGTATTAATCTATTTCAACCGTCTGTAGTTATTTGCTTGTTTTCTTGTTTTTTGCTTTTTTATATTTTTTATTGAACAAAACACTTTTTTTTACAATATTTTTTCCACATACAATCTAAATATAACTTGTCTTGTCTATATATATACGTACTTACACACACACACATATAATACATATACATACCTAACTGCTTACATATACATTGTTTTATATTACATATATCAATGTTTTTGAAAAAAAGAGAATGCAAAAGAAAAAATAAAGAAAAAAAGGAAATTTGATGAAAGTGTTTCTGTGGCTTGGTCTAAAAGTTTGTTTGCTTAAGGACGGGGCCTACTATTGCCACTGCGCAGGCTACTGCGCATCTACATAGTTTCCATTTTAACGCGCTATCTTACCTCAAAAGAACAAAATACAAATAAAAAAAACATCTAACGATGGTAGACGCGACGGTAGCGGTTTTTATAAAAAAATTCCCACAATGCACTTATGTTGACGATTTTCTTTACTTAGTAGGGAGGGGACCGGAAAGAAATTGTCTTATGATGATCTTCGGCGGCAAAGTTTACCACGCGATAACTTTTTAAAACGCCCGGTAACCGCAATTTTTTTATAACTGCAATTATTCAGAACATGCTAAACAATGGTTTTGATGTAAAATTTCGAAAAAGCAAGTGATTTTTGAATGGAAAATAGACAAAAATTCGAATTTTCTGAACCTCGTAAAATACAAGTCGCGATGCTAAAAAAATCATATTTCACTACTTACTTTTGAAAATACGTTACAAAATATATATTCCTATTAGAAAATTACTTGTTAATTGTTTACCGCTATCAAAGAGATGTTTCAATGAAAATCCTTTGAAAAAAAAAATATTTGTCGATGCCGGTAAAATCGTGACGTCAGCCATATTTAAGACTCATTATTTCTCTTAACTGCCCGGTGACCCCACCTTTTTTGTACAGATTTGTAGAACCCTCTGAAGGGTTAAAACAACTCACATAGTTATTTGAAGAATACATTACTTTTTAATTAGTAGGCCCCGTCCTTAAATGAAATTTTGTTGGCTTGTTTGTTGTATTGTTTTTTTTTAATTGTTTTTCGTTTGTTTGTCGGTCTGTTTGTATCCTTGTTTGTTTATTTGGACGTTTGTTTGTTTGTTTTCTTTTTTTCTTGTCTGTTTTTACTGTAAAAGTTATTTGTTCTTCAATTAATTAATGAATAGATGAATGAATAAATGAAGGAAAATATTGTTCTTTATATATGAATGGATTTTAAACGTCCTAGTTTCATTTTTCTTTCATTTTTTTTTCTCCGCCATTTGCGTGCATGGCCAGACAATAAAAGGCACGACGGTGCATGTGAAACTGTCAAGGCGGTTCCAATGTTGATTATGAAAAACTTGTTGAAAGATAAGGTTTTGTAAAAGGTTTTGTAAAAGTATCAAAACTATTTTGAATAACAACATCCCAAGTGCTCTATTTCACTGGTAAGGGCCCGGGCAAACGGTTTCAACATGAGTTTACCTAAATGTCGAGGGTCGAGGGTAAAAAGTCGAGGGTAAAAAGTCGAGGGTAAAAAGTCGAGTGTAAAAAGTCGAGGGTAAAAAGTCGAGGGTAAGAAGTCGAGGGTAAGAAGTCGAGGGTTGGCTAAGGTTACCCATATTAAGTGTTTTTAGATTTTTCATAGATTGATGAAACAAAAAAAAAAAAAGAAAAAAGAAAAAAGTGAAGTAAAAAGTGAAGTAAAAAGTATACTTCTTTTTTTTTCTATTTTTTTAAGAAGTATTCTTTTTACTTCACTTTCAACTTCAGATATCGCTAGTAGGTTTACTCAAACGCAGTGGCTATTCGTACGTCACCCGTACCCGGACTTGTATTTGCTATTGGTACGTGAGTCAAAATTATTTAGATTTTCACAGTGATTCTGATTTATTTCAGTAAAGACGATACGATATATTCGTTTAGATGGAGTAAGCGATTATCGTAAGCTATATTAAACTGATTCAGAGTAATTCTACGAGTCTGTACATAGTAGGTAAACGACTCATTTCGCGACACTTGGAATTCAAAGACTCCCGTACTCCGACTTTGGTTTGCTATTGATACGTGAGTCAAAATTATTTAGATTTTCACAGTAATTCTGTATTATTTCAGTAAAGAAGATACGATATATTCGTTTAGATGGAGTAAGCGATTATCGTAAGCTATATTAAACTGATTCAGAGTAATTCTACGAGTCTGTACATAGTAGGTAAACGACTCATTTCGCGACACTTAGAATTCAAAGACTCCCGTACTCCGACTTTGGTTTGCTATTGATACGTGAGTCAAAATTATTTAGATTTTCACAGTAATTCTGTATTATTTCAGTAAAGAAGATACGATATATTCGTTTAGATGGAGTAAGCGATTATCGTAAGCTATATTAAACTGATTCAGAGTAATTCTACGAGTCTGTACATAGTAGGTAAACGACTCATTTCGCGACACTTAGAATTCAAAGACTCCCGTACTCCGACTTTGGTTTGCTATTGATACGTGAGTCAAAATTATTTAGATTTTCACAGTAATTCTGTATTATTTCAGTAAAGAAGATACGATATATTCGTTTAGATGGAGTAAGCGATTATCGTAAGCTATATTAAACTGATTCAGAGTAATTCTACGAGTCTGTACATAGTAGGTAAACGACTCATTTCGCGACACTTAGAATTCAAAGACTCCCGTACTCCGACTTTGGTTTGCTATTGATACGTGAGTCAAAATTATTTAGATTTTCACAGTAATTCTGTATTATTTCAGTAAAGAAGATACAATATATTCGTTTAGCTGGAGTAGGCATCAGGATTCAGTCTGTACATAATTAAGAATTAAATAGTAGTATCTCTATTGAGCTCATTGATGTCACGGAAAATGTCACGCAACTTTTTGTTCGCCTTGAAGCCTTGGAAAGAGAATATATAAAATCCCTTCTGCTAGTTCCTTTTGGAACAGAATTTTGGACTCCCATACGAAAGATTAGCTTATAAAGATTCAGCCTAGAGTACAAACATTAAACGTTAAAAGCGTGAAACATAAATAGTACTAAATAGTGATATTTTATGCTAACTGTTTTTTTCCCCTATTGTTTAATTAGTACTACTTGTTTCACAGGTATAATATTTGTACTCTTCTATTTTATTTATTTATATTTAAAAAAAAATATTTTCCTGAATGATTATTGTTCTAAATATTTTTTGTGGCATTTTGGTTTTGTTCAATAACCTTAATGGACTTAATGATTTAGTGTAACACTGATTTTTAATGCCTATCCTTCTCCCTTGTTCTACGCCCTTTCTCTGGGGTACAAATTCCCCATGTTTAATAAATGAAATATCAGCTGTTTCTTTGCATAGGCAACATAGCAGTATCATTACACCACAAAATGTTTCTTTATTACCTTACAAATTCCAACTCATTTGTTTCTCAATGCAGCAACTTGTGTACATCTGGGTACAACATTTTCACTAATTATTGTAGAAATTAAATATCTGTTCCTAAAATACAAGGGCATTAACAAATCACTGGGTTTGCCCAGGGTGAATAGCAGTTGTAATAATGGGCCATTTGCAACACAATGTCATTTTCACTACAAATTCCAGCATTCTTTGCCCACTTTATGTTGTATGCCTGATTTAAAGCCATTAATTACCACAATTGTATTACTATTCTTCAAGGAGAATCTAAGAATTTGAATAATCTAGTAAATCTGTGAAGCATTCTGGTAGATAATATGTATCTTTTTTTATTCTTGTAGTTGTAGTCAGATAATGCCTCCATGCAGATTGATTAACACTCAAATACATAATATACTGGTTTTCAGGTAATCCTTCCATGTTCACATACACCAATAGAAAAAGATCCACAATAATTTTGTATGTGTTACAATGAGTGTACGTCAGTAACTGTTACCTATCATATTTGTTAGCTGTTGCTAGCCATTGCTTTCCATTGTTGGTAGCTATTGCTAACCGTTACTAGCAGTTAGTTACTGTAACTAACCATTACATGTGAACATGGAAGGATTACTGGTTTTCACATCTGAGATCTTAGAACTTATTGAACAGCTTTAAACATACTAAGCAGCAGTAATTTTAACACATGTACGGCAAACCCAAGTCTTTGCCTTGGGAGGAGCTGCTTTTCCTATACATTTAACATGAAACCACTCTAAGCATGCATCACAACCTACAGCAACATCACTTTCTTTAAACTCTCTGTCACAACTTTTACAGTCCCAGCTCTTTTCTTTTTCAATTTTTTTTAATAGTATCAGAATTATTTTCCAAGCACTGTTTGTAAAGTATTTCTTTACCCTGTAAACATTGATGGTCTGATCTACTATTTTTCTATGGATTTTGTCTATACTTTGCTCAATCTCTCCTTCAGTTATAAGTTTTTCATCGGTCAGTGCACTGTGTACTACTTCAGGAGTTGTCAACATATTGAGAATGTCTGAAAGATACAAGAAAAAATAATGATTGATTATGTCCAATAAATAAAGCACATGACTTAATAATATGCCAGACATGTACAAATTATTGATACATTGTGTATGTAATAAATTTACGTACAAGCTGCTTTATCTGTAGGAGACTTGTTTATGAACAAAGTTGGCCATTTACGTCTTTTCTTTTTGCTGGGAAGACCAATCACAGTGAGGTCTGCTCCCTTAGGACGGCCACGCCTTAACATTCTTGGTGGCATGTTGATTCGGGATTGAACTTCTATAAAATGAAGTTTTACATCATTAGCCATGATAATTAGATTTATAATTACTAGTTGCTGTTGTAGTAATAGATATTATTTGTTATTATCAAAGATACTATTATTTTTACTAAAAGCTTTTATTGATTTATTCTGTTTATATTACAGTGCGAATCAAAAAACTATGGGCACTCGCAAATATTTTAGAAATTGTTTATTGTTCGTTGAACAACTCACAAAGAACTCTAACTACTAAAGGTTTTTCATACCACACATCAGTCAAACTTCTTGTGGTGATATAGGTGTTTCTGAGTTGTTCAACAAACAATAAACAATTTCTAAAATATTTCTGGGTGCCCACGTTTTTTTGATTAGCAATGTAATTTACCACAGGTGGGAATCACTTCCTCAGAACAGTTTGTATCATCTTCACTAGTAGTGGTCAGGTTTACAGGTTCATCATCATTAGTAAGGTCTGCAATGTCAGTGGCAAAGCTACTGCTGCAGTCTTCGTCAGTACTAGTAAGTTTGCTGCATTCATCTTTGACTTTACTTAGGCTGCATGTGACCTCTTTCCCTTGTTGCCAAGCTGACAGGATCTGCTGCAGTAATTCCAGGTGGCTCCTAAATAGTTTTCCAGTTGTTTCACTTGCTACACTTGCCAGCTTTTGAGCTACACCAAAAGCTTTTCTGTATTTTTCATGCTGTGAAAGGATTTTTGTGGGTTCCTGTTCTTTTTTAACATTTACTGAAACACAGTCATCAGGCAGGTCATTTGGTAAATCATCAATGTGCTCTTGATTACATGTATTTCCCTTTAAGATGCGATGACAGCTAGAGTAATAATCTTTCGTCCATCTTTCGTCACATAGGCTTTTACTAAACAGATCACAATTGAGCTCTTTTCTTAATGCAAACATGTGTCTGCAAGGCAGCTTCATAGATGTAAAGAAGGCACATTGGCAATCATCAGTTGAAACAATCAGATTTTGGTTTAAAGAGAAGAGACCAGATGCATCCTTGGAGAATGTTCCAACTCTAGAAGTGAGTTGTAGTTGTTCCTTGATTTGATTAAAGGCGTATGGAGTACAGTGGTGGAAATATTGCCTTTCGACATGTTCCAGGTTGTGGAGTGTAACCGGTCTCTTCTGGAAAACACAAGCAGCCCTGTAATCCCTTTCAGCTCTCAGAGATGCCAAACAGGCCTGCAATTTCTCATGAAATTCCAGAAGCCGTGAGTGCCTGGATACCACAGATTTAAATTTCTGGTTGATGCTCTCAAGACGGTTGTTGGTAGAGTTCAATAAGGTTTTATACTTTTTTTTCAAACCTTCAACCCACTGTTCTCTAATCAAATGCCAGTTTTCATTAAAGTACTTCTTCACTGCACCAAACCTAGTATTCATCAGTTCCTTATAGTGAACTTGATAGGCGTCCTCATGCTTTGCGTATGCCATTGACTGTAATAACTCCAGGACTTGGAGTCTTTCATCATTTGATAGCCCCATCTTTTCTGTTGTTATCTCTCTCTTGAAGCTCCTCATAGTGTGGAAAAGGCAAATTAATAACACAGCTTGGGGAAGTTCCTGAGCCAGTACTTCTCGTTCAGTCATGTCCTTGTCTGACATTATGCAATCTATTTTTTTCCAGCAAGGATTATGTGCTTTGAAAAAGGACATCATTTGTCTGATGGTATCTTGATCTTCATCTGCAACCAACATCAAACCAACAATCTCACTCTCTCCATTGCCATCAACTACTAGCATAACATACAGGGGCAGTCTAAGATCATTAAGTTTATATGTAGCATCAATTAAGAGGATTCCTGGATAAGCAGCAAACATCTCCCTCATGTCCTGGTCTTGATAGTATAATCCTTTAAAATTCCTTTTTTCATCAGTGTATATTTCAACTTTTGCACCTATAATAAAATAATTTTCAGCTTTAAAAATACAACAAAATGAACTGACATGATTGATACTGATCAGGTCTGAAAGATAGGTAGACTAAAATCTATTCAAAAAAACTAATTGATAATTTATAAACTATTAGTCCAATCAGGCACATGCATAGACATTATTCCCTGATAAAAGACCAATGAATAAAACTTCAGTGGTTTTATGTGACCTAAGCACATGTGCTTTTAAAAAACCACTAATGATTCACTATAGATGGTATCAGTCTTAATCCCTTATCATAGACCACTTCTAGGTTCTAAACAATTCAACAATGCCATTGTCCACCAAGTGTATATAGCAGCAAATTTGTCTCAACCTGCTTTTTAAATAGTACATTATACATGTACATGTATATATCATTTATTTCATACTGTGTACGTTGGTGATATGTTATGCTTAAGTGATGTCATTTGATGAAATATTAGTGAATAAAGATTTTTTTATGTGACATATATTGCTGGGTTTTCATACCAGGCATTCTTTTCATTTCCTGAATAAGTTCCTCCAGACCACCATCTTTTCTTTCCACCAAGTTGTGAATGTCTTTAAGGGTAACTGCTTTGCCTGTTCCCTTACTTATGTGTTGTTGGACAAGTTTTTTGTTGGCTTTCATGCTTAGCATCAACTTTACTTCAGCCTTTGTTTTGCTGTCAATGGCCCTTTGACGAGGAAGATATTTAAATCCACCCTGTAAACATTATAATTATAAGGATACATTACAATTATGCCATATGCTGTTAGAAAGATAACTTTCTGGACAGGATACTTTTTCCCCCAGGGCATGGTGTTTCCAAGCTTCTTTAAACCATCAGATTAAACCATAGGATTAACACTGGACTAATAGCATTATCACACTAGTTTCCAACAACTGGTCTACAGATTATTCATTGTTTGTGCATATTTACCTTGTTGATACCATGATTGTGGTCTTTTATAAAATCTTTCACTATCAGCTTTGTGCCATCAATAGAACATCGTAGCCTGATTACCACTGGACAGCCCATTTGGAAAGTACTTTTGAAAGAAAGTGAGTGTGAATTAGGCCAAAAAAGCAATTTGTACAAGACATACTATGAGATATGTATAAAATGTGCATGTACAATGCAATTGAAAAATGTAAATAAACTTGCAATTGTCATTCGATCGATACAATCATATAGTCAAACCTCCATTAAGCGTCCCCCTGTTTAGTCAGTCACCCCCTATTAAAGGGTTATTTATCATTTCCTGCAATCAGTTTGCTTCACATATCTACTGTAAAATTGACCTATATTTAACAGTCATTACCTTCTAAGCAGTCGCCTATGAGTGACTGCTTAATAGAGGTTTAAGTCTGTATTTTGCTTTTGTTACTTACTGTTGGTTTGGTCTGTTGCCTTTTGATTTTGATCTAAAGTTTTTTCCACCATGCATGCAGGCATATTCAATTTCACTAAACATTAAATCTGGATTTAGCTTCTTTTTGGGGCATTTCTTTGCATATGCAGCAATACCTCTAGACCTTCTTTTGTACAGTTGGACAAAGTTTATCTTTTCAAATGAACGAATGGCCATCTCAAGCTCTTCATAGGATTCATATGTACTGCCAATGTCAATGCCATCATCAGAATTCACTTTTCTACCAATCTCAGACTCTTGATTGGGTGGTTTCTGCTTCTTTGGATAGAAGTTATCATCATCATCACTTTGAAGAGTGTCGTGCTGTCTTTTAGAATATGATAATTTAGCTGTTTTTTTTAGATCATCATCATTACTTTGTGTAGTGGGGTCTTGATCAGGCACTTCACTTGAACTATACAGATCATTACTTTGTGTAGTGGGGTCTTGATCAGGCACTTCACTTGAACTATACAGATCATTACTTTGTGTAGTGGGGTCTTGGTCAGGCACTTTACTTGAACTATACAGATCATTACTTTGTGTAGTGGGGTCTTGATCAGGCACTTCACTTGAACTATACAGATCATTACTTTGTGTAGTGGGGTCTTGATCAGGCACTTCACTTGAACTATACAGATCATTACTTTGTGTAGTGGGGTCTTGGTCAGGCACTTCACTTGAACTATACAGATCATTACTTTGTGTAGTGGGGTCTTGGTCAGGCACTTTACTTGAACTATATAGATCATTACTTTGTGTAGTGGGGTCTTGGTCAGGCACTTTACTTGAACTATACAGATCATTACTTTGTGTAGTGGGGTCTTGATCAGGCACTTCACTTGAACTATACAGATCATCATCATCATCAATGTATATAGTTTCTTGGCCAGTACCAGCTGGATGTAATCTATTTGGATCTTCTGGACCATCATCATCATCATCATCATCATCATTGTCATCATCATCATCATCATCATCATCATCTAGTAGATTCTCTTTAGTGTCATCCTGTTCAAGCACAGGGTCATCCACACATCGTTTTGGGTTCTTGAGGACACCATCCCAGTCAACTGTAGCATTCATTGGCCTCTTGCAATTTGATTTGTTGATACTGCTATGAGGTGTGGATACAGTATTGTCATCATCATCATTTAAGAACCCAAGCTTTGTCAGGTCTATCTGCTTGGTCATAAGCCAATTTATTAGAACTCTCCTCAAGTATGTTCCATGTGTGGATGGGTGTAACAACCATTTGATTGAGTGGGGAAGGTCAACATCTTTATCCAGAAACCCATATCTCCATAAGTTGGCAGCATTACAGCTTATAGCTGCCATCACAGTTGCTATTACTCCACAAATGCTTCCACAGGCTTGGAGTGGAATGTTTTGACAGCAGCTATTGGAACAGTTATGAATACCAGGACGGGAGGTATGTGGCTTATGAGCAAGAAATCTGCCTTTCACTGGTTTTCTGAGCAGTGGCAACTTACTTGAAAATGCAGCCAGTATCACATTTAGAGTTTCTGTTAGATCTTTAGGAGATGGCCATCCAAGTGTGTCACAGTAAAACCACTTGGCTTCTTTAACGTCAATGTGAAGAAGGGCCCAGTGACATCCCTGTTTGCCAGGTTTTCCTGTGAATGTGCCATGGATATTCCCTCCAACATTTACAATAAATGTAAGGAACTTGACTTGTTTTCTAACTTGTTTGTGTGCAATATTTCTCAGATGGGATTTCTTCAACCCAATCAAATTATTGAGGACAAAGCAAACAGTGTCAGTGTTCTGGTCATTTAAAAGATCAACAAAGCCTTGTATTATAGAAATGTTCAGCCAGTTATCACCAGTAAGAGTTGCCAAATCTGATGGCAAAATGGTTTTGTTGACAACAACTGTACCATCACTATGGTTAAACAGGAGATTTTCAAAATCATTCTCAATTAGACCTTGGGACAGTGAGCAATTTTCATTTGGAAGGGTAGCATTCCTGGTCAACCATTTTTGCTCTTCCTTGACATTTTTTGCTATTTCTTTTAGGGAATGGATTTTCAAGATGACCTCAAGTGAAGACTTATCAAGAGTGCCAACTTGGGAAGTAACAGCATGGTACTTCCCAAGAGACAAGGACTTGAGCATGCCCTCACAACTAGACTTTGAGGGGATGTATGACATGGTGGTAATATCAGTGACTGTGGTGGATAGATGTTTGTGAAATGATAAATGAGCTCCAATTTGGGTAATCTCAGCTGGAAAAGATATGCCTGCCAGTCTGCCCCGATGTACTTTATGGAACGTATCGTTGGCTATTATATCCTAAACAAACAAACAAAAAGGTCTTTTTATCATCATACATTTATATATAGTTCCATGCAATTTGATGTATATGAGGGGCATGCAGATATTTGTTACATACATACATGCATACATATGCTCAATTTAAACACAATTTTTTTCAGTGAAACTAAGAGAACCATGAACACCTAAAATATGTCTGGAATGTGTATTGTCTTACAGGAGATGGTCACATGAGAGTGATCACAAGTGTAAACAACAACAAAAACCAACAACCTTTATTCAGTACTATATAAGCATCTATTCAAATTAGGACTCCCCTAAACATTTCTATACCATCCCCTAAACACCGGCAGTTAAGAACCTTTATTTCTTAAAGTCTTTTAAAGTTTTTGCATAAAGGGGTAGTTGTTGGTAATTTAGGCAAAACAGGTTCTTATTAGGTTCTTAATTGTTATAAAGGGGATATGTTATTATTTCTTATTATAAGAATAATAAATAAGCTCAGTTTGGACTAACATTACATATAACTGTGACTTTAAGCAAACAAATAAACAATCAACTTACAATTCATAACAGTAACTGTAAACAAAGATTTAATACTGTATATTTTGCAACTGTAACTACATGTAAACATATAAATAAACATTTGTGTCCATGCACAAGAGTAACTCACTGTAACCCTTAAAAGGGAAACTGAATCTAGATACAAAACTTTATGACTTTCAACAAATGAATAAGCTATGTACCAACTAAATGCCTTCTATTTGGGGGGTGGTGGTGGTGGTGATGGTGGGGGGTGGTGGGGGGTGGGGGGGGGGGGGGGGGGGGTGGTCAACAAATACATAGAGCAACAACACTAAAACCATGAAATAAAAATAAAAAACAAATTGGGTTAAGAACCTGCTTGATCCTGAACAGGTTTTGCTGAACAGGTTCTTATATTAAGGGGTATTAGAATGGCAAGAGGTTCTTAATCCACTAGGTTTTTAAATGCAGGTGTTTACTGTATCACCAATGCCAGGAATGTATGGGAAAGTATAGATCTTGTTGGCTTAAATAGGGTTATAAACCCTGCATGAAATAATTTTGAGAAAATCAAGCAAGTCTTACCTTAAGAACTGGATCTATTTCACGAGTAGAAGTGTGCATTTTAAGATTATTTTTCCCTATTATAAGATATTGAAGGTTCAATTACAACCTGTATTGCATAGACTAAATAATTGTATTGGCAAAATTACTTACTTCGAGCTGCTCTTGCATACATGATGTCCAAAGTGGATGACAAATCAACACAATGAGAAAACTAATGAAATTCGTACCTACTTGTAGTTTGCAAAGTAGACAGAGTTGGAACTGATTTCCCGCGTTTTCACAATTTCCCGCGTTTTCACAATGATGTTTATGATTGGTCAACTTAGTTTCGTATCCAGGCGCTTCCGGCCATCTAGTTTAATAAACTGATGTTGTATAGTACATGGAATTCACGGATATGCAGGTTTATTTTCTGAAAGCTTGTAAAATTGTACGTCAAGAAATGAAATACGGATCCATTGATATTGTGACGTATCGAAAAACAAGACAACAACAAATAAGCTGTACGTAATAGATTGCAAATTTATTGAACAGGCTTTCCAGTTGAGGTAGAAGCGACGGCACGATGCTCAGAAGAATCGCTTAACTCATCTAAACAAGGACATCTCACTTTCAATTGATAAAAAAGGTATTTCAAATAGATTATAGTAAATAATTTTGACTCACGTATCAATAGCAAACCAAAGTCGGAGTACGGGAGTCTTTGAATTCTAAGTGTCGCGAAATGAGTCGTTTACCTACTATGTACAGACTCGTAGAATTACTCTGAATCAGTTTAATATAGCTTACGATAATCGCTTACTCCATCTAAACGAATATATCGTATCTTCTTTACTGAAATAATACAGAATTACTGTGAAAATCTAAATAATTTTGACTCACGTATCAATAGCAAACCAAAGTCGGAGTACGGGAGTCTTTGAATTCTAAGTGTCGCGAAATGAGTCGTTTACCTACTATGTACAGACTCGTAGAATTACTCTGAATCAGTTTAATATAGCTTACGATAATCGCTTACTCCATCTAAACGAATATATCGTATCTTCTTTACTGAAATAATACAAAATCACTGTGAAAATCTAAATAATTTTGACTCACGTATCAATAGCAAATACAAGTCCGGGTACGGGTGACGTACGAATAGCCACTGCGTTACTCAAAACACTCATATTCAGTGTCTTTAGTTTTTTTTTCTATTCCATTTTACAACTTTTCTGCTACACTTTTTCACAACGGCTACAAAAGACTTGGAACATTAATACTAAATATATTTAATATTGGTTTACCAAATTGCAACGGTAATGACGATAAACTACACAATCATTCACCCTAGTAAATTCTTCGCATAAATGTCTTCAATTAAACGTCTCGCGCGGCTCTTTTGGATCGATTTAAATCGATGAGAGTATAATATGTATATATATGTAAGTATAATATGTTTGCTTTTCAAGTGGTCGTATACGTAAATACCTTCCAAGGGATGCTATCAAACGCCTTGTGAATTCCATGGTTTCATGCCGACTAGACTTTTTAAACAGTCTCCTCTGTGGACTTCTAGGATGTCAGATAGGAAAGCTTCAGAGACTACAGAGGGTCCAGAACACTGCAGCTCACCTGGTGCGTCGTACTGACCATGTCAAGTCAATACTGAAGAAATTACACTGGCTCCCAGTCGACGCAAGAATAAAGGTCAAGATCTTCATAATGTCTTACAAAATACTACACGGACTCGCTCCGCAATACCTTACCGCCCTCATAAAGAAAAATGAACCGTCACACGTCCTCCGCTCTACTCACAAATGTCTACTAGCTGTTCCTCCACCTTCGAGAACTATCACCTATGGCGATCGTAGATCTGCACCTAAGATATGGAACTCCATCCCCACAGAAATTCGCATGTGAGACACTTACAAGAACATTTAAATCAAAATTGAAAACATTTCTATTTAAGTCATATTTTTCTTAACATAATTTTGTATATACCTTTTCAATAAAATTCAATAATTTTATTTATAATTTTGTAAACGCATAGAGATTTTATATGCGTTCTTAGCCTCCTCCGCAGGCTACTCCTTTTTCTCTTTTGGGATTCCTTTGGGTTTCCTTTGGGATTTCCGAGAGAAGGATTGGGGCCGAGAGTGAGGGACGAGCGGTTTTTTTCTCTCCCAGTCCCAGTCTCTCTTCGTCTCGCTTCTCAAAAAAGGAAGCCCAAAAGTGAAAAAAGTTGCCTGCGGAGGAGGCTAATGCGTTCTAAGAAGGACTAGAAATTTTGTTTGGATGATTTGCAGTCCAAAACACTAAATTTTACAAAGCGCTAGCTGTGGTTTGAATTTGATTTCTAGAGCCGGTTTTGTTTTACAAATATATTACAAGCCAGATAAATTGCCAAATTTACTGACAAAAAGTCATAATTATCCTTCAATGAGATATGCTTAAATCACCTAGCTGCCATGAACTTGCAGTAACACTCAGGCTACGTTTGCACGGTACCGGTCTGTTCAGACGAGACCATCAGAACCGGGCAATTATAAGTTTTGTCAGTGGTTTTAACATCTGCCCATGCGCACCAGGCTGTTTATGGCTACGTTTACGTCTACACGGTACCTTTCAATTTTTTGACCGGGCCGGCAGAAAAAATCGTCCTTGAATTTGCAGGTCGAATATTTGGCAGGTTAGGCTAGGTTTAAATGGAACCGATCATCACGATATTTTCGCTTTGACTGGTTAGGCGTCCAAATTTATTGCACGTTTAGCGCGGTCCCTTGTGAACGGAACCCGTAAACGGATGTTTTTTTGACCGGTCAAAAATTCGTCCGGTCCCGTGTAAACGTAGCCTTAGGCGTCCAAATTATTGCACCAAGAAAAAGAGATCTAGCTTTACCACAAGCTGCCACATTGCAAACACTGCCAGTAACCACAGGTAGCCCAAACACTCTACTTATGGCAGCTTTGCAATGCCTTCATTGGGAAAACTGAAATCATTTGTGTAAATTAGCAATAATTTGTTATTAAAGTAGCAGAGTGTGTTTTCTTCTTGATTCTTTTAAAACACCTATATAAAATTCTAAGTTATAGTGACTTCTTACCCGTGACTTCTTACCCTCGACTTTTTACCCTCGACATTTAGGTACACTCTTTCAACATTTGCTTCAACACTATGCATGTTCAATTTGGTTGAATGGCAATGTTTAAACGCTTTTAAACTCTTTCTACATCAATTCGATTCATCAACATCGATTCAGCAAGTTTCAACAATGTTGAAAAACACTGCCATTCAACAAAATCGAACGGATGTTGAAGCAAATGTTGAAACCGTTTGCCCGGGCCTTAAATTCATAGGAACTGGCTTCTATTGCTTTTACAATATTGCAATGTAGATTTTCCCGTAAAAACTTAGTTTTTTTTGCTGATTAAAATTACAATTCTCAAAACTAGCAACAGTGCCCAATGAACTATCACAATCAGTGTACTATTCGCGCCAGTCCCTTACAGAGCGAGTATGAATAAGAGCTCACAATCTCATTCGGCCCACTTCGCGAAAGACTCCTTTGCTGTAAAGTTCTGTAACATGGCCGAACCTCAAAACGAAGCCGTTGTAGCCGCCCAAGCTCTCGTAAACCCTCCTGTCCAACAGCAGAACCCTGAACAGCCAGGCGAACGTCCTGTATTACAAGTAATTTTTTTCGCTATACCGTTGAGTTTCGGCTCCTCTAGTATTTGGACGTTTTATGTGGCAATATTTATTTGCATTATGAGGATATTTGTGTACGTGCTGTGCCTCGTGAATTTCTGGTTTGCGAAGAGGTTTATTCCCCTCGGCTCCCCTAGTATTTGCACGTTTTATGTGGCAATATTTATTTGCATTATAAGGATATTTGTGTACGTGCTGTGCCTTGTGAACTTCGGGTTTGTGAAGAGCTTTATTTCTTCTAAAATCTCCTAGAAGTTGTACATTTTGTGTTGCAGTATGTATTTGCATTCTGTTGTTCTGTTGAATCCCGCAATACCGCAAAAATTATTTAAAGACCCCACATTACCGCAAAAAATCATCGCAAATACCGCATACCGCACAACATTTAACTAAAATGAAAGGTCATTAAACGTTTTCAGTTTTTTCACCATTCATACGTTACAAAAAAAAAAAAAAAAAACCGTTTATATTGCATACCGCAGGAATTCTAAATCACGCATTACCGCTAAAATATATTCCTTTTACCGTAATATCGCATTAAAAAGTGGCCAATACCGCAATATCGCAAACCCCAATGTCCCCCTCACCAAGGTGTTGTTCACATTCTTCCCGGGTCTTTTCGCTAGCTAAAAAGTAGCAATTTTACTTAATCGTTAAAACATAGCTTTGGTTGACTTATTAAAACAAGAACCTGAACTCTTGCATTTGACTGACAGATATACAGCAATTCAAGCGAATTTATATTTTATTTGTGTGGTGACAAGCTTACTGTGTACAATGTTTTGAAGTAAAGCACAAAGACCACATCTAAAATATTACTTAGGCTGCTGAAAGTATGTATTGATTTACTTTTAATCAAATATTTGCAGGTTTAAGGTTTATCAGTTTCTGTTTGATTTTGACGAGACAATTGAAAGATAATTGTAAATCGCCTTTTTCTTCACCTTGCTTGTTTTCAAACGTGGTTTATTTATAAGAATAAAAAACTTTTAAAAAGCACATTTATAATTCGTTACTTGATTGTGTGTTTGTTTGTTTTTATGAAACAAACTATAATATATATATATATATCTCTTCATATTTGAAGTAAACATTATTGACACTTTGAAGCGCTGTTTGAATGCTATCTTTTGGAGGTAAATAAGCAATTTCTCTTATAAAACCCCTAAAACCGGTTGCTTGGATGTAGATAATGTTGAATTTGCTCAGATGTTTTTTTGAATCAAACGATTGCCGATTGGCTACGCCCATCGAGTACGTAAAAAAAAAATGAAAGGAAAACACATATATAAGACGACGAATCGGCTCATTTTATATAGGAGGAAATGTTCTCCTGTGAAAAAAAAACAGAAGAAAGAAAGAAAGAAATTGGGAGAGAACACAAATAGAGAACAATGAACCGTGTTTCAATAATGATTATTGAAAGTTACGGCTTTTAAAAAGCGGAGATACAGCAATACTGCTTGCTTGGAATTAGACATTGTTAATTTAATATAAAACTGAAAACTGAAGTCCTATTTTAAATCACCAAGAGAAAGAATGAAGGAAATGCGGGGTAAAGAAGGTGGAAAAAAAATCTATACACAAATTGGTATTCCTGCCTTCCTAATATTTGCAATCATTTTATTGTAAAATATACCGTATTTTGTTGTTTTGGTCTAAGAACACAATAAACCCTTATCAAGCACTTTGGGTGGTGAATGACAACACCATCAAACTGTTTCTCCGCGCAACCACGATAACCTGCAAGTTTGATAGCATGTAAACAATTTGTCTGCGCATGCGTGTATGTTTTCATCTGTGCCGTCGTGATGAACGGCTGCTCTTTGACTGCGTTTCTCACCGAATTTAATTTGTCAATATATTTATTTGTATCTCTAAACGTAAACACAAGTAATTTTGTGTACTTTGTTTTCTTCATATTTCTTCCGGGGTTCAAATTATCGGGTAGTTCTTTTGGAAATGAGTCCTGAAAGATACTGAAAGTTGATCTTTTTAAAAGGATTTCAAACGTTATTTTTTCGACTCCATTGTCTTCAGTCATATGATGTTTTTCGTTTATATTCAATTGATCGAAATATTAACAACTGATAATAAGGGACCTTTGAAAACTAAGAAAACCCATTGCAAAATATCTTGTGAACAGGGTTGTGCACTAAAGTATTGAATGTTGGGGTAGTGAGTGGAACGCAAACTTTTAGAAAATATCTGAATATATAACACTACTGAACTTTACAAAAAATATGTATGATAACATGTTATAATGTCAGTTTTATAAGTAACAGCAAAGACGTTATTAATAGTGACTGTTTATTAATCATTTAAGGCCTGCCCCCGGACCTTAAATCGCGCTAAATCGCCTTAAACCGCCTTAAAACGCGCTAAATCGCCTTAAAACGCGCTAAATCGCCTTAATCACTTAAAAACATTGCGACCCATTTTCATTATATTGATATATATATATACTTGATTGCAGTATATGCACACCTTGTAGTAACTAAGGCTAATTATCTAAAAAGATGCAAACTAAAAACACTGCAATAAATTATGAGAGTAGTTTTGAGGCCATGTACTATTGTATTTATTTATTTGGGTCTTGAGCTTTTGTTGGAAGCCGACATCATCAGAAGATAGATCCAAATAAATAAATACAGTATAGTACATGGCCTCAAACCTACTCTCATAATACCTTCCAAAATGCTACTGAAGGACAACTTAATATTCTGCAATGAATGTTCTTATCCTTTTAAACACACGTAAATATAAAAAAAATCATAAAAAGATACACCGAATATTAAGGTATTGGTATAATTATATATGTACATGTACATAATTAACCACAACCTTTCTGAAATTGAGAGTATGTAGTATAAAAGTAATTATACATGCATACCCTCAAGTACAGAATGATTGTGGTACACATTTATATATACAGTCAAATATACAAATATAAATGAGATGCAAAATTCAAAATACTAGTTTATCTGGATGTTAATTAAATTAGATTGTTTGTATAAATATGTGCTCAAATCCTTCTGCAATAGGATGTAATCATACATATATATACGGTATATACAATATATAACTATTCCAGAAAGAGTTTGACTTATGAATACTGAATAGTACATTCCATGCAAGACCAAAATGCATTGTGCAGTTTATGCCATTATGTCAGTACAGTGTATTAGAGTTATGTTTTGTATATTAGCTTCATATGAAATGCAAATCAATCTATATTTGCTATTTTTGAAACCAACAATATATTTCAGTCTTGGAATGCACAATTCAACATTTTTTGTGAATTTTCTACATGCAAATATACATAAAAGCACATTAAAAGTACTCAGTAACAAAACTGCAAGAACATATTATTTATTTATAACATTTTAGAATATTTTTTGTTGGTTATTCTATAACAAATATTTATCATCAATCTAGCGAAATATGAAAGAAAATTGAAAAGAAATTGATTAACATTTTATGTGGTTTTCACCGAACTATCTCGAAAACTTTACTAGTAAATCTTATTGTACAAATCGAATCAAGTGTCAGAATTCTACTTACGTGAGCAGCATGCAGTCACACATTAATATGGTCAGTCACACAGTAAAAGGTCACCATTAAGCCATTGTAAGTTAATATCATTTGTTCAGCTTTACTTGTGCAAATAGGTTGTCTGCGTATTTTACATAAACGAGTGGAAAACACATGCAAATATAAAACACTTCAACTATCTTATCTTGCTGTTCGCCATTTTAAATTGGTTTTGTGAGCCTGCGATAACACCGCACAGGTGTTTCTCCGTTGGGATGGGGGAGTGGATGGAGGAGTGTCCAATTACTGGTCAATTTCATGAGACTTTCTGTCAAATCTGAACGGTAATATACATCGACTCACTGAGTGAACTCTTGATTTGCAATACGAAGCTCAGAAATGGCCAACGAGGCTAATCGGTATCGGCTAATCGATACTTCGTCAAAGGGTTGAAAAAAATGTTTTATTCGATCGTCAAAGAAAAAGTTCTCATTGAGGGAGTCATAGCCGATAATATTATGACAGCACAGTAACACATGTCAGATAGGTCACATGTCAGGACTTAGCGTGAGAGACTGGGACAAATCAAAATGGCGGAATACTCGAACATAGTTTTATTTTGAGCTTCTGTCATCTCCTGTACTTACAAGAGATCATCTTGTAAATAAGATCAAAACCAGGAAGCTAGCAAGAAGGAAAAAAGACTTGCCACCTGCCACAGACATCACCTTCCAATAGTGGAACGTCCAAGTATGCATCAAGTAAAGAAGTTATTGCTGTAATTATCAGTCAGAAGAAGTATTTGAAGTGAACATAAGAAAAAACACTTGCTTTTGGATCAAGGTATTTTGCTGTCTATACGATCTGGAGAACGTCAACAAATAGGATGGGTTCCTGAGAAAGATCCGAAAATGCACGCTGAGATTATTTATACATAAAAGATTAATTTATGTATCAAAAACCAAGTTTTTCTGTATAAAGGATCATCAATGCGACAGGAAAAACAATTTCAGAAACATTTACACTAACTAACATCAAGATAAGATGAGACTTTAAATCTTCATCAGTGGTATGTAGAAATATTAGCTTTAATAATTTCGTTACTGTTCAGTCTCTGGTTTCAGAAACGTTTGTTTAATCTGGAAAAATATCTACTACAATAAAGATTATATTCTTATTGTTGGAGGTTAGCAATATTATACAAATTCAAACAAATGTTTCTTAGAAAATAGCCAACAATCCTTAATGAAAGCACCCAGAACGTATATAATTATTTAATTTATATGTATATACAGAAAGATGTACAAAGGAAGTGTTGTTTAAAAGTTTTGATGATAAAAATATTCAAAATAAAAAAGATATAAAAATAATTGTTTTGCAACTGGTTTCATAGTATTAAACTATGTTAAAATAATTGATAATCATTGTTTAAAAGTGCTTTAATTGTTATGCTATTTGCACTCTATTCTATTGTTTTAACTAGCATCCTGTTGTACTATTTTGTATTTCATGGATATGATATCTGCACTCTAAATCAATTATGTAAATGAATCACAGGCATTCCATATATTAATATGAAACTGACCTTTATTGAATACAATTTTTGATGTAAAGTTTAAACTGGCCTTTCCTTACTAGAAGTATTATATTTAAATGATATTTTGAACAATGATACCTTTATTTTCAAATTTCCTTAAATGAACTTAAAATGTTGTTCATTTTAAAAATTACTTAAACCACCAGAAAATGCATCTTCTTCACCATATATTTTCTTAAACATTCCTAAATCGCTGTAAATTGCTTAAAATTTCCTTATGGCGCCTCTGATTTTCTTATATTTTTTCTTAAATCGCCTTAAATCGCCTTAAACCGCACTAAAACGCCTTAAAACTTCACTCGAAGTTTGTCCATATTTTCTTAAATCGCCTTAAATCGCCTTAAAACGCTTTAAAACGCATTAAATTACGGCGATTTAAGGTCCAGGGGCAGGCCTTCATTTACTATCTTAATTATATCAACTATATTGAAGTCCAATTAATTGAGTACAATTATTAGCTGTTTTGATTGTCACTTGGTGATAGGTGTTAGGACGTTGGAGATTCTCACTTCGCTGAATATATATAAAGAAAACAACACATAAGCATTAACTAAGACAGAAATCAAGAGAGAAGAAAAGTAGAATAGCAGCCGTATTATAATAGTTATTGGATGATATATCGAGATAAGTTAGCCGTGTAAAGCATATACCTGTTTTTCTGCTCAACTTGATCAGTTGTTTGTAGCCGGGATGACGCCTTTTTACTAAATATATATTATCATTAATTAGAAAGAACTCGCGAGAGAGAAGACAAATAGAAGAACAACGAACCGTTGTATAATAATGATTGAATGATACCAAATAATCAGATAAGTTAGTCATCTAAAGCGTATACCTGTTTCTCCGCTCAATTTGTTCAGGTTAATCCTTGTAGCCGCATCCCTTTTTCTTTTGGCAGAATATATATAAAAAACACATTACGTTAACGTAGAAGGAAATCGAGAGATAAGACAAATAGAAGAACAGCCGTCCCAGTATGATAATGATTGAAGGATACAAAATATCAAGAAAAATCTTATTGATATCTGAATTTGATATATTCAAAGTCAAAATATGGAGTTTGTATTGAAATTAGAATATTAGAATATTACAAGCGCTCGTATTTGTATTTTTAAATTGAAAGTGCAATTATAAAAGATTCAAAATTTGCATCTTGTTACTTTGGCTGTATTGCTGCATTACCGCCCCAAAAATCATAAGGAAAGCATTTTTCAATGTTAAAAACAAAAAACTTACCCACCGCAAGAAGGAGGGCATCTCAACCACCAGCCATGGGTGACATCTAGCTGTGAGAGGAAGACGACGCCAAAAATGGCCAACATGATCAGAGTATGTTTCAACATCGTAACGTTTTCTGTGCAATAAATAACACAACCCTTTATTGTAAATTCAGTACTAATTATAATCGGCAAATGATAAGCCAATGGCCAGAGTTTACGAAATATAATCAGTATCTTATGTTTCGTCAGCTTGTTCTTAAGAAATTCTGAGTTGCAGAGACGGGAATTGAGTTTCAATATCTTACCACTGAGTTACTGCTCTCGGTTGTTTACAAAAAATATACTATTGAAGAGTTGCGAAAAGTGGTCCAACTCCATTTTTACATTAGTGTCCACTTTCGTGTCACTCTCGTTAAATAAATATATTATTATTATTATTATTTGACTATTTTCTATCCATGTTTGATAGCATATTACCGCATGTGTATACTGACTCAGGCTTTCGATCAAAAATTAGAGTGGGCCCATCTCTGGAATAACACAAAAAATAACCCTTTTAGAAAAGCAAAGTGTATGGTGAGTTGTGTTAAAAACAAACAGTATGAAGTGTGAATGCTATAAAAGTAATACATCACTAGTAAATACCGTGAAGTTGGACTGCAGATTGGTGATCTTTCTCGTCCAACGAATGAGGGTTGAATAATATCGACAATCAGCAACGATATATTAATATGCTTTGCTACTCTAACGCATTTTGCTGATTGGTTGGGATATCAACTCATGATCAATACGTCAATACAAGGTCAATACAAGCAGAGACTTTAATCGAATCAAACGTGCTATTTCTGGTGATCACTTTGTTATTGTAAATATGATATTATCATCACTATTAAAATACCAATTATATTAAGAGGCACTCGGCAGATATGAAAAAACGATTTTCTTTATTTTTTGCATATCAATAGGCCCTAGGGAGGTTAGAGCTCTGGCAAAGTATTTTTCTTCAACAACGATTGTCTTTTCGAGAAAATGAGGATTTTCGTGAAATTAATGAAAGCTTAAATACTGAAATAGATAGGATAGCCACACGAAATATAGGATCAAAACTAACAATTTACGATCCTCACTTTTTCAGACGTGGAAGTGAAATTCGATTTCGACGAAGTTCTAGTCGCGCAATCTAATATCTGTCTAAAAATAGATTGAAACGATCGATATAAGAAAATTCCTTACTATTAGTATTGTGCAGTCAGAATTTCGATTAAATTGCAATAAACGTTTTGCAACATGAAAACTGCAAATAAAGTTAGAATTTATTTTATCGAGAGTAGTTTGCAAATATATATCGTTGCGAGCAAGTAAATTCGTCCTATTGTTTATACGGAATCATGACGTCACTGAAATTTGGACAGTTTCAGCTTTTACTACCAAAATTACTCAACTGTTAGCACCACCAAAAAAAATGATCAATCGCGTTTTGAATTCCGGTTAACCCACATGACCATTTGAGGCGCTCCAAATGGTCATGTGACATTAAAATAACGGTATTTTAACGGTATTTTACGTTATTTTGATGTCACGTGGCCATTTGGAGCGCCCAAAATGGTCACATGAGTTCATTCAAAACACGATTGATCGTTTTTTTTGGCGGTGCTAACAGTTGAGTAATTTTGGTAGTATTACTACTCTCTAAAAAGAAAAGAACTCATGTTATTTTTATAACATATTTTCTTCGTTAAGGTCTAATTTCAGATATTCCGTATTAATGAAAGATATCTGTTTTCGAGTAGCTGAAAATCCACTCTTAATTGCACATTTTGAAATATTTTATTGTAAAATACCTAAGCTTTAAGATATAATCCGGCTTCGATATTAAATTGGAGCTTTATTTGTAAAATGCTGGAGCGAAGTCTAATAGCGCTGCGCGCCCGTACTAAAAATAGATTTAATCGGCTTTGGACCCCCCGCATGGGTCGGACAAACACAGTGAGAGATTACAAAGCAAAGTATGTGTTTAGCAACCAAATCGACAACTTTTTTCAATATTATGACTTTAAAATGGTCACAACCAAACGCTACTGTTAGGGGAACGTGCAATAGTTATTCCAGGTATCCCTAGAAGCTTCATCAGGCACTTAAAAAGCTGCAAGCAGAGGGGGAAAACGTTTTTTTGCCGCAGTGGCTATTCGTAAGTCACCCGTACACAGACTTTTTATTTAGATTTTCACAGTGATTCTGTATTAGTTCAGTAAAGAAGATACGATATACTTTTTTAGATGGAGTAAGCGATTATTGTAAGCTATGTTAAACTGATTCAGAGTAATTCTATGAGTCTGTACAGTAGGCAAACGACTCATTTCGGGCACTTAGAATTTTGTTCAACTCGATCGTACACGACTATAAACTGGTCACGCACTTAATATTAGGACTTCGATGACATTAATTACAACTTTTATAGTATTGTATACAATAAGAAAACGTGAAAAAGAGATATTTGTTTCGGACTGAGTTTGAACAACTAAAATTTATTTATCATTTCGACGAAGTACGGCCAAGCGATTCAAAGACTCCTGTACGCGGACTTTTGTTTGCTATTCGTATATAGTTGAATAGATTTGGAATATCATGTTAAGGGAATACTCTCTAGCCTTTCTCAGGCGGTAAAAGCACTGATTGCCCCCGAAATAAACTTCCATTTACTGGTAGTTGATCTTTGTCAGTTTTAGCCTTTAGCCATTTACAGCAGGCTAAACAACCCTTGACATGTGTGAGCAATTCACCCAGTTTACCGCTCTGTTTTAGGCCTCTACACTTGAGCCACCGCTTCAGTTGATCAACAGTGTATTCGTCTGCATTATTGGTAAATTTTGAGCCAGGAACGTTGTCTTCTTCAGTTAAAATAACTATTTTACTACGACCGAAACTACTTGAAGTTTCCATATAAATTGGCTGTAAAAGCATACTAGTTCCGGTTTGAATGTCCGACCTCGCCATGGGGAGCAATTTATGTGACGTCATGGGCGCGCAGCGCTATTACGTTCATATATTCAAGCGCTAATTTGCATATAAATCTTCCGATCATGGTCGGAAGAACGAAAATCATCATTTTCTCGAAAAGAAAACAGTGTTCGAAGAAAAAAAACTTTGCCAGTTTTGTAACTTCCCTAGGGCCTAATGATAAAAAATTAAAGAAAATCAATTTTGTCACATCTGCCGCTTTTGTTTGATTTTGCTCGGTTTTCCGAGACAGTCTCTTAAGAAATAAATGACAAATGACAACTACATAAAACTGTTGCTCTGCGCAACCAAGGTTTAATATTTAGTTTTGTAGAATGTAAACAATGTTTTTTGCGCATGCGTGTATTTTTCAAAAATCATTTACATGTCAAATGTTATTTTTGTAGCCAGAGCACTTGTGCAGTCGTATCTGCTTTATGAATTGGACTCTGTGTCGTCGTGGTGAACGGCTGCTCTTTGACTGCGTTCCCCACCGAATTCAATTTGTGAATAAATTTATTTGCATCTCTAAACGTAAACACAAGTAATTTTGTGTACTTTGTATTATTCATATTTCTTCCGGGGTTTAAAGTATCGGGTAGTTCTTTTGGAAATGAGGCCTCAAAGATACGGAAAGTCTTTTTAAAAGGGTTTGATACGTAACAAACGTTATTTGTTCGACTCCATTATCTTCATATGTTATTGTTTGTTTATATTCACTTGATCGAAATGTTAACAACTGATAATAAGGGACCTTTGAAAACTAAGAAAAAACATTGCTAACTATGTCAGATGTCAGATGAGATAAATTGAAATGTGAACAGAGTTGTGTACTAAAATATTGAATGTTGGGGTAGTGAGTCTGTGTCTGGTTTGAAACGTTAAAAAGAAATTGATTTATTGTTATTGCGTAAATAAAGACTCTTATTATATAATTGTCAATGAAATACCTATATTTCTCTGTTTCTAAAAATTCATATCTTCACATGTGAAAACTGATAACATGTTATTTTTACATGCGAAGATATCATCACTATGGTTACACAGCTTTACGGAAACTTCTTGTGTCAAAAAAAGTTTTATTTTATTTTCATTGATAATTATATAATAAACAGAACATTTATTTACATGGTCTCTTGGCCTGGAGATACAAATTTTATCTTCTCATGTTGAAAATCTGTCACTCGCGCTGCACTCACTCGTGATTCAACATTCGAAGATAAAATCCGTATCTCCGCGAGCCCATGTAATATCCTCTATATGTTAATTTGCATGCTCGTTTCAGTATTACTTGTTACAACATTTCGCGGGTCAATTTTCCAGTTTTGAGCCAGTTCGACCAGAAAGACTTTCCTTCAAGGTCGTTGTGGTTAGTGGAAAGAATTCCTTACTAGTTCGGTACTTTTGAGTTAAACAACAAGTTAATCAATAACTCAAGTCTATTATATTTAAATTTAAAGCGGGCTTGTGTACGAGGCACAAACACACAGTTGAATACATAACACTACATAACTTTTAAAAAGGGATTTTAGTGGGTTGTATAAGCTTGCAATAAGCTGTGGGTATGTATGTAGGAAGGAGAAATGGGGTGATGTGTTAGGATCCCTAAATCGGGATGCAAAACTTTCCTTGTGGAGTATCAATTGTTTTTATGTAAAAAAAAGAGTCATGTGCAAATGCATTGTCATGTAAAATGCTGGAGCGAAGTTTACGTTCGTATATTCAAGCGATTATTTGCATATAAATCTTCCGATCATGGTCGGAAGAACGAAAATCCTCATTTTCTCGAAAAGAAAACAGTGTCGAAGAAAAAAACTTTGCCAGAGTTCTAACCTATCTAGGGCCTAATGATATTCAAAAAATAAAGAAAATCAATTTTGTCACATCTGCCGCTTTTGTTTGATTTTTCTCGGTTTTTCGAGACAGTCTCTTGATAAATAAATGGTAAATGACAACTACAGAAAACTGTTGCTCTGCGCAACCAAGGTTTAATATTTAGTTTTGTAGAATATAAACAATGTTTTTGCGCATGCGTGTATTTTTCAAAAATCATTTACATGTCAAATGTTATTTTTGTAGCCAGAGCACTTGTGCAGTCGTGGTCGAACGGGAAAATCTGCTTTATGAATTGGACTCTGTGTCGTCGTGGTGAACGGCTGCTCTTTGACTGCGTTCCTCACCGAATTCAATTTGTGAATAAATTTATTTTCATCTCTAAACGTAAACACAAGTAATTTTGTGTACTTTGTATTCTTCATATTTCTTCCTCAAAGATACGGAATCGGCACACTTTCTATAGTGCAAAAAATTACCTAGATAAATCCTGATAGAAAAAGCAAAAAAACGTACATTGATTAACGCGCGGGGGGAGACTGATGTAAATAAACAAATATTTATTGTAAACATATATTCATAGCTTGCGCATGCTTATTTTATCCACATTCCATGCATTCCATACATTCCTCTTTCCATGCATTATTTTTGCTCGCGGAAATGCACGTGTAAGGATCTCTGTTTGAATCTCTAACGTGCCCGCACGATTCAAATGCGCTTATTTACATTTTCAGTTTTCCATTTGTCAATTTGAGACTGACACAGACAACCCTAGCAAAAAAATCATCTAGAGAAAGAATTAGGGAAATGCAGGTTAATTAAAGGAGGGTGAAAAAAAGCAAAATATACACAAATTGGTATTCATGCATTTCTAATAATTGCGATCATTTTATTATAAAATATGCCATATTTTAAATTAATTAATTGTCTGTGTATTTCTCGCATAGATGTGCGGCTAATGAGCAAAGCCTAACTGAGTCTGCGTATGTTTCTTATTATAATGCATATGTCGCTAGTGTCAACTAGGCTTAAAGATTTGCCTAGAAATCCTCCCAGTTAGTCTGATCAGAATATTGTTTACCATTTGCAAACGAATTTCCAACCAGATGGACTTAAGGTTACAGTAAACCTTCGCGGGGAGAATTATATTTCATTTTAAAGCATTATAACCACAGAATAAGCATGTGTAATTTGTTTTTAAGAAATATTTATGTATAAAGAGTTTTGATTTTTCAAACTCAAGATGACCATATGTGTTTGAGCGAAATGATCTCAAAACATTTTAAGTGCGTAGTCAACTTTTATGCTAAATGTCAATTAGTACACTTGTGTCTCTAAAACTGTGTCAGGCTTTGTTGAATAACAACATGGTTTTTTATCTACAGCAAAAAGTTTCAAATTTCACAAAAATAATCGAATCATCATCTTCAACTTTAAATTATATCTCACTTAAGTAAAATATTGACAAAGCCTGACACAGTTTTAGCGACACATGTGTACTGATGGACATTAAGCAGAAACGTTGACAAGACAATTAAACGTTATGCAGATCAATTCGCTCAAACACAGACGGTCATTTTGAGTTTGAAAAATCAAAACTTTTTATAAATAAATATTTCTTACAAACAAATTACACAGACATATTTTAAAGTTATTGTGCTTTAAAATGATGTATAATACTTTGCAATACCATCTAATCCGGCGCTCTAATGATTGTTTTTGCGGAGACACCCCGCGAAGGTTTACTGTAACCTTAATTCGCTGTAATTGAAAGCACCCCTGCTATTGCACTTGTCTGGCTATTCTCGCCATTGGTCATCATTTTTCAATTCGGTGTGCAACTGTACATATCTACAGATGTCCCATGCATACAAAGCCGCTCATACCGTTGAATACCACTGGTCAGGTTGTAAATATCTCCTGACATATATGGAGCAAAATATTATTTATAATCCAATCAAAAACAGAATTCTTTATGATGGTAATGCGGCCTTGAGTTTACAATTTTTTGATAATCTTGGGCACATTTGCTATTTAGGCTTTCCATTCATGTTGCACCTAGAGCCTGCTCTATTGCTATTCCTGCATTGAATGGCAAGGTGGTATTTAGGCTCAGTTCAGACGTCCAACTTTAATTGTCTTTGAGTCCAGCTGCCGTTTAGTACCATATAAGATATGCTTAGTGCCAGAAGACGAGTGTTAAATTTGGTCTACATACTTCTGCTAGGTTTGAGCAAAACAGCGCTCGAACTCGATCAAAGGCAATTACAATTAACGTGGCAAAAGTTCGACGTCTGAACTGGGCCTTAACACCTATTTCAATTAATGCTTATATCTGGAAATGGTTGAACTGACCGATACAGGAACTGTGATAAAGTAAATATTAATGCACTGATTTAGTCAGGCTTCATAAAATTTCCTAGAGACTTGATTTATAGTAACATTTGCTTCCTGAGTGCATTTGCAATTTATTGAGCTCCCACAATCTCAGCTCAATCATTTCCAGATAATCAACGTTAATTACAAAAGATGTAACGAGATCCTGCAAAAGCAGGCTTAGTAAAATATCCAAACAGCTACTGAATGAATGGATGAATGAATGAATGGATGAATGAATGAATGAATGATTGAAGAATGATGAATGAATGAATGAATGAATGGATGAATGAACGAATGGATGAGTGAATATTACAACGAATAGCTGTTTTTTTTTTTTCAATTATTGATGTTGAAGCGAAAGCGAGTGAGTTCCTTGACTGAACCAATCAAAAGTTTGTATTGACACAATATACTTTTAAACCATAGCCATTTTGCTTTTTCTCGGGTCCATTTTGCTTTTTTTCGTGTCTACGATTATCGCTATCACAAGCTTTAGATTGCCGTTTATCTGTGTGGCCATTTTTAGTGATGGCATGTTGTATAGTATCGTCGTTTATTTCAACTGATTCTGGAAGGTCAAACTTAATATGATGATCTGAATTTGAACGAGACGTAACATCCTTGTGTGCCTGGTCCTCGTTATTAGACGATTCACGCTCAATTATACTGGAGCAGTTTGAAAAAGAATTTTCAAGATCGTTTCCAACTTGCAGTCGAAGAGAATTATTTTCCGACCTTCTGTCAACCATTGTCGGAGATAAATCGGAATCTTTTCGATCTAGATTCGGAGTTTGTTGACCATTTTCTAATGAGCTTACAGGTTTTTGTTTTCTGCTAAAAATGCTACGCAATGACAGTTGGAATTGTCCTGTTTCGATGTTTTTCTTTGGTTTGGGGACATGGTAGGAGCCATGCCTTTTTAATACTGCTGTTCCAATTGGTTGACCATTTAACTCAGTCAGCTTTGTCTTGAGCTGCAAAAACGATTGCAATGTCAACAAAGAAAATTGAATCACCTGCAAGTTAATGACACAAGGAAGCAAGGAAGCAAAGAAGCAAAGAAGCAAGGAAGCAAGGAAGCAAAGAAGCAATGTTAATTCTGTGTTAATTCCCCGTTTGGCTGAAACAAGAACGAACGCCAACATAACTTAATATTGGTAAGTAAACAATCAATTCATGCAAGCAAGCAAGCAAACAAACAAACAAACAAACAAACAAACAAACAAACAAACAAACAAACAAACAAACAAACAAACAAACAAACCAACCAACCAACCAACCAACCAACCAACAAACAAACAAACAAACAAACAAACAAACAAACAAACAAACAAACAAACAAAAGACAGGTAGGCAGGCGTCATTACCTGGTAGTTCTCGCGTTTCAGAGCAATGACTTCTGTCTCAAGTTTTGTTTGTCTTTCAATAGTGTCGCAAGTAGCTGTTGCTATACTGTGATCTCTTCCACCTTGCTGTCCACGAGTAGATAACATTGTGCCTTGTAGAGGATTCCCATCTGGGTCTTTCCACATTTGAATCACCTTAAAAGAATGAAAATGTAAAAATAATATACATACTACAATCATGTGCAAAATTGTTGTGATCGTTTTTGTTTGCGTTTCAAAAAATATACAAAATATATCAATTTTATCTTATATATCAAGCAATGTTAATTGGTATTTCAAAAGACAAGGGAAAAACGTGGTAATTTTATACAAAACTTTTACATGTAAAAAACAGAGAATGACCCAAGGTATTTTGCACATGATTGTAGCTTGGAGAACTTGAAGTTAGTCCGTTGCAGAAACAACATACCTTTTTAAGACACGCCAGCTCAATTAATTTCTCGTAATCAAATTTGAAATATTTTTTCAAAGACTGCAAATGTTTTTAGAGAATAAAATTGGATATTCACACCAATCAGAAGTGTGGCATTATGTGATTTCGTGCAGTGGGACTCGCAGAGGTTGGGCATGCATATTTAAGGCCAGGGTCATCAAAACGAGATTAGGCATCGAAGTCACAGTCGCTAGTAAGCAGCACTGTTAACAAATTACTCTATTGTGAGGAGAACCTATTTTATTATTTAAAAGGACAAAGTGTGGCTCTTCACAGTTTGCATAGACGTTCTTACAACAGAGACAATTGAAAACTGCGTTATATTCTTCATGGTCGATATCCAGCGTCACTTATGAGTGATATATACAGAAGGGAAGAAAATCATTTCAGCAAAATTCACTTACCTTTGGAATAAACAGTACACTCAGTGTTACAGTCGTACAGAATAGTATAACTGCACAAATAAGAGTAAAGCCTGCCGCGGGCTCACTACTCGATACATGTGATAATGGCACACCTATTGCACACAATAAAACCACATTATACACGCTGATGCCAATAAACTTGGAATCGTTCAATACTGGTACCGACACTTTACGCGTCTCAAAAGCCAGGAAAAGCCCAAAGACCAGTAAAAGACTATGAAAGGAATAGAATGTAACGAGCCATGGTAGTGAGTGAGGACCACGACATTCTTCACGACACAGAATAATTTCGTAGTCACGATCTTGAGAGATCTAAAATAGAAAACATCAGCAGAGGTTAAAAATATAAACAACCTTTACGGAAAAATTTTGTTTGAAAATCCGACAAGCTATTAAGAGTGATAGTCAGCAAAAATCAAACATGACGCGGCAAGACTTGAAAATTAGATTTCGCTCATATTTTAACCATAGGCAGGCCCTGATGTAAGAAGAACTGCTATGTATTTAGTTTTGTAAAATACCGCTTAGTTTTCGAGATATTCGAAAAAATAGGTTTTCGGCTAAATTCGCTAATTTTCGACCAATAATTTATACCAGTTTTAAAAGCTTGTCGCAAGCAAACTAAATAATGTATCGTTGTTTAAAGACCACAGAATTATTAAATAGTATTTAAAGTAACATTTTGAAGGCTTTTATGAACTTCCATAAAATCCTTCTATTTTAAATAAATTTATTTTTAGGGGACACTTTTAACCTCTCTAAAAGTAGGGTGAATATAATCAAAGTTTTTCCATGTGCTACGCAAACGTTTTACCAAAAAAACACCTCAAGGGTAAGTTTAAATAATGGCCTTTACGAAACAAGTAAAATTGGTTTGGGGAAATGTACTTTTCGTGTTGTATTACACTCTCGAAGTTGTAGAAAAGTTGTAAATTTCATGTATCGGCATAATTAATGTAATTTGCATATATTAAACTTATTTCGAATTTAAAGCGGCTTTGTGTTAGCTTCCAAGAAAGAAAACGATTTTGAAGACTAACAAGAAGTTTATACTGCCATTTTAAAAGAAATGATACGTATTATTAACAAAACAGGAACCAAGAAGTGATTTTATTCAAATCATATCCGTCCGTCAATTCTCTGCTCTCGAATTACATATTGTTATTTAAAAAAAAACAGCAGGAAAAATGCTATAAACATTAGGTTTCACTTGTAATTCTAACCTAGATGAAGTTTAGAAGCTGTTGTATTATTTATTATTAATACTATCATCGATGCTGTCATTATGTATTTTAACAATTGTACATTTTAATAGCGCTTGACGCCGTATGCAATTGACAAGTAATGTTTAACTCTTTGCCTACGGAGACTATTATTGGATTTTTGACTGTTTTTAATGCGAAAAGTAAAAAAATCGATTTCAATTCCAAATAAGGTGTTGTCAGAGAAACTGTTGCTGTTTCGAATTACCGATGGCTCAAGTGTTCTAGGAACGCCTTGCGGATTTTAGCTCGTCAGATTCCGAGTGAACACTTCGACTCTGAATTGAGCTAAAATCCAGTTTCTAAGTGCTTTTTTCAGTCATTTGCTACTACAAGAGCCCCTAGTCATGCATCATTAAGTTTTTCTAGGTGGTGGAGACGCTCTTTTGGACGAATTCGAAGGTGGAAGACGATTTTACAAAGAAAATAGCGCCAGCAGCTATGTCTATTGACAATGGCGTCGTTGGAGTAAAATCGCTTTCCTGGTCGTCTTGTAGTAGATACCAGAACCAACCAAGGCGATTTTGGTGATTTTCGTCTTATAAAGATGGCAATCGGTGCAATTTTTGTCCGGTTGGAGCGGGTGACTGGGCACTTATAAAGAATTGTGGTCTGGGCCATGTGCTGTCGAACATTTGCATAATTACCCACAATGCTTTTCGTTATTAAATGGAGAAACGCGTTTTGGCGTTAGTAGGCTAAAAGAAACGGCTGTTGTGCGGCTCGTGGAAGATGTTAGATCATAAAAAATTAAGAAATCAAAAGAGCTGGGGCTAATGTGTTCTGTGAATGCCGAATTTTGCTTTTTAAATGATATTATTGGTATAAAAATCAGAGGTGAAAACTGACGTTTATCGAGGTTGTTCTATGGCGCAAAAACGCACATTTTAACGTTCACCTTAACACAAAGGACTCTGTAGCTTATAAATACGGATCTCAGTCGATCAATTTAAGTGTCTGATGTTGTGGAACTTACAAGGCAACACAGTTAACTATATATTAGAGCCATGACTTTCAAAGCGAGAAAGCTACAATTTTTGAAGTCACCAGTCCTGAGGGACTGGTTTTTAAAGGCGCAGTAGGGAAAGAGTTAATCAAAAAAATCGTTTTCCCAACACTGTCAGCTTTTTCACTTATTAACACTATAGAATAGTCTGATTTGTTATTCTTAAATAATCTACATCGTTTTACTTGAAACCAAGCATTTTCTGCAAAGTTAGAGGTGGGGAACTTCGCACAAGTCAAACTTGAGGGATTCTTCAAAAACGGGTCAAAACAGCAAGTACGGGGGGTGGTCATTTTAAGATTTAAGCAAAACCACAGAACTTTAGTTAGTGGAACGTGTTGACAGGACCAAATACTTGTATGTTTCGGTCTCGAGTTGGGGATGTGAAGCTAGTCACGTGACTAACGTAGCCCCAAACTTAGACCTAGGGGATAGGCTAACCCAATGCATGAGAACTAACTGCAGCCCGAAATCTTAACCCAAATCACAAAAACTTAACCCCAACCCTCTTCAAACATTAACTCTAACCCTAGTCATCACGACAGGGGGCAAAACACCTGGATCACGTGACCCTTGATTTTTTTCCTTTAATTAACTCGCGCTAATGCTTTCAAAGATCTAGACGAAGTGCACATAAATAAACCCAAAATAAACTTTTCCAATAGTTTTTTTTTTTTACAGTATTTCTTGATTTAATAGCTAAATATTTTGCTGCATTTGATAGTATTTTTATACATTATATATTTACATATAACCAGGAGTAAGTTCTAGCTACTTCTTTCTCCTGTCACATCTATATATAGTTTTTAAACGTTTTTACTAGCAATATTTCTGACAAATAAATAAACTAAGCTTATAAACTATCGTTTGTGGTGTATCTTTTAAATACGAGTAACGCAAGATGTTGCGTGACCTTTGAATTTGCATGCGTCATTAGATTTCAACATAGTCGTATTTCGTACGAATTAAACGCTAGAAACACCTGAAAACATGTGTAGAAAGCATCCGAATCATAAAGTATAGCAGAATATAATTAGGAATACATCTAGGAGAAGTTCAATGAGTAATACCGTGCATGTTTAATTCCGATACAAAACTAAAAGGCCTTAAGGGGTGGACCATTTGACTTTTGAGGGGCGGGGGGGGGGGGGGGGGGGGGGGGGGGGGGATGATTTGGTCCGTGCAGGAATTTTTTTTTTGCCCGCTTCCATTAGCACGAAATTTATTCGATAAAAATGCAAAGATTTGAGTGGCGATTTTGGCTTGCAGGAAATTTTTTTTCAAAATCATCCACCACCCCCCCCCCCCCCCCCCCCCCCCCTCCCTCAAAAGTCAAATGGTCCACCCATAAGTTAAAACAACAGAGTAAAAATAATACAATACTTATTTGTACTATTAAAACATGTAGTTTGATTTGTACTTATTATGTCCATGTAACTCAATGTCCAGCAAAGATCCGATGTCATTTTGTTATGATCAGTTTGAAAATGTTTCTCCGTTGCTAGTTCTTACTTGTGACGAAGATGGTGTGTCGACATATCTTGTTCAGTTGCAGAAAATGACTTCAACTCCTCTTCATCTGCTTCATGTGACAGATTATTCTTTTGTCTTTCCACTGGTTATGATTTTTGACCATCATGATGTTGTTTTAAGCACGTTTTTTATCAAAATATGATCGATAAAGTTGGCAACGATGCGAACACAATCAAAGCGGCTAATAGCAAACAATTACTTGTCAATTTCATATGGCGTCAAGCGCTATTAAAATATACAATTGTTAAAATATATTATGACAGCATCGATGATAGTAATATTAATAATAAATAATACAATAGTTTCTAAACTTCATCTAGGTTAGAATTACAAGTGAAACCTAATGTTTATAGCATTTTTCCTGCTGTTTTTTTTTTTTTTTTTTTAATAACAATATGTGATTCGAGAGAAGAGAATTGACGGACGGATATGATTTGAATAAAATCACTTCTTGGTTCCTGATTTTTTAATAATACGTATCATTTCTTTTAAAATGGCAGTATAAACTTCTTGTTAGTCTTCAAAATCGTTTTCTTTCTTGGAAGTTAACACGAAGCCGCTTTAAATTCGAATTAAGTTTAATATATGCAAATTACATTAATCATGCCGATACATGAAATTTACAACTTTTCTACAACTTCGAGAGTGTAATACAACACGAAAAGTACATTTCCCCAAACCAATTTTACTTGTTTCGTAAAGGCCATTATTTAAACTTACCCTTGATGTGATTTCTTGGTAAAAGTTTTGCGTAGCACATGGAAAAAACTTTGATTATATTCACCCTACTTTTAGAGAGGTTAAAAGTGTCCCCTAAAAATAAATTTATTTAAAATAGAAAGATTTTATGAAAGTTCATAAAAGCCTTCAAAATGTTACTTTAAATACTATTTAATAATTCTGTGGTCTTTAAACAACGATACATTATTTAGTTTGCTTGCGACAAACTTTTAAAACTGGTATAAATTATTGGTCGAAAATTAGCAAATTTAGCCGAAAACCTATTTTTTCGAATATCTCGAAAACTAAGCGGTATTTTACAAAACTAAATACATAGCAGTTCTTCTTACATCAGGGCCTACCTATGGTTAAAATATGAGCGAAATCTAATTTTCAAGTCTTGCCACGAATTTGCGAAAATGTCTGGTTTTTGCTGACTATCACTAGCTCTTAATAGTTAGAGGCGCTAAGAATCATGGATCAGTACAGAAACTAAATGTGCATTCGGTACGCCTTTCTTGTTGTGTAATGAGATAACTTAGCTATTCATCGATAGTATATTGATATATGTGACGATGTGGCCATGATGTGGCCCTGCGTTCTAGAAAAGAATGCTTCGGTTACCCATAGTTCCCTGCGCTGCTAGTTTGTAGCCTTTTCACTTTCTCGGAAAGGGTACATAGGGAGAAAACACTAGAATAAACCTTAAATTAAAACCAAAATGATAACTAAATTGTTCTTTTTAGTGGCTCTTTGGTCACTTTCACTCAACCAGAAACATCAAATACAATAGGAAACAATACCTCATTATACAACATTAGTTTTTCACGATAGAGACTAATAGCCACTAAATAAGAATAATCTTATAATATAGAATAGAAGTAACGTATAGTTATTATGAAGAATAATTTCCTTCACAGTTAGCTGGACCTTTTGCATTGAAGCGAGACGAATAATTGTCCCGCAAGGTGTTAAAAGGCCTCTATCATTGCAAGCTTAACGTTCGTTTCACTTCGATGCAAAGGCCGGGCTACCTTTCAAGATGACGCAGGGAACTATGAAAGGGACTGTTGCACAGTAGCAATATTATTATATTTCATGGTTCATGTTTGCACTCTAAAAGCTAGAAAAGCCTAGCTATATTTTGTCACAAACAAAAATCACAGAAGCGTACCTGTGTAGGCCGATCTATTTGTATTATACGTCGGCTAGGCGGATGAAGTGCCATCCAAATAATCAATAAAAACAAATCAATGAAGACTATGACACCAAGAAGACTAAAAAGCTCTTTGTCTCGCACAACCTATTGAAAAATAAAATAAAAAAAACATTTTGCGTCATCAGTGGCATAAACCTTAACGTCTTAGTGTTTGATAAAGAGCATGAAGAAAAGGAGACTGAGAAGAACAGAAGACATAAATAACAACAAACAAAAGAACATGAACAAGAACAAGAAGGACAAGAACACCAACGCGAACGATAAAAAAAAGAAAGATTAAGAATATGAAGACTCATTATCAAAAGAAGAAGAAGAAAATAGTAATAATAATAATAATAATAAGAAGAAGAAGAAGAAGTAGAAAAAGACGAAGACGAAGACGAAGACGAAGAATAAGAACAACAATAACAACAACAACAACAACAACAACAACAAAAAGAAGACATGACTAAGTGATGTAATTTGAGAACTAATTATAGAAAAGAAATGTCTTTGCAATATAAATACTAAATTTGAATGAGTTGAATGTGCTTACCTTTTTAACTTTCTTAACATTACTAATAAAAATCTGGTGAACTCTCCAGGTCTTGGAGAACATGGCACCAAAGGCAATAGTGAATCCTAATGACAACAGACAAAATCGAGCCTGAAAATAGACGAACATACCAAATAAGCAACAACGTGGAAGTCAATTCAATTTCAGTAAAATTTAAGAGTTTTCACAGTAGCTTTAACATTTTTACTAAGGCTTCTAATATCCGAGCTTTGTGCATGTGGAATTGTCCACCAATAGCAAAAACAACTAGCCAATGCGAAATCCCAAGGCGCAACTTGCAAACACTGAGACTATTTTGTGTGTAGTTTTTCTAATGCTTACCCTACATGCTATTGTATATCCCTGGTCTGATATTCTCCCATCCAAACCGTACAGAAATATCGTGGAATACACCATTATACAACCAAGAATGATTGCGTTGTTTAGATTCGGACTTGAAAGCTTGATGTATCTTGCAAAAAGAAAACATTTTGATTAAAGTTTGAAAATAAGTTTTTTTAATAGTCCGAACACAATACTGAATATGCTGTTGAATAGAAATGAATGGGTAGTGCACGGCCGCCTTCAGTGCAAGAGGACCGAGCTCGATCAGTCCCTGTGACTTGGTATAACCTTGTGTCGGATTTTCTCATTTCTATGTAGAGCTTCGTCAGCTTTAAGGTGACTCCAACATAAATGGAAGCGTATTTGGTACATTTTTTAACTCGCTCGTATCGCGTCAAAACCACACCAATGAATCTGAATTTTACATACCAGGTGAGTTGATCACCTTCCCTGAAAGGAATTATGGGTCACTATTTTTGGTTAGCAATTTTTGAGCTTTTTCCGAGTATACAAAGTAGAATTTTCTTGTTGGTTGAAATATAATCCCACCATTTGTTTGACTAGCATTTACAATTAATTTAAAGAACGAAGAACTCGTATTTTATAAAGTTTCTTGTCAGAATAATGGAAAATCCTAATCTAAATATGATGTTGAGTCCTCAATTCTGATTGGTTGACCTTGTATTTGTTCTGAAGGTCAACTCAGCTGGTATGTATTACTTCAACTATTTAGGCTTCTAACAGTTAATTCGAAATTTTATTTCATAGCTACGTTTGCCGTTTCAAGCCGATTTTTTAACAATGATATTTCAAAATATTGCGTCCTAGCTCATAAAATTGTCTATCAATTTTTATGAAACTTCAGATTCCTAATAAATAGATAGTCATCTTACTATTCCTAATAAATAGATAGTCATCTTACTCACCCGGAACAGCGCGAACATATAGCCGACCGAACGAAGCCGGTTCGAGAATGAATTCATTAGCGCCGTCCACAACAAAGTTTTGAAGCAATACAGATATACCTCCACATTTCGTCTTACTACTTTAAAACAGAGTCTTTTAAAAACCAGCTAATTTTCTTAGTAAGTCAAGGAAGGAATAAGCTAGTTGTCACTAGATAGTTTTCTTAATATTTTTTCGCGTATTAGAAATAAACGGGAAATCTATGAATTTAAAAGTTTTGATATTTTCACAGCGCTTATGTTGTACTAGCAAAAAATTAATAACTCAGTCACTTGTACAGCTATAGCTTTGAAATTAAAGCTGTATATTACTTAAATAATGTTTATTCTCAAGTTTAAAAATTGGAGAAATCGGTTAGATATTTGTTAATTTGATAACGCATGTTTATTAATGTTTACAACGTAAAGGTTTTATGGTCCATTTTTAAATCGGTCTTGTAACTTTACTCCCGCTCTATAAATTTTCTTCAAACTTGACACACTGTAAGATGACTTTCTATTTATTAGGAATCTGAAGTTTCATAAAAATCGATAGACAATTTTTCGAGCTAGAGCGCAATATTTGGAAATATCATTGTTAGAAAATCGGCTTTTAACGGCAAACGTGGCTATAAAATAAAATTTCGAATTAACTGTTAGAAGCCTAAATATTTGAAGTAACACATATGTAAAAAATTCAGATTAATTGGTGAGGTTTTGACGCGAATACGCTTCCAATTATGTTGGAGTCACCTTAAATGGCTAGATGAATAGGGGAAATAAGCGCAATGTGACAATGAATATTACAAGCTTCCGGCGTACAATAAGGACAATTTATCTTTACGTTAGATTACACAACGTAAATAACAGCGTATTCAGCGTGAAGCTGCATCTTAATTAAGAGATTCTTAACGCCCTTTTACTAATAAAATTACAGCGATATTCGTTGAATCGCGACCTGCTAATAGACAAAACATTTGAAATCCCCAACGATAACAGCCCGCTGGTTATCAAACGAACGTTGATCTACTTTGACCCAGGCTCGGCAGCTAAGCTTTTTGCCTCTAAAGGCTAGGTACCTAAGCTAAATTGTCAACGTTCGTTTGATAACCAGCGGGTTGTTATCGTAGGGGATTTCAAATGTTTTGTTTATTTATAAAGGGTTTTGGACTTCGGAAAGCGTAATACAACACATGAGGTAATAAAGCAGACATTACAAACTTTTTTTGCTCTTTATTGTGGTTTATTAATGAGTAATTTTCATCTGAAGTAAATTATACAACGATCTCTGTTGCCCTCGTAAATGTCATGTATCCTATATATAGCTCATGATCAGCGGCTAACCATTACATAACTCCGTCCCCTAGTTGATTGACGGTCCACAAAAGACCAAATCAAACCGAAGTTTTCAAACAGAAGGTCGCGATACAACGAATATCGCTGTAAAATTAAAAAATATTTTTATTTATATTTGGAATTTTTAGAGTAGCAGATATTTCTAGTTTCTCAGTCCGAGTCCACTCACTCTCACACTACAACTACACTTTACACTCTATTCTATGCACACAACTCAGCTCACATGTTAATTTGTGTGAAGGAAGGAAAACCGGATATTCTGGAGAAGAACCCTTGTGGCATGAGAGAGAACAACACATCAAACAAACTCTGTTCACTCGGTACCGAGCTGGGTACCGAACCCCGGTCACAGTGGTGAAAGTCCAATGCTTTCACCGCTTGACCACCCATACTCCACTTACACTTGTGAATTTAAAGTTAACATTGACAATAATATTGAATCAATGTTTATCTGGATTAAACAAACTTATTTTTCAAATAGAACTGCATTGGGAAAACACTGGGAAAAAAATAGTTGACATGTTTATCCCATGCTTACCTTTTGTTTCTAAACTTGACGTTAAATGCTAAAAACACCAGCCCAAGTATGATACCAAGAATACTTAGCACACAAACAAACGCATACAGCCACAGAGGTATTGTGACGAATTGCTTCATCAAAATGGTTCGGTCCAGTGGACGCTTGTTATCTGATAACAAGATATTTTCAATGTAAGAATGTAATGACATATTTCACCAACCAACCAACCAACCAACCAACCAACCAACCAACCAACCAACCAACCAACCAACCAACCAACCAACCAACCAACCAACCAACCAACCAACCAACCAACCAACCAACCAACCAACCAACCAACTATTCAAACAGAAAATAAACAAGTGTTACCTGGCCAAAGGTTGCCCTTTCCAATTAGTTTTAGATTCTTTTCTTTTGGATAATAGTATCCCACTGGTACTTCTACACCATCTAAAGAGGAATGTATAGTTGATTACAATTTAATTAATTAATGAATTAAATTGATTGATTAATGAAAAGCAGGGATTAAGAACAAAATCAGCAATCAATCAGCCACTCAGAATGAAGTATTTTATATAGGCATCTTATTAATCTATGTTGCATCAGAGTAGATGTTTCTGTAATGAATCCCGGGGAACGAGGGGAGGTGGGCAACCGGCTGGAGTTGGTTTTGGAAGATAAGGAGTCGGTGTATTACAATACCTTCATTGTGCTGCAATATTTCAACCATTCCATCGTATCGATCACCATCTTCAAAGAATGCTACCTCTCCCTGTATTTGAACAAAAAAATCCGAATCCGATTACGACACCGATAACTTGATTTCACTTTGGTTACTACTGGTTATGCTTTTGACTTTGATTCATCCCACACACAAGAAAAAACATGCTATATAACATACCGTTATGCCTCTAAAGTTGATGTGCTGCACCGTTGTATTCAGTAGAGCAGTAATGTTTGGGTGTTGGTACGAAGTGTTCCCATACAAGGATCTCAATCGTTCGATTCGTGATAGCGTTTTGTTCAAGGCTGCAGCGATTACCCATACTGCATCGTACGTGTAGGCCGTGATGTTTGGTGCTTTGGAAATATTCAACGCTCTGAGATATGCCGTGTACTGTGTTTGATATTCTTGGTGAGTCTAAAGGAAAAGTAATAGGATCCATTTAAAAACTCATGAATAATTAATGAGACATTTACAAAAGAAACCATGACCATGACGAGTGCATGTTGTGAATCTTCTTACAGTGTCTTTCATAATAACGCAACTTCCCACGTTCAAATGCCAACATGAAAAAGGTAGTTTACACTGCCATCAAACAAAAATGCTCAGTCAATATTATATATTGACAGCAGTTAAAAACTGATCGCCTCTTGCAGGTTGTCTGATCTTCGATGGCCACATAATTATATATGGAAGGAGATGACAGTGTACTTGAAAGTTTGCTTGTTGTTCAATATAACTTTTAAGTTCTTCCCCGGCCAGGAAACGGCTTCAACATTTGCTCCAACATCCGTTCGATTTTGTTGATAAAACGTTGAAACCGTTTGCCAACCAATTTCAACATTGTTGAGACAGTTTGCCCCCCTTCTTTTTAACCATTCAACCAACAACCATTCTAAAGCGTTTAGCAAAATCGAACCAATGTTGAAGCAAAAGTTGAAGCTGTTTGCCAGGGCCTTTAATGAATTATTGAAAACGTTTTTTTACTTTGATAAGAATTACTTGGTGATATTAATATTAAAAAAAATATCACAAATTTAGAATGCAAATGAAATGTTGTTTACTTGATACTTACAACTCCAGAAATAGCGCGTCTGGCATTCCCTTGCTCATCCTCGCCCATGAATACTTGGTTGTTGAATATAAACGAATAAGCAATAGCTTTCCTCATCTCTTCTTGCGAACACTTCAGATCGTCGTCTCTTACCGTCCACCATCTGTGACTATAAGTACCAATTAAGAGCCAGACGTATCGAGGACCATACAGACCAGATCGGTACGCCTGTCAACAAATGAAAATATAACCGTCTTTATAAAATATTTAAGATACTACGCGCGCTATGATTGGCTGGCTACCGTGTCTATATTAGAGGATAGAGACACGCACATACATAAAAACATTATTATTATTATTATTATTATTATTATTATTATTATTATTATTATTATTATTATTATTATTATTATTATTATTATTATTATTATTATTATTATTATCGACTTCGCCTCGTGTTTCTTCACGACTTCTCTTGCTCTACAGCTCCCAGAGTGTTTAAAATTAAAGTATATAGACACGCGCGCCGTTTTATATTCCTTAAGTAAAGGCCGGTTTGCACTTGGATTGTATGCAACAGGTTATAGCAACGAATTCCTTTGTTTAAAACGTTCAATTTCTGTGAAGATATTTGTGCCCGCAACATGCATGTTGTCCTCTATTTTAATCGACTCGAGTGTCGGCGAACTGGTTGTCGGCGAACTGCCATGTCGGCGAAACGACAGGTTACCTTTCAATCTGGTATGAATTCATGCGTACGACCGCATGCAGCGTCAATAAGAAGCAATGCTTACGAAGCGACTTGTTGCCTACTTTTAACATTTCGCTGCTTGAATTAATATCATCCATACTGCATTTCGGGTTTTGTATATGCAACAAGCAGCAAGTAACAAAGCATTCCCCAACCCTTTTGTAAAAGCTGCACTGATTAATTAAACCATCGCTAGAGACAATAACCAAAATAAAACATTCAGAGGTCTTACCTGACAAAAAATATGTCTTGCTTTTTTCTCGTAAAACGTCCCAACAATGATACGAGCATCATTCCTCTGATAATGTTAACAAACAAATACCGTATCAATTGTTTGTTGACAATCGCTCTTTGTTTTCGCCAAACCACAACCAAAATAGAGCTCTTATTAAAATAACAACTTAGAGTACAAACACTAAAAGTGTGCAACATACCACTAAATACTGCTAAATTATGCAAATTCTTTTGTTCTCTATTGTTTAATCAACACTATTTAGTGGTAAATAGTACAAAGTATTGCACACTTTTAATGTTTGTACTCTATTATATCTTCAACGAGATATATAGATACAATGGTACCTCTATTAAGAGGTCACCCTCGGGACTTTCAAAAGTGGCTGCTTAATAGAGGATAGTCGCTGAATAGAGGTATAGAATAGGTATAGGAATAGATTTGGCACTTTTTATTGTGGCCGTCTAATAGAGGGTGACCGCTTAGTGGGTGACCGCTTAATAGAGGTACCACTGTATATGTATTTGCATGTAAATTGTCTATTGTAATAACAAGAATGGATAATTACGCTATATATACGCGATGAAGATAAGTTAAAGTCAGATTATCATACCACGAGCATCTTCATGTTAATGTCCAATTGTTTGTCTGTCATTTGCTCGGATAGAACTATTGTACAGTTGAGTTTCTTGAGCTTCTCAATTACTTGGTTGTTTGACTGTGAAACCTGCAAGAGTGAGATCATTGTTCTTTTTGACTCATTAAGCTAAGATAACTTATTCGGCGCGGATCCAACGTGATGACTTGTCACTTCCCTTTTCTCGAAAAGCCAAGTGTTTATATTTAAATTATTTAGTATATGTATCAAATATGTAGTATGTAATATGTTAAATAAATACAGAGGTAATTGAAGCCAGCACACAAAACAAACAACAATTTTTCCCCCTGTGGAACACGTTTATCTAAAACAAGAGTACAAACGATGTATTCAATTGAGAGTGTTGTTGAAAGCTACACATCAAACCAGAGTTAATATAAGGACCTTACATTAACCCTGATCAAACTGAACACAAATTAAAATCTTCATTGTTGATCCACACCCGTGGGCTTGCTTGAGGTCCCTATTCACGTTCTCAATTGGCAAGATTCACTGATGAACCTTTTAAGAAGATAAACGTTCGAAACGTCCGTTATATGGTACCTCACTGTTACTGTAGCTCAAAACTATATATTTAAAGTAGTTTATTTCGAGGGGACGTTTCTCTGTAAATATATGACTAACAAGGTCTTACCAAATCAGAGCCTGTATTATCGTAAAGTAACGCAATATTTTTCCATCCAAACGCTTCAATAAACTTGACTCGGCCCATGTTCCTCGCCGATTCGGATGGCAATGTACGAAAGAGGGTTGGGTACTTGACACGATTAGACAAAGCGAGAGAACGGGATGCGTACGAAACCTGAAATGATAAAAGTAGAATGAATATTGTATCATTGACTTAATCAATCAGGAGCCACGTAATCTACCAACCAACCAACCAACCAACCAACCAACCAACCAACCAACCAACCAACCAACCAACCAACCAACCAACCAACCAACCAACCAACCAACCAACCAACCAACCAACCAACCAACCAACCAACCAACCAACCAACCAACCAACCAACCAACCAACCAACCAACCAACCAACCAACCAACCAACCAACCAACCAACCAACCAACCAACCAACCAACCAACCAACCAACCAACCAACCAACCAACCAACCAACCAACCAACCAACCAACCAACCAACCATCTGATGAGCCAATAAGCTAACCAACTAACTGAAAAAAAACAAGCTACCAACCAAACAACTTTTGTAATTATCGCAATTTTTACCTAAAAATTAGTTAACCAACGAACAAGCAAAACTAAACCAAGCAGCTAACCAATCAACCAATCAATTAATCAACAAACAAACAAACTAACTAACCAATCAACCACCTAATCAGCCGATAAGCTAATCAACCAACCAACAACTAACCAAAACAGGCCAAACAACCAACGAACCGATTTTTATATTCATTCATTTAACTATCATCCCTTCGTACAATGTTCCATACCTGCACTAGATTTCTATAAGCTGATAACTCAGCCAAGATCTTCGTAACATCAGAACAGGCTGCTCCAAGTATAAGGGCTGTTTGTCTCTTGTCCATCATTAAATCCATAAACATGTTGGCAGAGTAAGCTGGATCACACTAAAGCAATCAGAACCCAATAGTTATTTCAATGGCAATAATGATGATGATGATGATGATGGTGATGATGACGATGATGATGATGATGATGATGATGATGATGATGATGATAATTGATGTTTTCAATGATTATAATAATGATAATAACTGATAGATATATATGATGATGGTATAATGATATGAGAATGATAATGCTAATAATAATGATGATGATGATGATGATAATAATAATAATGATATAACGCCATTTCCATGTGATATATATCAAAGATACCGCATGCTATCTTGAAAACAATGCCATTACCATATATGGTATTGAAGGTGAGAAGTCACAAAAGTCTTGGATTAGAGCGCGAGATTCTTTTTTTAACAGGTTGAGATTGCAACAGAACAATAAGCATATCTTTGATACGATGCTCAAACGCACTTTGCAGAGGTTAATATATCTTTACACGGTTCACCACAACCTCAGCCTCGATTGCGTGTAATTTATTCTTTACGATTTGACCACAGACCGCGGTAATGTAAGGAAAGTACACATTATCAAACAATTGAAGCTAATTGAAAAACTGAAATTGAAATTCCACGCTGTAGTCAAATTGTTGAGGCTGAGGTTGTTCGATTCGAACTGTGAAAAGGCCTATTGCCAAGTACATACGAATAGTACAAGTCACTGAGGATGAACACGGTGAGGGTTAGTGCTAATTAGTAACTCTTTTATGTCCTACCAAGTAAGGGTTAGATAATGAACACGAGTGTCCTATGGGAATTAGAGTCTCGAGCATTAGATAGAAGGCCACGAAGAATGTTGTCAAAATTAAATATCACCTGACCATAGCAAAACAGCGTTTTATTCTATTGCTTACTATATAGTACTTATAATGCATTGTGAACTTCTATTTCACTGACGAGGTGGCAAAACAATAAAAAAACAAAAGGCCTCGCCAGTGGAATACTATATTTAGATACTATGGGATATAGAACACTATAATTCAGTCATCTGATTTGCTGAGTGGGTGTGATCATTTTCTAATGCATTTTTCTAATTGATGCTCAACAATGGGATTCCTGTGGTATCTTACGCGCGGAATCTATAAATCACTCCCCTACGTCATCATAAGATTGGTTTACTCGACAACCTTTTTAAAACAGGTGTAATGACTCAAATATGGACGGCACGACTGTGGCTTGATATCGGTAAATCTAAAACAATAACGCTATGGTAGACCGCATTTTGTATTTGACTCATAAACAATCAAATATTTTATCAGTAATTTCAACACATCTCAGTGCACATAACGTTCAAGGTATTAAAGTGAAAAGTTAAATGAGTACAATGTAAGCATATCGATGAAATAAAAATTAATCACTGCAAAAACAACTGAGTAGTGGTTTCTGAAATAACTGAGTAAATCAATGCATCCACAGTTACTAACTGCAACAACAACTGAGTAGTGGTTTTTCAAATAACTGAGTAAATCGATGCATCCACAGTTACTCACTGCAAAAACAACTGAGTAGTGGTTTCTCAAATAACTGAGCAAATCGATGCATCCACAGTTACTATAGAAGCAGTTAGTGAGTAAATAGATGCATCCACATTGTTACTCTACTCTTACTTTATCCACTCTTACTCACTACAACGCGACTAATTAAGTAGTGGTTATTCAAATTACTGAGTTAATTGATGTATCCACGTTTACTCACTGCAAAAACGACTGAGCAGTTGTTAATCAAATAATTGAGTAAATTGACGCATTCCGCCGTTACTCACTGCAAAAACTACTGAATAGTGGTTACCCAGTCAAATAACTGACTAAATCGATGTATCTACAAGTACTCAACAATTCAAATTGCTCATACAAAATACTCTACCATTTATAAAACCTTCACCATCATAATCACATCTTCCACAATTCCATTAACTTAAATATAACTTTCTTCTTTTAATATTCATTCTTAACTTTCATAGATCAATCTTCTATGATCTCCACGTTATAAGCGAATTTTGCTGCAGATAACAGCTAAATTGGGCAATGTTATCGCTCTAACTCGTGGGTATTTGTCGTCCCCTAATCCAACTTAATTTTCGAGTTGTGCTTTTGATCTTGCCGCAGATCTATCAACCTTTCAAGAAAACGCGCAATTTGTTTTGTTGAAGTGTAGGGAACCCACGCATAAGCAAAACAAAGGTTGATGCAAATTGAAAATATAAAAACATATTTTTAAAACAACGAAAATAATTAATATACTGTCAATTGCATAAAGGTTGTAGTTTCTAAGATATACATATATACATATATATATATAAATATATACAAATAAATGCTCTAGAAGTATTTATAGTAATAGTTGTGTGTTTATATTTTCAAATCAATTCCATGGGAAAATGCCATATGAGATCTGGTTTCCCATCTTGCACGTGCACGTGGAGTCTCTTGCGTAATATGATAATTGATAAACGTTTTACGATGATCGGTGTTTCTAGAAAATCTGATAAAATATATTATATGGACTACTAAATGTTTTACATTGACTCAATATGTCATTAGATGAGTAGGAAACAAAGACTATAAAGATATCGTATACTTAAGGCTAACAGAACTTCCTTTTCAGATGGTAGGGAAATAAGATATAATTAACTACGGAATTGAAAATAGTGAATTTTGTTTTGTAATCATTCGTATGTCGAATGAATGGATTGTTCGCAATTTATATTGAGGGCGCAATGTTTATATATGAAATCTTTCAAAATCTAGTTTTGTAGACTGAGTTATTTGTTTTGATCATAAATAAAAAATACAAACATTTCAATTGACTAATCCTTTTTTATAATTCATACTCAATACTTTAGATGTATTAATTGTGGATTTTTACGATCAAATAAAAATTTTAATTTCAACTTTTCGTTATCTTTACGAATCAAGATTAAAATAATATTTCGGTTTCGTTGAAAGAAGCCGCAGAGTTATTTATCTATTACCGTAAACTGTAATGTGTAACTGTAATGTAAACTGTAATGTGCATGGGCTTCGAAGAAATAGCGCTCGTTACTTACAGTTCGCTGTTGGCGACCGTTCATGATCGATAGGGTACATGGTGCGTGTGCACGAGGGCAACAGAGATCGTGATCGTTGTAGAATTTCACTAACAAATTACAGTGTGATAACTGAAGCACAATAAGAGGCAAAGTGGAGAAACGTAATACAGGATGATAAGAATAATATGAAGGAAGGAATGGATGGATGGATGAATGAATGGATGGATGGATGAATGAATGAATGGATAAATGAATGAATGAATGAATGAATGAATGAATAAATGAATAAATCAATTATTGAATGAATGAATGAATAAATGAATGAACGAATTAACGAATGAATGAATAAATTAATAAATTAATTAATCAATAAAAAAAATCATTGAATGAATTAAAAGAATGAATGAAGCAATCAAACAAATCAATAAAACGATAAATATTCGGATGCTTGAGTAGAAATCATACGAAAAACAAATACAAATATATATAAATATAAAGAATAGAATAAGATAGAATCTTTATTTGCTCTTTGTTTAGACTAATTACATTATACATTTTGTTCTTTCTATATTCGTTTGTATCGGAGAGAAACAAAGAAACAAAACTAAAGTACATACGCACGACTTCTTAAAGTACGGTTATCGGTACACCAACAGGGCTTAAATCCTAGGTCACGTAGATAGAAACTAAAACCTTCATCATCCTTATAATCTCACAGGAACAATATCCGCGATTAATCAGTCGAAGATATAAAGCAGAAACAATTAGACAAGTAAAAATCAAATATCGTATTTTATGAAAGTTGATCCCTCCAACGAAAAAGGCCCTTTGCAGCTAGAGGCCACGTGACCCCACCTACCTTAAACCTATCAGATGTGCAAAAATGATGTCCAGAAATAGAAAGAGCATGTCGACATTAACAAAAATATGAAATTTCAGCTCTTGATTCTACTAAATACATAAAAAATGGCAAAAAAAACATAAGATTGGATTTTTCTAAGGATTTGTATGGTAAAATAGAATTGGAGAACAAGCCTGGTAGCTGAGAGATGAAACTTCATCTTTTTGGTACTGTCGACACGCTCTTTCTATTTGTGGACATCATTTTGACACAGCTGATAGATTTAGGGTAGGTGTGGTCACGTGACCTCTAGCTGCAAATGGCAAATCGAGTTAACATCAATCCATGGTTATATTCCATAGAGGCATCGCGGTGAGTATTAAAAGGCCATCCAGACATTCAATGTGCCTTGACGAGGACGTGTTGCTCCATGAAAATATTTCAAGAAAAACTACAGAATATATAATACGGTTTAGGCATCTTAAATCCTCGTTAAAGACTTAAAAAATCCCATGGACCCATGGACGGTCTCAATATGTTTTTAGGCTTTTCTCTGCAACAACGTTTATTAAAAATCATGGAGATGTTTGATCATGATGGGTTTCGTCTAAAAACATCACTAAATATCTTAACAATAACCATGTTCTTGAAGAATAATAGACCTTTACTAGTTTATCGTTCACAACCTCAGCCTCGATAGCGTGTGATGTATTCTTTCCAATTTGACTACAGTTCGCAGTTGAATGTACACATCATTATCGAATTCTTCCATGTTGCGACGTATACCCAGAATTCCTTTCCGTCTAAGGAGCTTGGATTTCGTCGTTAACTACATTGTCTTCTTATTAGAACGTTTTCGTATTACCCACTTTTAACATGCAAATGAGCATATGTATAAAATAGCTTGCTAAGTAGGTGTGCGTGTATATGGTTAAGTGAGTCACGCTCTCGGTTAAAAAAAATCGAAATAAAACAGATTGGGAGGGATTGATTGTTTTGCTCGAAACACAGATAAGAACGACGAATTTAAATTAAATCAGTGGCTTGTGGCTCAAGGAAAAAAAAAATTTGGCTACACGCACACCTCATTAGCATGCTATTTAAAACTCACATGTGCTCATTTGAATAGTAAAAGTGGGTTACACGAAAACTCTCTATTACTGATTCAAATGTTTTAGGTAGGAATGTACTATGCGTGTTGTATACAAAACATAACACTTTTAAAAAGCGCTAGAAAATTCCGATCAAAGTCGTATCGTGATCTTACTGAATATTGATCCTGATTATCATTTAATTATCGATAAAAAAAGATCTAGTTTCCCGTACGGTGATTTCAAACAGTGTTCATTGCGGAACTTCAACCGATTGGACATTGATAAACTTCAAAGCAGAAATCTCCCAAAATTATATACCTTCCAGAGTTTTACTTAGTGTACTATATTTATTATCAGAGGCTTTTTAGGACATTCTTAATAGGCATCAATCTTATAACAGAAATAGTCAAAGAGTTACTATTTGAAAATACTGAAAGAAAAAAATAATTAAGGCTTTATAAATGGGATAGCACATAGGAAAAAGATAAACAAGATGACAACTAGGAAAAAGAATATTAGTAGCTAGCAGTAGAAGAAGAAGAACAACAAGAACAAGAACAAGAAGAAGGAGGAGGAGAAGAAGAAGAAGAAGAAGAAGAAGAAGAAGAAGAAGAAGAAGAAGAAGAAGAAGAAGAAGAAAAAGAAGAAGAAGAAGAACAAAAAGAACAAGAACAACAATAAAAAAAAGAACAACAACAACAACACAAATACCAAAAACAAGAACACGCCTAGCGAGAAGACCAAGGATATGAAACAAAATTTAACGTATATTTTAAAGAGTTGCTATTCTATAAGTACGACATTACTAAGTATTTCGATGGCACTTGACAAACCATTTGGAATAGAAAAAAGACCTTACATTCGTTTTAGATATTGTTAATCCTAAGTAAGATGCATAGTCGTCACAAGAGGCTAGAATTCTATATCCGTATTCAAAGAAGCTTAGCTAAATGCCTTAAAGGACTCTTGTTTTGTATTTACATTTATGTGTATTGCCACAAATTATTTTGCAACCAAATGAATATATGTTCCTATAGCTAATACAATTGACGTTGTCATTGAAAAACTTAAAAGCATAGAATGATTATATCGCATACAATAAAATGGCCGTTTAATTGATTAAATACACTTTGCAATATTTATTGTATGTATATTATCATATATATTATTTCTATTTCTATTCCTATACAGTAAATGTCATTAACGTTGTCTACGTAACGTAGAATTGTAATTAACACGACAACAAGTTACACGTGATTCTTTGTTTATTTATTTTTTACCATCAATCGGAATTTTGATTTTTAACTGTATAATGAGTAACTAACTGTAAAGATGGAATAAGAATTATGAAATCTAGCCCACAATGTTAAGGTCCGGGCAAACGGTTTCAACATTCGCTTTAACATCCGTTCGATTTTGTTGAATGGCAATGTTTAAACTCTTTCAACATTGTTGAATCGATGTTGAAAGAGACAGTTTAAAAGCGTTTAAACATTGCCATTCAATAAAATCGAACGGATGTTGTAGCAAATGTTGAAACCGTTTGCCCGGGCCTTTAGTATCGAGGTTTTAGAGCAAACGTCGGTAGAGTCACGTGACAATTCGTTTAGTGTACTTTGGGTGGATAATATTAATGACATTGACTGTATATCACATACATTATATATTTGAACGAATTATTTCAATGATGTATTTATTATTAGTTTCAAGGCTCAAGAAGCAATTTTCGCCCAAACAACTGATATACTTTTTTTTTTATAAATAATCATTTTGATGAACAAATAACATTTATCTTTTATAAATAATGATTCTCATAAATAGGAAAGCTTTTCCAACAACAGTGCAAAATTTTGTAGCGAACGTTGTAACGAGTTTTATTGTAAGCTCCTTTGTGCCTACATGAATGAATAAACTTATTTATAACTTACTTATTTTTTTTTAACTTACTTATAATGCTATTCAAAACAATGCAATTTTAGATACTGTACAATCAATTTCCTTGGTCTTACAACGTGGAGTGATATGAAGTTGAGGTTAGACACATATCCAAACATATCTAAACCTAAGTAAGTAGTATAGTGGGTTCTTATGAAGCCATTTCAAGCTAATGACGTCATATCACCGAAAAGTAAATTAGAAAGAGACAAGATAGACTGAAATTGAAAAGTTCAAAAGCGGAAAGCTAGAAGCTGTTGACGATACAATCAAGAGCTGGGAGAATTTGACGTAATAAAACTGAAATAAATTTAATTTAATACCGAGAGATTTCACTGAAGTGTATACAAAATTGCGGCAAAATTATTGTCATGTTCCAAATCATTGAACGTGGCAATGGAAGCAAAGACTCCCATACATTTGCTGTACTGGCATATGTTGCCTTAAACAGGCTCTGCATTTTACTCCAAATTGTATCTTAAAAAAAAAAAAAAACGAACGGAGATTTCGTTTTTTGTGTGTCTGATAGCTTCACTATCTCAGAATACCACTAAAATAGAATTTATTGTTTCTCTTGAATACGGTATCGTACATACATACCTATCTGCTGACATTTTAATTATTGTACTTTAGAAAACACCTTTAAACCACTATTATCAATCGACAATAATAATTATGTAATATAAATAATTATAATAAAAGTAATATTAAAGAAAATTTACTGGTTATTTGAAATTACAACGTTTCGCATATCAGTATAAAAACAAAGCATACACAAAATATGTTCATAGGTAAACCGTTTGAAAATCGATTCAAAAGAAATAATCACAAATGCATTTCAAAGCGCAATTAAAAACAGTCCACGTGGAATTGAGCGTTTTTTAATTTCATATCATTAACATTACCAGAGCTATTTGCGGATTGTTCTGATACAACAAGCTGTTGGATGGAGTATAGAATACACAAACTGATATAATATTGAATAGATCAAACTAACCTGAGAATCTTTGATAATCATCTTCAGTTCGTAGTCTTTAAGAATGTTCGACGTATTGACATGTTCTAAAGCCAATTGTGCTGCGGCAAGTAAGGCATAGCCAGGAACAGAAGCTTTATTTGGACTAAGAGGAAAAAACCCTCCAATGTAGATAGGATTTTTCGCTTTAACCTCGCGAAGACTCGCTGTGTAAATCCATAATAGGAAAAATCTCCATAGTAGACTCCCATGGGCATGAATAATAAAGACATTTTTGACCATTTTGGTTTGTTGACTTCTGGTGGTTGAATTACTTTTGTGGAATGAAACTGCTGTTGTTTTACAGTGAAAAAAGTAGATGTGTTTCCAGTTGAAAAACAGCTTTCTTGTTTAAATGAAGACTATGCTCTTTTAATTGCAAGAAATGAGCTCTTTTTAGTAAAGTATTATTTTTTCTTTTCTTTTGGGAATTGACTGTGGTAGTTACACGTTGCTGTTTCCTTGTCAATAATGACTCTTTTTCTTGAAAAAAAAAAGGGATTTTTTTTCTTCTCGTGGAGAAGCAAAACTGTAAAGCTGTTTTGCTTGCAAATTAAGCCTTCTTTGATAGTTCCGTATTTTAATTCTCAGCTGCACATTTTCTGGTAATTAAAACAGTTTGTATCTGTCTTTCTTGCAAAAAGCCCCTGATGTAGAAGAATAAAGAACGTATTTCATGTAAATATTTTTTTGTGTCTTTCAAATTTGAGATTCTTCCTTGAAGTTGTTAACTCCGCTGTGATGGTAAATTTACAAATATTCTACGTCCACTGTTTCTTGATAAAGATGTTTGTTGTATTAGAGTAACAGATGAAGTTAGATTCTTTCCAAGCAATGCTCTTATTGTGATTCAAGAGTTAGCAATGTTTTCTTGTAAAGGTTACCAGTGTTGTCAAGAGTAATCCTTTGCCATCTCACCTGTAACTAAAATGACAGCATCAAAATGTCACTTGTTTCCTTACAGCTACATTTACAATGACATTGAATCGATGAAGCTGATTGGCTGGTTTATGCCACAAGTACAGTCATTGTGTGTAAGTTAATCTAGTATTTTGTCAGTGGCTACTCTTGCCCAAGGCATTCGGTTTTTCAGGCTTTTAATGATCGTATTATCTATATTATATAGCCTTAAGCTGTGAACTTAAACTTGCACAGAATGCTAGGGATTATTTGCCTTTCCATCTATTCCAAATTCAATCCAAAAATGCGAGATAAAAATTGTCTTTAACAACGAGTCAAATATAGAAATCAACTTACTAGTTTCTCACTCAGTTATTCCGTGAACAAAAACTTCACGATCACGATGGTGGTCGATCATACAATTAGTATATAGTAATAGCCCACTTGCGGTATATGATTGATTATTATTCATTCCGCTGAGCCACGTTTAGATTCCTTTGCACTGATAAAGCACATGTGTGTGCATTTGTCCACATTTTATTTATAATTTTACTTGGTATCACTGTATAGTATAATGGTTTTGTCATTAAAGGCTTTGTCTTTTTTTTTTAATCTGGAGTGCATGTTTTATCAAGTACAAAATCCCCAGGCTTCTTCTCTTCGCGGGTTTTATACTCAATAAAAGTGTACGTCAAAAACGCTAATATCAAGTATCAAGTCAGTAGTCAATTTGAAAGGAATTAATCACACCACAATCCACTGAGACGACTTGTACTAGACTAGTATTATTGCCTCAGGTTGTATAGATGTAACTCTAGACTAGCTATCTGGAGAACTGACAGCTTTATAAAAATTCATATTAGAAAAGATTATACAGGCAATGTCATGAACGTTGTCCACGTAAAGTAGAGATTAACACTACAACAAGTGACACGTGATTCTTTGTTATTTGTTTTCAGAGGTTAAAACTATTTCTATTTGTACATGGAATAAGAATTATTATATTATTATTATATTATTATTATGTTATTTAATTATAAGAATTACGCTTTGGAACGCTTTGCCAATGTCATTACAACAATGTCATTGAACAAGTGACTTTAAGAAAAAATTGAAGACTTCTTAAAATCAAATATTTAAAAAGGGTCCTGAAGAGGTAAAATGGGAGCTGGGATTGGCCTCATTTTTGAGCGGGAAAATGAATTGGATGCACTGGGACTTAGGTTTACAAATAAAAGAACAATAGAAAATGGGAACTGGATTGAAAACTTGAGCAAAACTGATGGGATTATGTGATTTGTATGGGATTTTACTCATTGAAATGTTTGAAACTTTTCATTCATATTTTGCATATAGTTGTAATTTTTAATTTAGGCTCCCCCGCAGCCGTTTTTACGGGCTATTAGCAAAGCTCCTTATCTTGGCTAATAAGCAATGATTGATATAGTGAGCTTTTCCAGTCAAATAATACACTTGTAATTCATATTTGTAAACATTCAAAAATCGTTGTCACACACTCGAAAGCCTGCAAAGGATGTCGATAATATGAATTTAATATATCATTTTACTTTTTTTAAGGAAATATTTATTTCATCATCTACCATTGCAACACCTTATCATGGTCATATAACACAAACACATACAACCAAAATATACCACTGCAACAACTCGTTATGGTCAAATAACGCAAACACGTACAACCAAAATATACCACTGCAACAACTCGTTATGGTCAAATAACGCAAACACGTACAACCAAAATATACCACTGTAACAACTTTTTATGGTTATATAACACAAACACGTACAACCAAAACATACCACTGCAACAACTTGTCATGGTCATATAACACAAACACGTACAACCAAAATATATGAATATATTGATAACAAGAAAAGAAATACCGACACTCTTTGCAGGCTTTAGTGAATAAACCTTTGTTTGGCGATCACGTGAAAATCACTATGGTTATAGAAATGGCGTGTACATCTAATTCATATCATAGACAGAGCTATTAACCTTGTCAGATTAACAACGAATCACATTACCATTAATGCGATGAAAGCCTACGCAAATCTCAGACAATCTTATTGCCATTATAGACCAAATCAAAATATGGTGACCTGCTATTGTAATTGACTGGTTAGCCTCGTGCTCATGCTGGAACATAAAGGATTTGTCACATGCACGAGAGGCTAGCCAGCAAGAGCCGTTATTCTAATTGGTGGCCATATTTCAATTCTGTGTATTCACAGAGAACTTTTTATTTTTACAATTTTATTATGATCATATTTGTTCAATATTCTTATCATCATGCATCATCATCACCGTCACCGTCACTATCATCACCATCACCATCACTATCACCTCAATTTGCTTTAACTTTGCTTTGGGAGTGCATACAATGGGACCTCGTTAATCCGGCCACTGAAGGGACAGCCCAAAGTGGCCGTATTAACGGGGTGGCCGTATTAAGCGGGTAAATTTTGTAGAGAAGGGCCTGGGTATGCATTTCGTTGGGACCTAAAAAACTGGCTGCAATAACGGGGTGGCCGTATTAAGCGGTTGGTCGTAAGGCGGGGTTCCACTGTATTTAGAAATATTTGCATGCACAGCTCGAAATTTAAAGATAAGTGGATATTTCACTCTCAAAGCTATAAGTTTCTTAGTCACGCGTGAATCAATTTACCGCAAAGGAAAATAAAAGTTGCACGTATATGAGCAGCAAATAACCACATTGATATTTTCATGCAATTTAAATACTAAGTCATTATATTATATATCATATTTGTAAATTGATCGGAAGATTCCTTCTGGGGAGTGTCAATAAAGTTTATTGTAAATTGTAATTGTAACTCTTCTCCTAATTTATTCTAAACTGCACTGACTCAAAACAATGTGATTACATAAACAAATTTAACAATAAGAGAGAGCATCACTTATAAATCAATAGCATGCTTTTAGCTACATTTAATATATACTGAAAAAATACTTTGAATGTAGATATAGAGTTGATCGTGTTTCGTGAACATAATACGTTCATCGACAGAGCATATCACTGTACAAGCAGGCACTTTGTCACACATTGCCATTTAGTACATATCATAAAACACTACTTATGGTGAGGACACTTAGTAAAATATTTACACTGCAGCTGTTACGAACGAACGAACAAACAAACAAATTAACAAAAACAAATACAAAAGCAAAAGAGCAAACAAACGAGCTTTCACTCAAGCAAGCAATCAAATAAACAAACAAACAATCAAGCAATTTACATGCAGTCAAAGTTTCACATTTGTAAATAAGATTAATTTATGTACGAATATAAACAAATGAATCTTATATTTACAACTGTAATAGATGCATAAATAAACAAAGGTTTATTCCAATCAATTTCATGAAGGTTGCCCATTAGAAAGGCATTCGCACTCCAAAAGATTATCATATAGACCAAAGCCAAAACTTAGTAGCCGCGCCTTTATAGCGCACGGAAATGAGGCTTATTATGCAAACAGAGGGAAAACATTCCGTCGCTAAGGACAAAACTACAACTTCATTGACAGCATTTTATAGTCGTTTTTCCACCTTTTTCCTTTGTAAAATACTATAATTTTCAACTAAATTATCGCTTTCTACGTTATATTTTACAATAGTCAGCCTTTTTTCAATTTTTAGTATCATTTTATTACGTTTTTGACCTTTACATTGCTCGACTTCACGCCCTTTGGCGATGAAATTATGGAGGAGAAAAGCGATTCAAAGTCAGGTAAATTCATCTTTTTAACTAATTGAAAAAAATTTAGCCCATTTTAGCCATACATACGACTTCAGATCGAATTTTTAGTTAATTATCAATCATTTTGTTGGATATTTTTGTTCAAATAGACCTCGTTACGGCATCGAGATTTGTAGACTTTTTGCTGCCATTAGCTATCACAACCACCTTAGAGCGAAAAAGAGAGATAGTTTTATAAAAAATGGATAACTATTTTGCTGATTTTGTTCACTGTGAAATGTATAGAGAAACGGCAGTGAAAAAGGTCTTTATATTCAGAAGGATGTCCATGGAATTGGCACTGACCTCAATATATTAAAGTGAAAAAATTGTTCTTCGACCGGAAAGCGAGTAACTGCGATTCTTATAACCATAGTTTGAGCAATGAAGCCCTGTCGAAAAAGGTACATGGAATGTTTTATTTGTTTCTTTCATCTGTAAAACAATATTATAAAGCACGTTGTTAAAGAATTGTAAAAATAAAAAGCATTAACAATTGAAATTAAAGGTTTATAGTGCTAGCAAGCGATTCGTAACCAGATTGACGGCAAAAATGTCAACATATCTCGATGCCGTAGCGAGGCCGATTTGAACAAAAATATCCAACAAAATGATAGAAAATGAATTAAGGAATTTATATGAAGTCGTATGTATGGCTAAAAAAGACTAACCTCTTTTCAATTAGTTAAAAAGATGAATTTACCTGACTTTGAATCGCTTTTCTCCTCCATAATTTCATCGCAGAAGGGCGTGAAGTCGAGCAGTGTAAAGGTCAAAAACAAAATAAAATGCTACTCAAAATTGAAAAAAGGCTAACTATTGTAAAATATAACGTAGAAAGCGGTAATTTAGTTGAAAATTCTAGTATTTTACAAAAGAAAAAGGTGGAAAAACGACTATAAAATGCTGTCAATGAAGTTGTAGTTTTGTCCTTAGCGACGGAATGTTTTCCCTCTGTTTGCATAATAAGCCTAATTTCCGTGCGCAAAAAGGCGCGGCTGCTAAGTTTTGGCTTTGGTCTATATTCGCGTGAACTTTCCTAATGTGGAGAGGGCGCGCACGATCACTTCTCGAACTGAAAGATGGCTGTCGCGGGAAATTTGAAAGGATTGACCCTCTCTTTAATAGAAAAACACATGATGTTATATTAATTTTCACATCATATCAAAGTCGCATTAAAAAGCTGTCTGGTGCGCAAAGTACAAGCATAATTTTGTTTTTATGGAAATGATGTTTAGTTGGATCGAGAGCTTTTAAAACATGAAAATCAATAAATCGTTCATTTTAGTTGTGGGTGATTTGTTGGAAAAACGAACTTCACGTTGAAATGAATGAACAATACGACGGATGAACGATTGAACTAATGCCATTGATTGGATTAAAAATGGATGAACGAATTGATGAATGAATATAAAAGGAATGATTAAATGAATGAATGAGAAAATTAAGGGGTGAATGGATGAATAAAAAGATTAATTAGGGAATGAATGAATAAAAGAAAATATGAATGGATGAATAAAAGAAAAAATGAATGAATGAGCTAATGAGCTAATGAAATAATGATTGGATAAAAAATGGATGTTAGAATTGGTGATTGAATGAATGAATGCTTAACTGAATAGATGAATGAATATATGAATGTACGAGAACATGAATGAATAAATAAATAAATGAAATAAATGAACGAATTTATTTATATTTATTTTAATCAATATCATTTTACCAGCCGAGGGTGTCTAGTTTAGCATAGCTAGTTTAAATAGAGAAGATCAGATGATAAATACATTATGACTCGATCAGAACTTTTTTAAAGGAATTGATAACTAAATCATTGAAGATCAAAAACTTATTCATTAGATAATGAATGAATGAATAATAAAATAAGAATTTGAAAAAAAAAAATGTTTTGACTGACGCATGACGTCTATAAATACATGTAACTATCATCATACGACTACTACAAGCTATAGTGGAACCTCGCCTTACGGTCACCCGCTTAATACGGCCACCCCGTTATTGCGGCAATTTTTTAGGTCCCGACGAAATGCATGCCCATACATTTTCTATAAAATTTACCCGCTTAATACGGCCACCCCGTTAATACGGCCACTTTTGGCTGTCCCTTCAGTGGCCGGATTAATGAGGTTCCGCTGTACTGAATAGCTATTTATATTGAAATGCTTTTAAAGCGGTATTTAAGATTCTATTCACAAGAAATAGTGACATTGAATTGAGTGATAGTCTTTTAAAAGCACACTGATATATTACACTAGGCTGAACTTGACCAATATCTACACATGTCGACTGAAAACGAACTTTAAAAAGCATTTTATTTATCTTATCTATTGTGTTATTTTCTTATTCTTTTTGTTAGTTTTACTATTTCTTTCTATTGTATAATTTATTATCGATGAAGCAAGGAAAACCATTCCGCCGTAACCCGCGTTATTTTGTAAAACAAAATGGCGCCGCTTATATCTGATATAGTACAAAAACCGAGCTTTAAAACGTATTTTATTTGTCCTTATCTATTTGTGTTATTGTCTTAACCTGTCTTTTGTTAGTTTAGCTAATTCTTTCGTCCAAATAAACGCCTCTATTATTAGTGATGACACAACGAAGACGAGTTCCACTGTACGTCGTAATTTTGTAATACAAAATGGCCCCGCTAATAACGGATATTTTCAACATTGAGCAGCATGATAGCTCCTTTAATCTGGTCAAAAAGAATAAATCATTTACAGATTTGCATTAAATACCTTTTTGATTTTCAATTGTGCATTTAATGATAAGCAATATAGTTATGTTTTAGAATAACAATAGATTTTCGATAGAATTCAAAAACATGGCACCTGTGTTCAATATATTTTTTTTAGTTTTAAATATTTTTCCATTTAGTCACGAAAGTGATGATAAAACTCACTATGGGTCTACGAAGGATAACAAATCGAAAAAAATTAGAGTGTTATTGAAGTAAACTTTTTTAACAAAAAAAAAAAAAATCTCACAATATTAAATATTTATTGTTTTACTTAACTAAATCACAAATTAGAAATACATATTTATTAATCGTATTCCTGATTTAGAATTAGACGTGTTTTTCTAGTATACTTCTTGTCGACTTGGTTCCGTTATTCATAACATGATTTGCCGACTGTGATATTCATATGAAATTCCTTATCATTGTCTATTTCAAAAATCGTTGTGGCAGCCAAAGCTATATAATTAAAGTCAACGCACCTATGGATGCAAAGTAAATGGAAACTAGCGAGTGAACTAGTATAGCCTGCGTCGGTGTTTGATATAAATGATAGGTAATATAATTACCTAAATATACTCAGTGTCTCTCTTATAGTCTAACTCTTTTACTCCGACGAAGGGCTAAAGCTCGAAACGTCAGTAAAGTTAAGTCAACATTTTTTACGGTGTTACAAATTTCATTATATTACCTATCATTATAAGGATGCAAAGGATGTCGGTATTTTTATCGTAATATATTTTTCATTAAAATTAATTTAATTTTCTTAATTGAAATATTCCACTCAAAACCAACCATTGCAACAACTTGCCATGATAATATAGTTATGAACACATAGAATTAACGAATCATTTGCAGAACAGCATACACAATCTACCACTGCAACAACTTGCCATGGTAATATAGTCATAAACACATACAACTAACAAATCATTTGAAGAACCTGTAAACGAGAGATAAAATACCGACATCCTTTGCAACATTTTGTAGAATGTGTGACATCTGTCATATGAAACTTTTGCACTTCGTAATTAAATAAAAATTAGCCCACTTCCAACTCAAAATTCATAACTTTAATGTCTTTAAAAGCTCTATGATCAATATCATTTTGTCATTTTGTTTGTTTAAATATATATTTCAATAACGACAAATTTGTTAATTTGTTTACTTGTTCTAGAATTGAAATCTCGAATCCTCCTATGATTTCTATTTGTAGTATAATGACTACCCACTCTTAAATAAAATGTGTTCCTTTGCTACGTAAAGTGTTGAAATACATATCTATGTAATGTTTTTCTAAATGAATGATACTTTATATTTTTACACGTACTGTACGTTTCCTGTTTATTAGTCCTCCTCTGCGTTTCCTTCAATCTATAAATGGAAACTTACTACAATCCGACACTTTATATACTTATAGTATTAAAAATAACAGTTTCTACAGTCCATGGACTTCCTGAAATGTAAAATACAACTATCTACCTTCAAACTTTCATTCATTTGCTATTTTTATTGATTTCTGTGATGATTCTCCGAATGTGGCGGGAAGTTTAGCTTTTACTTTTAATACAAGTTCCGTTTAGCTGTTTAAAATACATATATATTTGTACTCTCACTTTGCCTTCACAATTTCATCCATTAGCTATTTTGATTTTCTATTATAAATATAACGACATAATTCCAAAATTGTAATAAGCGTTTCTTCATTCCGTGTAATTGTTGAAATACATGCACATTTTTTTTCCTGATGATTTCTGTATCTTGTATATGTATATTATACACTGTAACGACAAGTTATACCTATATTATAATAATATGTTATAACATTTGCTCCCATTACTGTTTTTCCTTTTTTCCTTTTTGACCTCAAATACTTCTCCTGATTTTCTATCCCAAATATATCAATGCTTTACAGGAATTAATTCTTAATTCGTTTGCAAAGCTATACGCATTCAAATCGGTCTATAAAATATACATCGTTAATATAATTAAATTTGCTACTAGATAGCTCTTCTAAATGTTATTTTCTAAATGTTATTTCTTATGTCTTTTCAGCAGACAAATATGTATCACCTCAGTTACAAACGCTACTCCGTCAGAAGCTAAATGTTTTGTAATGATCAATGTCCATAAATTGGTCATTAAATAGCTCTTCTAAATGTATATAACAGCAGCTATTTTCCTTCTAATTTCCAAGCAAACAAATGTAAACCTACCTTGAAACTATCGTCTTCTGTTTCTTTGTGTATGGGTTACACTAAGTAGCTTCAAATCTCGACTCTAAATGTACGTTTTCACTGTCACATACAGCGGAACTTTGGCTGCTCTTCAAGATGTTTTCCAAATCTCGAGCAAAATCGTCTGTGAGTTCTATTACGAAAGAGAAAAAAATATGGCGTTTGAAGTGGGTCTTTTCCGTTCGCACATCAATCAGCCAACTGCGGTAGTGCTTGTAAGCTATAGTACTTCAGAGGACATTAGTATTCACGTAGTATTATAGATATAACTGACTTAAGAAGGGCAGGTTGTGGTACAGCGTGTTTCATGAAGAGTGACAGTAGAAATTGCAAAGTTAATTCACTAACCTATATGATGCGAGCTGCGAAAACGGATTTTTTTTAAAGACTAGATAGCTGGGACGATTGATGAATCATTTATTTATTCAAATGTTTAGTTGTATTAATGTCATTTAAAGTAAGCTATTTATTTATTTATTGATTGATTGATTGATTTATTTAAGTTCGTGTTCACACTGGGATGAAAGTTATTCAATATATAGAATTAGTATAAATGAATTTTTTGTGCTTTGGTATATAAAGGGGCTTTCATTTAAAAGTGTGAATTGAAAGGGGTCGTTGATTTTTGCTTTATAAAAAAAATTGCTTTATATCTTTCAATGTTATGCATATTTATTTATTTGATTATTCAAATATTATTTTGATTTATTTTGTATTTTTTTGATTTATTAAGTCTATCAGTATGTCTTTGATTTAATTTATGTCTTTAATTTAGTATCTATTTTTGAATGTATTTATTTATTCAATTATTCATGTTCATTCATTCATTTGTTTATTTACATACTTATTTTTATTCATTTATTTATATATTATATATATATTAATATATATTTTTATTTATTTATCTTTTCATCTATTTATTTATTTATATATTATATATATTAATATATATTTTTATTTATTTATCTTTTCATCTATTTATTTATTTATATATTATATATATTAATATATATTTTTATTTACTTATCTTTTCATCTATTTATTTAATATTTATTTATTCATTCAGTCATGTTAATTTATTCATTTACATGATCACTTATTTATCTATTTATTCATTTATTTATTTGTTTGTTTATTGATGGAGCTATTAATTCATGACAGTTCTTGTATTAATATCGTGAACTATAATTTATGACAAATAATCATTGTTTAATAAAAACTATTTATTTTTTTAATTTATGAATTTTACAATTTATAGTTCTGAAACCTCAATAGTTGAACGGAAGACAGCACTGTCTACATATGTGCGAAATTTCAGGTCGCTGCAAGTTTTAGATGTAGAGATAAAGAGCGTTTAAGTTCAAAATACCGCCATACATTTTTACTTAATTGTGCACCGGATTGTGAAAATACGATCCAGCGCTGAAATAATAAAAATAATGAAATGATATTCAACTGCTCATATCTCGTTTTTCAAATTTGTTGTCAAATTATTCACCTTATTTCATATTTTCGCCAGCACGTTCTGAAAATGTTATTGAAATCCAAAAACTCTAAATTGACTTTGAAAAGTAAATATCCTAGACTCTATAGATATCTCTGTCCTATCAAAAAAGTTGAAATGTTTTCAAAGCTTTTTGCATTTGTCATTCTCTTTAATTTTCTACCTCCGAACAAAAATATTCATTTATTTAGTGCGCAAAAACTGCTAAATGAGCGCAAACAGGTGTATATGATGAATGCTTTCCTATCAAGTAAATATAATTATTGTTTCAAGCCCAGAGAGAGAAGCTGTTTTATTATTTTCATTTATGATTTCTGTTTGATCTATTTGTCTATTCACTGCCATCTGTTTTTCGGACATACAAGATTACAGAGCTAAATTATGTTACTATATTTTGACATGGTTAGACAAGAGTACATTATAATTTAAAGACTTAAAGACTATAGTCTCAGAAAGGGTACCAAAAGGTTTAATTAAAGATCTGTTTTTCGGACATACAAGATTACAGAGCTAAATTATGTTACTATATTTTGACATGGTTAGACAAGAGTACATTATAATTTAAAGACTTAAAGACTATAGTCTCAGAAAGGGTACCAAAAGGTTTAATTAAAGATCAAAGTCTCGACGGAAGCCAGCCATATTCAAAAAAGAGTACTACTTTGTATAGATGAGATGATTCAAAGCCTTTCATAGTTTCCAAGTCTTTGAATTCAATATATATATTGTTTCGTAAATTTCTTCTTTTAACTTCCTTCCATCTCTTTGTCATTTCCCAAACGTAACCCGTATCTTTGAATTGCTCGTCTACCAGTATATACGTTCGTTCTTTTCCATCCTACGTCTTTTCTTTCTTATTTCGATGTTCCTCTATTCCCCCTTTCCTTCCTCCATCTCTCCTCCCTAAATCTATTCATATATTTGGTAACTATCTTTAAGGGTACCGAAATTGAAATTTAGAATCTCACCATTAGCCAGTCTTTATTACAAGGTTTTCACAAACCATTATTAGTAGTAAGCTTACGAAATACTAACGTTGCCGTCTCAGCCATGCGATATTAAAAATATTAATATTTTGTTATTTATATGTGGATATCGTTTAGGGGTTAGAAATCCGCAAAATCACGCCCATGAATATTTATAAAGTCAACATTTTTCACGGTGTCACAAATTTCATTATATTATATTACCTATTATATATTACTTATTCCTTATATAACTCGCATCTTAGCATTATCTTCCTTCCATTAATTTTTCGGAAATGATAATTATGATTATAATAATGATTATACTTGGATGCAACGGCAGTAACCTCAACGTCACAGATGACTTAATCTGAGGCTTCTGTATTCCGGTTTAATAGAAGTCAAAAGTATTTGTGTTGTAGTGACAGCACTTGACGATAATCGGTTTGTAAGGATTATCCCTGCTGCCATTGACGTGTGACTTATCAAGGTGCTGCACCATAAGTTGTATTAATAACACTAGTACTATACCTTCTTAGACTTCCTTTTTGCGTTTTTATTTTTATTTTTGTTTTTATTATAATGTTTATTATCGTAGTGGCATTGTCATTGTTAAATATAGTATCAGAATAGGTCATCATTTTCAATTTGAACCAAAACGTGATTGAAACTCAATAAACCTCTTTACCTCCGTATGCAAATTGCCCATTTCAGACCACGTGTCATTCCCTTGAGAATTGATCTCAATTATGATGAACGTGTGATATCATTTACATGTGAAGATGAACGTGTGATATCATTTACATGTGAAAGAAACAATTCCCAAGGGTAGCATCACGTGATCTGAAATGGGACAACAAACAAGGAAGGTAAAGAGGTCTATTCAACAACTCATGAATCAAACTCCCTGGTGGTAGGACTCCCGGGTAAAAGTATTGGGGATGCTCGTCGGAAATGAAAAAAAAATACCCCTAAAAGATACCGAAAATGTTATAAATGGGCGTGGTTTTGCGGATTCCTAAAAGACAAACAAAATAGTAATATCTTAAATATTGCATGGCTGAGTCGGCAACGTTTGTACATCAAAAGCTTACTACCAATAATGAAAATTAAACCTTGTCATAAAGACTGGCTAATGGTGAGATTCTAAATTTCAATTTTGAAGATACCAAATCTTTCATTTTAACCCTTAAAAGATACGACGAGCATCCCTGACATTTTTAACTAGCAGCAAATGTGTGAGAATCTCGATAAAAAAAATACAAGGGCGAACGTCAACAACAAATTGATATGCATAGCCAAGTGAAGTAGGGCATAACTTATATGGACATAGCCTGTTTTGCCTCCATCCGCAAATAGGCTTTTCTAAAAGGAAAATATCTAAGGTTATTGCAATGTCATCATGACTCAATTTTTTATCGCTTACTACTTGATACACCCAATTGAACAAAGTTGTCTTCTTTAAAAGGTAAATCATAAAGACCGCAATGGTGGATGGGATAATAGTATAAATACACTTGTTTGAATCGCTTTCTACTTGATACACCCAATTGAACAAAGGTGTCTTTTTTAAAAGGTAGATCATAGAAGCTGAGACCGCAATGGTCTATGGGATAGAATAGAAATACACTAATTTTAATCCGTTCTACTAATACACCTAATTGAACAGAGTTGTCTTTTTTAAAAGGTAGATCATACACCTTTGTCATAATGGCCGCCAACTAATTATCATAATATATAAAATTGCTGATATTATGAAAACAAAGGAGTCGTAGGATAGACATTCACCATAACAATATTTTGTAAACGTGTCGAAATGAATGCTGGTTTTGTGCTGGTAAAGTATTGAAGTAATATATATATTATTTTATTTAAACATATGTTTTACTCTGTGTTTTCTCCAAGAGCTGTGCTCATCTTGGGAGATCACACACTAGTACTGATTTACAATATTTATGGAGTTAAGGAATAGAAAAAAGTACAAATACAAAAGTACGAATATTGATATAAAAATATTGAGACAGTAAAACAAGAGATACATATATGAAAAGAAATAAATAAAATAAAATTGTTTTCTAAAGAAAAACACTAACAAAATGTCACGACCGACAGCCTTTGCAGGCTTCACAATGTGCACTGTAGCTTTGATTACGACAATGATATTTGAAATAGGTGTATTTTTAAGTATTTACAAAGTACGTGCTATCAAGTACGTGACGCTGCACTATGTAATCTCTCTCGTATATTCTATATTTATGTCTAGTAATAATATACCAACAACAAGATAATGAATCGAGTGATTGAAGTGAATAACAGGATAAGGCTGCACTGTGCGTTACGGAGGAAGTCCAAAGGACTTCACAATGACTTCATTTTACCGGAATACAAGTAGAGCGAGAATACTTCACACTAACCAAGGGAGCACGGCAGACTGTTGTTTGTGGTTTGGATATATTCGATCTTTTGAAGGTTTTAAATTACAACGATCTTTTCAACGTTTTAAATTACATCAACAGCTAAATTGGTAGATTAATGGGACTATCCGCCAGCAAGGGAAAAATGCGGGCGCGCCTCCCTCTGCGAGCGACTCTCGGGTGACACTCGTACATTGCTCGTCCCTACGGGACTCGCTCGGCAATGATATTTGTGCCCGCATTTTTACTGGTCAGTCGATTGACGAAATAAGCCGTTTATGTAACTTAAAACTTTGAAAAGATGGTTGTAATTTAAAACCTTCAAAAGAACGAATATATCCAAACCACAAACAACAGTCTGCCGTGCTCCCTTGCACTAACCTATAAATTGTTACCTCTAGAACTATATACACCTAATTGCAAGAACGTTGTCCTGACTTTTGCAATTTAGTGGGAAATTAAAGGAATTAATTTAAACACAAAAGAAGATCACTCAAGCTTGAACTCTTTCTTTTCGGTTATTTCTAGTTTCATACTAAATTACTAATGTTCTTTTTTCGTGTGACAACGGCTTCTTGGAATTAGGTGTAGAGCGCAATCACCACATTCATGATATCAAATCAAATTGCTACTGTGTAATAGTTTCTATATGCATTTAGTGACTTTTTTCATAATCAAAGACAAGTAAAGTTGTAACGAGCTAGATATTGTTTATCTTTGTATTTTATGTTTCTGCTTGAATGATAGTAACTAAATAAAAACTAAATATAAACTATAGATTGTATTTTGTTGTTGTTGTTATATCTCTATCTAATAGTTTTAGCGGTTATTTATTTGGAGTCATGGCTCTGTTGATAGAACACTGTACCGAGAGGCGAAGGTCTTTGGTTCAAATTCCGTTAAAGCCCTGAATATTTTACACATATCATATCACCATTTAATCAGTTTATATTTAGTGGCTGTTTAGTCACTCAGTGCACAAAAATAATTTAAGAAACATCAAACAAAAGCGAATACAAATCCTTGCTAAATTTATCTGTATTAGTAGCTAATAATCACATCTAAACTGCACTTTTATTCTGTAGTAGCAATACAATTTTATATCATAAATCAATTTTTTTTAATTGTTTATAATGTTAATGTCTTAATGTATTTAGCAGTCAGACACAAGTGCCCTACTTAGTTTCACTACCTCTACAATAAATATTTTGACACACAACTCTGCTCAAAGTGTTTGCATGTAGCCTACAAGATAGCATTACGAATTTCCTTCCTTAATCAGATATTTTTATAGAAACTGATGCAATAAACGACACAATGTGTCAAAAACTATTCAAAGCAAATTAAAGGCACAGCTATGGGCACTATGAATATAAAGGTTGAGAAGCTGCTTTACGAAACAACTGCTTTTCAAACTAATTTTAGTTTTCTTATTCTGTTTGATTCATCAAATCAATGCTCTACCTTTTTATCATCAAATTTTAATCAAAGAGAAGAACGACGCCATCTTTACCACAGATAATCGTGACGTCCCGGGGCGGGGGAGTACTCAACTTGCTTTTGGATAGGGATGTGCCTACTTTTAAGTATGAAAAAAAAAAGATAAAAAAAAAAGATACTTGCTAATATAAAAAAACATACCCTATTCAAGAGAAATCCGGACAAATGAACCATGAAAAATCGATCAGGGGCCGGTTGTACGAAGGGTGAATAGCGCTATCCACCGGATAAATCCTTATCCAGCGGATAAAATCTATAAAAAACCTATGCAGTGGATAACTTTTATCCGCGGATAACTTTATCTACCCTTCGTACAACCGGCCCCAGTACCTTATCTGAACCACACGCAAAATGAAACCTACGCAGTGGCGGATCTAAAGGGGTGGTGAATAGGGTGGCTAGCCACCCCCTATTTTTGCTCCGTTTTCTGCTTTTTATTGTGTTTTATTTGATGAGTAACATATGAACAATGCATAAATACCAAAATATACGCTTCACATTCACCCCCTAAAATATTCCTAGATCCAAAATGTACGCTTCACATTCACCCCCTAACTTGTATTCCTAGATCCGCCACTGCCTACGATAATTTTTTTTATTCAAATTTTAGATACTGTTTTTAAAAAGGCAATTCGGGGTCAAATGCATACCCACTTAAAGACAGCAGGGCCAAAAACCATACTCTATCCAGCGCTACATATCCATATAACAAATGGGAGTACAACTACCGGGCTTGAATTGAGGTGCGGAACTGAATCGTACAGAATGGTACATTGGCTCCCTTCCCGTTAAAGGAGCATTCTAGTTTAATGTTGTGCTAAAAAACTCCTACATAATGTACACCTACTTGCAAGAATGTTGTCATATGAAAAAAGAACATTTATAATTTGGTAACAAAGGAATATCAGGGATAACAAAAGAAAGAGTTCAGCCTGAGTGATCTTCCTTTGTCTTTGGATTAATTTCTTTCCCGACTAAAATACAAAAGTCAGGAAAACGTTCTTGCAATTAGGTGTATCACTATGCCTACGCCGGATTAAACGATTTGAGTCAAAAATGGCGGAATTCAATCATTGCGTGTAACAAAAATCAAAAATTTCACAAGTGGTCAATGACGTTATTCTTTGCGATCACGAAGTTACATGCAAATAGATCACTTTTAGTTACCCTCATAACAAATGACAATTATAACATGGACAGTCGACGGAAATTACAAATATATAACTGGACCGGCATGAAAAATGCGTTTGATATTGAATTGTACAATAAGTTTAATTAAGATTTTGTCTTTTAAGTCGGATGCAGGAAATCAATGATAAAAGCTCAATGTGCATTTCCAAGTTGACTTTATCCTTTTCGCTTTTTGATAGTTTCGAGATATACAGTAGAACCCCCTTAATCCGGCCACCGAAGGTACAGCCCAAAGTGGCCGTATTAACGAGGTGGCCGCATTAAGCGGGTAAATTTTATAGAAAATGTATGGGCATGCATTTCATCGGGACCTAAAAAACTGTATATTGATTCAAACTTACTGGATAGATTCTGTGTTCTAGTGTTAAAAGACCTTTTCACAGTTCTCGTCGATCAACCTCAGCCTCGATAGCGTGTAATATATTCTTTAGAATTTGACAAAAGTATATGCTTGATGTGTATATTCCTGAAATTACCGCGAGCTAAAGTCAAATTCAAATTAAGTTACACGCTGAGGTTGATCGACGAGAACCGTGAAAAGGTATACTCTATAAACTAATATATTAAATGATATTGAGGCTTAGATTGAGCAGCGTAAAATGGTCTAATACTTTTGCCAATATAATTTGTTTACATGTACACCGTTAGAAACCGTTTGTATTTGCTTGTGTATACGTGCCCTGTTCTATTTGACAATTATATTTGACTTAGACAAGCCCAAAGTGAAGCTCTGTTATCGATAGTTATTCTTTCTTGTTCTTTCTAATTTTTTTGTAATCTTTATCTTTACGCGCAAGATGACATCATTTCCAACACATCAACATTTATAAAGCGTGGTTGCTAATTTTGAGAAGGTCTATATTTGGCTGCGTGGATGAAAAATCAAATTGTTGTTGAGATGTAGTTTTTATGCGCTAGCGATGACTAGCTGATAATTTGCAATAAGCTTTTTGTAACACGTGACCTACCGTGTCACGTGACCCTACCCCTTTATAATCGAGCAGATGTGTCAAAATAAACATCAGAAATGAAAAGGACACCCCAATATTAGTAAGAAGGCAAAATGTTAGCTCATAATGTTGAGTATAGGAGAAATTGTATCAAATATAAATTTAATAATTTATAAGGATTTGAATGAAAAATATGCAGATTTTCCATATACAAACCCTAATAAAATATTGAATTTTAAATTTAATGCCATTTCCCTCGTGTTACATTTTATGAGATCAGATTTCGCCTTCTTATTAATGTTGAGGTGCACTTTTCATTTCTGATGTTCATTTTGACGCAGCTGCTCGATTAAAAAGGGGTAGGGTCACGTGACATGGTAGGTCACGTGTTTCACAAGACCTATTGTGAACAGTCGTCTACAAGAGCAATTTGGTACATATTTGTCACATTTTTAACACGCTAGCTCAGTTTCCAACAGTATAGTCATAAAAAGGGCCAGATACATGAAAAAATACATGAAAAAAATATAAACTGTCCTCGGCGAGTGGACTCGAACCCACGGTTTTGGCTTTCTAGTCCGTCGACGTGTTAAGATGTGTTAATTACTAGAAAGCCGAAGCCGTGGGTTCGAGTACCGCCAAAGGCAATTGATATTTTTCTCATGTGTGGCTCATACCTGAGTGAATTCTTACTTAGACAATAACTAAATAATAGGTAATATAATGAAATTTGTAACACCGTCAAAACATGTTGACTTAACTTTACTGACGTTTCGAGCTTTAGCCTTTCGTCGGATCAAACACCGACGCAGCCTATATTAGTTTTTTTTGCAATGGCTAAATAGTTGATAGTTGAACTAAATTTATAACGTCCTAAATAGTCAGTATCTGTTTCACGGAACTATGGCGTGCATTCTATAATAATTTCTAGTATAGACAACTTGCCTTTAGTAAAACTTGCCTCCTGTAACACTTCACATTTACCTTCTAGTAACTGTAGGTTATACACTGGCTATAACCGTGTGGCGTGGTTAAAATCTGTGTCGAGTACAAACACTTAAGCAAGTCTGTAAGATCACTTGAGAGTTACAATCCTGCCCGAGGTTGGTTTTTTTTTTACACGATAAACCAAAAACATCCGCTTTACATATTCGCAATATGAAAATATTCTCATTCATACATTAATAATAAAATCTTATATTTGGCTCTCATGAACATTTCCTTTATATAAAGTTGCAAATTTCCCCCAAATGTTTTTATATAATTTGTTTCAAAAGAATGTAAAAATATGCTTTACATGAAATTCGTGGTACATTTCTTTTTATAAACAAAAATATATTGTTCATTGAAATTGCGCAAACTTCAATACTTACACAAATTTTCAAACACGTACATTTTATAAAGTAATATTTGATCTACGAAATATGTATACACCTAATTGCAAGAACGTTGTCCTGACTTTTCAGTGTAATTTAGTAGGAAAGGAATTAATTAAAAGACAAAAGAAGATCAATCAAGCTGAATTCTTTCTTTTGTTATTCTTTTCTTACTAAATTACTAATGTCCTATTTTCATGTGACCACATTCTTGCAATTAGGCGGTATACATAATTGAAAAAACCTTGTCCTGATCGAAACGTAAATCATTGATCTCCATGTTGAAAACATTAGCATGGTACTTTAAAAGGACAAGTCTCATGCATAGTATTCATTAAAATCTCATTCACTACCTCGGTCTAGTCTTCTATAATATATAATCTATAATCTACGATCTATGATCTACGTTTCAAATACAATATTTTTTTTAAGAAGGTGAATATTTTAAATTTTTTCATATATATTTGGCTACATGATTTCACATTTCAAAGTATTCGTCCTGTCCTAGTTTGTATATTTTGAAAATATATTTTATTTATATAATAGTTGAACTGCTGCTATTCAGTCTAATTTGTTCCCGCCGTTTCAATAATGTTGGACATGGTTTTTTTTTCAATAATCTTTTCATTTTATTATTACTCGATTCGGCTTTCTTTTGAGTTCTTTACAGTTATTTTACTGACTATTTTTTAAAAAAAATTTATCTTTGTTTATAACAATATCAGTTTTCAAAATTTCGCATATTTTAAGAGCACTTTATAATTAAATCGACTATGTTTTCTTTTTTTGCCATTTATTTTAATTTTATTATTACTCAACATTCGGCTTTCTTTTGAGCTCTCTACAGTTATTTTACGAAGTATTTTTAAAATAGATTTTACCTTTGTTTATAACAATATCAGTTTTCTAAATTTCGCATATTTTCAGTGCACTATACTTAAAGCTATATTTTCTTTTTTTACGATTTCTTTTTATTCTATTATTACTCAACATTCGGCTTTCTTCTGAGTTCTCTAACGTTATTTTAGGAAGTATTTTTCAAATAAATTTTACCCTATATGAGTTTTCTAAATTTCGCATTTTTCAGTGCACTTAATTATATATATTTTTTGCTATTTATTTTCATTTTATTATTACTAGACATTCGGCTTTCTTTCTAGTGATATCTACAGTTATTTTTGAAATCTATTTTACCTTTGTTGATAACGGCAGTATAATAATTTTTTTTTCAATGTATTTAATTATATTTTTCTTTTGCGACTTCTTTTCATTGCATATTACTCGAGATTCGGATATATTTTTAGTTCTCTACAGTTATTTTACAAATGCATTTTAACTTTGTATACAACAATATCAGTTTTCTAAATTTCGCATATTTTCAGTGCACTTCATAATTCAAATCAAAATTTCTAGTTTTTTTTTTGCGATTTCTTTTCATTCTATATTACTCGACCTTCGGCTTTCTTGCTTTAGTTGTTTACAGTTATTTTTCAAATATATTTTTACCTTTCTTTACCTTTTTTCTATAATTTCTGTCTTTTCTTGCTTTGCCAATCCGTGTCGTATATTCTTTCATTAGTTAATGCCTATGCCAATGTTTTGAATATAAACAACCTTTCTACCTCAAGATTTTCTCACTGGGAAACTCTAATACCATCGCATTAGCGCCTTAATTACTATTACTTCTGACAAAAATCACTTGCTTTGTGACATATGAAATAGCCGAGCCCTAAAGCGTGAAAATGAAAAAAAATATGCTTATTATATATGGGAATACTGTTACATTTTCAATAGGAGTTAAATCTCAGATTCAGTGTATAATCTTTTAGATATTATATATGCATGGCTATTCATTCATTTATTCATTCTTTCTTTTGTTCGGCCGTTCATTCATTCATTCATTCATCCATCCATTCATTCATTCATTCATTCATTCATTCATTCATTCATTCATTCATTCATTCATTCATTCATTCATTCATTCATTCATTCATTCATTCATTCATTCATTCATTCATTCATTCATTCATCTATCCATCCATCCATTTATTTTAATTTAATTTTTCTCTTTTTATTTTATTCTTCTGATCAATTGCAATTCGACAGTTCTGAACAAAAGTCAAGCGGAACGGTGTGGAAACCCAACAAAATTAAAAAAAAAAAGATTGTTCTCCGTCCAAGCCATGTAAAGTTGTTATGTTGCTGAATATCCTATGTATTTACCAGTGTTTTTTTCGGTTGTTTTGCTCATTTACTGATTTGTACGTTTGTCGTATTATGACGTATAGTCTTCGGTTTAAACATATTAGAAACCAGCAGGTGGATTTGTTTCTAACACGAAAACGACCGCGCGCCGCCATTTTGGAAAAGAAACATATATTTTATATGAGAAATGCTATCCTGGATACAAGCACTAGACTACTACTATTAACAAACATGGCTGCTATGACGTAGAAATTGCAAACAATTGCTTTAAAGCCTGAAATATTATGATTAAAAACAAAGATAAAATAGCAATCAACAAAAAATAGAAAAACCTAAAATACAAACAAACAAAACACACATCTGATAATAGAAAAGTGTGATTTGCTAACCTTGTTGCTAATCCGTTATCATTGTTAGCCTGAATGTAAAGGCACTCAAATTAGAACTGCATGCATGCTAAGACATTGTAAACATGCTAAGAACAATTCTTATTAAATCCATTTTTTGTAATTCAGTACTAATTTTCATCGCGCCATGCAGCCAAACTGTGTTAAATATTGAACCTTACTTTTGTCAATTGCTGATGATTTTTGCCAAGAACTGATTAATCAGGGCCCACACAGACTGAGAACTAGTAAAAGTTTAAGTCTCGGATTTTCAGGAAACGTTTACTGTTATAAGCCCAATATTTTGTAAATACCCTCTTTTTCTCAGTATGCGGCGGTCTCTCCCTCTCATTCTATAGATGATCTCCATTCTTTTAGGCGCGGAGGAGGAAAATACTTTTTCTCTGTATTCCAAAAAGAAAGGGAAATAGAGGCAGTCTATACTACAAGCATGGATAATAAAAAAAAATATCACCCGTGCTGCAAGAGAGCTTTTAATTAAGTGTTTTTGATGAATATGGTATTTTGCTTTGCGTCTCCCAAAATACAAGGGAAATAGCTGACTGCAAGAGAGTATTTAAAGTCCAGAACAATTTAAAAAATGTTATGGTGAATAGAGTGTTTTTTCTGCGTCTTCCAAAAACAAGGAAAAATAGGGTATTTCAGCTTTTAAGTACAAAAAACAATTTATTAAATGGCTTTAATTTGTTGATAGTTGATGTTGAATTTAAGTATGTGCAAATGATCGTCTATCATAATAGCGTTGCCGTGTGCGGCCAGTTTAATATATATCTTTAATAGAAAATAAAACGTTTTTGTAGCCATCGAAATCATTTAGCTGGACAGTTTGTGAGATAATTAGTTGTTTCGTTTTTAGTCGACTAGCTATGTTGATCGGAAGGAAATATTAATTTCTGAATTCGAATTTTCGTTTGAGAAAAGTTATAGGATTAATTGTAAAATTGTATTTTTATGTCAAAATGTCGCAAAATTTTAAAACCTCTATCTTAAAAAGAATTTCTGAATTCCTTAAAAGGAATTCATGTATTAAACTGTTATCAATTTTTTTGTTTGTACGTGAAACGTTTATAATTAAAGTGTTTTGGGATATGGGATTTGAAAATGTATATTACTTATAATACAATTCATGCTTTTCAAACTAACTTAAAGTAATAGTTTCTTTAATTCTCTTACCTTATTTCTTGCAAAATATCACGGAAAATTGTCACCAATTCTGTGGTGTTTAATTCTCACTACCATTTCGACTTTCATGAGAATCATATCAGTTTCTTATTGGATGTACTTGTGTCAATGACATCGATGATTCTGATTGGATGAAATTGCTAGAATATTTTCCTTATAAAACAGCAATATTTAAAGTTTTGACTCTACACAAAACTTAGAACATGAAAATAATCACTTTTTCTAGAATATTCCAAAAATATTGATAGAAAAAGTTGTAAGCCGTTATTGCTTGATCAATGCTGTAATTATGTTGACTACTATGAAAACTAGCTCATTAATTATCAAATAATTGTAAGCCTTTTAACGAGAAATCTAAGAACAATTATCATTAGTAAAGATAATGTTTTTAATGTTTTTATATAAGGACTAAACAAGACTGAACAAGAAACCCTGCAATATTAGTATCTTAAATGACTTTGAAATTGAACTGTTATAGTTATAGCATACTGTACATGGGCAGAAAAAGGTCTAAAGAAGCAAATACAAGTTTTGATATTGGAGAAGAAAGAGGTGCAAGGAAGAAAATGGAAAAAAATATGATAAAATTGAAACTTCGAGTTAATTAAAAATTCGTTAAGAAAAATCATCTTTTCGGGCTCTGTTTCTTTAGTTGACATATTACGCCATACATTATGTTTCCGCGCGGTAAAATTGATATGGTTAAATACCGAATATCGGTCACTACTTTGATGTTGATCGTTTAGTACACATCAAATACCCGAAACGCTACACCAATTTAGTTTAATTATTATCTAGATTATGATCTGAAAGATACCCTTCGGTATTGGAGAACAGTGCAAATGTGTAATGAACAGTATTTTTATTCAGTAAATGTTTGTAGGTTGTGTTGTTATTCATTTTAAAAGACACGCTTCATCAATCTGTATATATCAACCAAGCTTTCGGGCTACAAGCCCATCACCAGTCAGTAAACAATGAAGATTTTGTCGTTACAACTGCGAAAGGCTTGGTTTGAATAAAATCAATACATGGCGATGAAACGTGTCTTTTAAAATTAGTATTTTTATCGTCACGAAATTTTAAACATATAGTTTAGCTCTTGTTCGATTCTCAAGGCCTATTAAAACATAGCATGCGTTTTAAGATACTATTTATATTTGAAAGAGACCGGTGGAAAAACGTTTAATAAACTCAGTTGTGAAGAAATTTGCATGTGTTGAAAATTGCACGAAAATAAACAGTGTTATTTGAGAGAACATTCCAAAAAAATCATTATTTGTTCATGATAACAAGAAATTTTCTGACAAACGAACAAACGAACAAATCAAAACGAACAAACGAACAAACGAACAAAGTTAACGAACAAACGAACAAACGAACAAACGAACAAACGAACAAACGAACAAACGAACAAACAAACAAACGAACAAAAGAACAAGCAAACGAACAAACGAACAAGCAAACGAACAAACAAACGAACAAACGAACAAGCAAACGAACAAACAAACAAACAAACGAACAAAAATCAAACAAACAAACAAACAAGAAAATCAAAAACAAACAAGCAAACAAACAAGCTAAAATCTACATTGTCCACAAAAAGACATTAAAACAAATGTCACGTGGCACTGCATACACGTGTACGCTCTAAAATGTTTGATACTATAGCATTAACCTTAAATATAGATATTTGATAATTCTTATTTACGTACACTGTTACTCATTATACAGTAAAAATGGAAATTTCAACTGCTGAAAACAGATAAACAAGTGTCACTTGTTGTAGTGTTTATGCCTACTTTACGTGGACAACGTTAATGCCATTGACTGTATATAAAGCTGATCCTTAAAAAGCTCTTAACCTTGTCAGACAGCACTTTAGCTCTCTGTTCGTAGACAAAGACCTTAAAAATGACTTATTAAGCTGAGTGAAATCCGTGTAAATTATTGATCAATGGAAAAGTTATTTGACAGATTCTTCGACGAACACTGTAATTGGGTGGCATAGGTGGAGTAGTTGTTTACCGAGCACCTCTCAACACTGAGATCCAGTTTCGAGTCCCCGCTCAGACATGGATGATATGTGACTTGAGTTTGTTTGATTTACTGTTCTCTCTCTCTACGAGGGTTTAACGGTACTCCAGTTTTCGTCACCCATAAAAAATCAACATGTGAGTCAGTCAAGTGTTGTATTTAATCCTTGTATAATTCCCAGGAGGACACAAAGGAAAACCAAGCCATATTCGAGGTGCCCAAAACCCATTCCCCCCCTCCCTTCCGTCCACACTCAAACACGTACTACATTCAATAATCTTATCATACTACACTAAACTCACATGCTGTTTTTATTTACGGAGGGAGAAAAAAAATGTATGTATGTATGTATGTTGAAGAATTATGATGTAGGATAGTGTGAGCATAGTTCATTCTATTATTAAACTTCATATCAATATTTCTCCGATATTAAATTGTCGTTCGTGCGCTATTCCAAATATAATATAATGATCCCTATCTTGCTAGTAAAATACAAAGGAACTCACAAATATGTGAATATCTCTAAAAGAATAGCATATAATTTAGCTCTATTGTGTTCACCGTGAAAAATAACCCCGAAATCTAATATTGATTTATACATACATTTTATATCATATCCATGAACATTTGCATTTGTACTGCAATGTGGTTTTCGATCAGAAGGTCGACTAGTTTTGATAATGCATGGAGGTCATTAATCCTTGCAGAAGGTAAACACTACTGTCTGAAAAGTCTAAGTGCTTAGAGCGAAACGCTAAGTATCTCTTGAGAAAGTTTACAATTAATACCCTAAAATCACGCATCGCTTTTCCACGAGATTTAGAGATTTATGCATCACTTTTATGGTTGACGATAAAATTGACCACAACAAAGATAGTGAAGTCTATGATAAACGATTCTGCTTTTATATATATACCAGTATTCATTTCATGTATTTTTAAAAGCAGTGAAGTTAATAACATTGGTGTTTTCTCATATTTTTTCTCATTTTCATGTACGCCTAATTGTCCCGACTTTTGTAATTTAGTGGGAAAGGAAAAGACAAAAGAGGATCACTCAAGCTGAACTCTTTCTTTTGCTATTCCTTTCTTACTAAATTACTAATGTTCTTTTTTCGTGTGACAACATTCTTGCAAGTAGATGTACATATATATATATATATTTATAAATCAAAATAGACACTTTTTAATACAAACGAGTTCTCTTACATATTTTTTAGATAACTATTTAGTTGAATATGTTATTTCGCTATGTTTAAAATGCAATTTTTATCTGAAATGTGTCAATTGTAAAACGAAAATCAAAAAAAATATCTCTAAAAGGTTTTGTATTAAATACTGATAAAAAAAACCCATACATATTTAGGTATTTTCAAGTATTTAACATTATTAATAATATGTTATAAACGTTTCTTATTTCGGTCAACAAAATCAACATGATTCACATACCTTACTTTCTCAATTCTAAGTCTTGCTTGTTTGTTTCTTTATCTCTTGTTATAGCTGGAAATGTAAATCGTATGTTTATATAAGGTATTTGGCAATACTAAAGCCATTTGATTAATGTATGTCACTGACTAGTGTAATGGGTGCTTTCGATGTTGAAGTACCCTGGCCGCAATGTTCAAGGCGTGAACTGAAACAGCATATTTCAAATAATTTGAATGACTATAACCTCGTATTCATGTTGACACACAATGGGGTATTTTTACATGCAAAAGAGGCTAGTCAGTTAAAATGATAATTACGGTATTCAAATTAGTTGCTTTATTTGATTCGGTGTTTTTTGAAATAATCCCTTTCACTGTACCTTGCGTCAATTTGAAAGACAGCCGTGCCTTTGCATCGAAGCGAGACGAACGGTGAATTACTTACAATCATAGAGACCTTTTTTAACACCTTGGATAATTCTTCATAAGTCTCTTTCATTGCAAGCTCAACGTTTGTTTCGCTTCGATGCAAATGCACGGCTACCTTTCAAAAAGACGAAGAACTGTAAAAGAGACTATAGCGGTACAATGCCGTGATCATAGTTATTTTACGCTGTCAATAATACGCTCTTCACCTGATATGTACTCTAATCCTTTTGAAATGAAGCATTTTGTGGTTTCCACGTTGGTTTTGCTCTATTTTGGCCTAGGTTATAAGGGTATGTTTTTTGGCATTAATGTCCGTTCCTGTTTGTTAGTTAATCAGTTCAGTTAATGCATGGTAATAGGGTAGGCTGCCGTAGATTGATACTTCGTTACATTTAGGGCGATTTACACCTATTTCAATTAACGTTGAACATCTAGAAATGGTTGATGTGAGACCGATAGGAATTGTGGGAGTTAACATAACAAATGCATTGTTTTAATAACGCTTGAATGGTGCTGAATTACAAATAACAGTATTTCAGAAGTATAAGCCTTGTTTTAATGCAGTAAAACCCCGCGTATAAGAACCTTAATTTTTCCAAGTTAGCCTGAACAGGTTCTTATATAAATGGTGCTTAACTTGAAATCACGCTATCTATATAGCTAGGTTCTATTAGCATCACTCACTTCATCATTAAAATACCTTTCTTCCTATTTCATTTACATACAGGTCAATGCTTTTGCACATTTCTCTTTTTTTTTTACAACAAAACCAATGAAAATTTTAGCTTGACAGGTTCTTAAATTTTAGGTTCTTTTACTGTAGTGCCTTTGCAATAAATGAGCTCCCACAATTCCAATCTGTCTTACATCAAACATTCCCAGATAATCAACGTTGATTGAAATAGGTGTATGTCACCATTAATGTAACAATGTGTCAATCTATACGACATCCATTACCCTCCAATTACCCTTCGATTAGCATGCCATTCTTTATCATGTTTGACCCCTTCTAAGATAAGTGCCATTTAGTTCCTTTCGTGAGGTTATTAACACGAAGGTACACTAAGATAGGAAGGGAGGGTTTCATACACTGAATCGAAATATGGCGTTCAATTGAAGAACTATCGTTCTTGACTGGCGCCTAGCCTCGTATATATGTGAAAACTCCATTGTGTTTGATCATGAACACGAGGTTAACCAGGTTTCGTTTCGGTCTATGGAAATGATTATTTGTTAAAAATAATTTTTTCTTCAACATTTTAGTTTGACATTTATTTTTGACCATTAGAAAAATTGAGATGTCATCCTTAACATGTTACATTCTACCACCTGTCCATGTGATCTATACGTCTTGTTGTTATGCGCACGCTCAATTAATGGTTTATAGTTTGATATTAATGTTGTATACCGCTGAAAACAAAGACATCGAAAGTTGAGCGAAATGAAATAGGAAAAATGAGACAAAAGAAGAAAAATGATGAAAAATGATAGAAGGCCAGTGAAGAGATAAAAAAGAGATGGAAAATTTAAGAGAATAAAAACTAAAATTGTAAAACATTTACCAACCTGGAAAGAACACCAGAAGCAACGAAAGAAGAAGTAGAAAAGGAAGAAACAGAAAGAATACGACAAAGAAAAAGTGCGATCAAAAGATTATCAAAAATAACTAAGAAGTATGTACGTTTATGCATTCACTTAAAACCCTGAGCGCCTTAATCACGCCCCTTTTATGTCAAATAATCAAATCAAATTCAACCCCTTCAAGATTATCCTTCTATTTGTCATCAATACTCAGCATTAGACCATCTGTAAGGTATTTCTAGTGTTTTCAATGCATCTTATCGTAGTGGCTCACATGGTGCTGCCCTAAGGCGACAAAATATGACCCTACGGCTGCTAACTCCTTAGAAACGAATCACGCAAATCACAAAGATATCACACATACCATTGTAAAAATTTCCCGGAAGCAAATGACTTGATAACCTCGAAATGTCGCCTCATTGACGAGATTTCTTGTAGGAAGCAGGAGAATTTAGCAAGTGGACGGATTGTTTTTGTATTTATTTATCTATTGTATTTCATATATACTGAGATTTACCCATAAACAAGAACTTACATAAAAAACGTATGCAATTTCTCACTAGTGTCAAAAAGTCGTACGTCTAGAAACGTGAAAGATGATTTTTCACTAGTGACACAAATTTCTATGAGTTCACTCTTTACTTGGAGAAAAAGCAAATCTAATAATTCTCGTAAAATAGGTTTTGATTCAGCCCATCATTGCACTGGACAATGAAATTATTGAATTGAAATGGCACCAGGAGGTGAGACATTAAACGGCGCAAACAAGCTATATGTGCATAAAAATCTAGATTGAATCTCATACCCCGTCTACACGGATCCGGATACTTTTGAAACCGCATACTTTTTGATGCGAATCGGCCTATCGTCCACACGAATCCATTGAATCCGGTCACCGAAACCGCACACTTTTACTTGAATCCTCCGGATACGCGGATTCGTGTGGACGCAAATATTTCTATGCGGTTTCAGCCGGATCGGATTCGTGTAGACGAGGCCTCAGTGTCTGTGAAATGAAAAAATTACAACATGTAAAGTGATTGAACGATTTTTATAAATACCGACATCCTTTGCAGGCTTCAGAGTATGGACTGTATAGATTGGTTGTGACATTAATTTTCGACTTGAATATCTATTGATTTATGATTTGCGAGTTAGGAAAAGGTCCTTTGCACATTAATTAAACTGAAGTTAAAACAAAAGTAAACAAAGTAAGACATTTTAAACATATTTCATTTTTATCGAAAAAACGTGCTTAAATTTTGCGCTATCAAGTATACGCTTAACCATAAAATCAAAACAATATTGATATGACAAACACCTAACCGACCCAAGACATTTATTGGTTGGTAGCGCAGATCTAGATATTAGGATAAAGCTGGCATTATCAGCTATAACACCGGGAAACAAAATCTATCGCCAGTATCTTGAAAAACATTTAAAAATATATACCTCACTATCTTTGCAAGGATAAAAAAATTAATTAAATTAAAGACAAGTTATTGTTGATAGAATAAGCTTTTTGTCATTTTCTTTGATATTGTGACTTTGAGAAAACATCTACGTTGCATGTGAACATGTGTATTTCATTGTTGTAATTTATAACTAAAATATGTACATACTTTATCAACAATTAAACACAAAGAAAATTAATAGACACAAGACGTAATATTTTAAGGAAAGTGATTGATTGAAGTAAAAAAGTGATTTCTTAAGCAAAAACAGCAAACTGAAAATTAGAAATAAAATATAATAACATTTAGAAACGCTTTAGATTATACCAAAGAGCAATTACAAACAATGCAAACAAACAGACAGACAGATAAACATACAGACACAAAAAAACAAACAATAAACACAACAAACAAAACAAACGAACAAACAAAAATCAGAAAAAAAAATAAACAAACAAACAAACAAATAAATAAATAAATGAACTAACATACAAACAATGCAATCAAACAAAACAAATAAAAAAGCAAACAAACAAACAAACAAAAATAAGAAAACAACAACAACAAAAATAGACAAACATACAACAAACAAACAAACAAACAAACAAAAAACAAAAATACCAAAGAAATTACACATAAAAACAATGTATAAAATTTGAATTCCTGATACGATGCTGGCTCTATCGTGCAAAAATCATGTACTCTCAACTATTCACTTATAGCTATCAGACAAGTGTCACTTTAACTCTGGATATTATACTATGTACTCTATCATGACGTCAAACCAATCTCAAGATATTGTTCATCAAGCCGAGACGTGCACTTTTTATGCTTTCTGCCTCTTCAAGATAGATATTGTTACGATTCGAAGGATTCTTGTATTATTATGTTGCAGGTTAAACTCAACCAATGATAGTGAGGGATAGATTGAGAGATGTCGTGGTAGATAAGCCAATCATAGAGGGCGATATATTTGATGTTTTATGGAAAAGACGTGATAAAACGTTAACATATCATAGACACGAAGGCAAGTTTTAACGTAACAAGATAAAGCGCAAGTTATATAACACCGAATTCATGTATGAAATAAAACCAACAATTCAAATTATAATAATTTTTATTTAGTATATCTAGCACCGCTGTTCTTTTTGACGAAAGGCGTATATATTTGTACAGGCTAAACCTCGATTTTTTGTAAAAATATTCACAAATTCCAAGCCGGGCAAACACGGAAAAATACTACCTTTTGTTATATATGTATTTTCTTTTTGTGACAACATTCTTGCAATTAGAAGTGTTTAGTTACAGTAGTAGATTCTAGACAAATTATTTATTCAGTGTTGTTTAGGGCGAAAACACTAGAACCATGAAATAAAATCAAATTGCGGGTAGTGTGTAATAGTTCTTATTTAGCGACTATTAAATACTATAAAAGACAAGTAAAGTTGTAATGAGGAATTGTTTCCTTTTGTATTTGATGTTTCTGGTTGAGTGATAGAGTACAAACACTAAAAGTGTGCAACATAAATACCACTAAATACTGCTAAATTATGCAAATTCTTTTGTTCTCTATTGTTTAATCAACACTATTTAGTGGTAAATAGTACAAAGTATTGCACACTTTTAGTGTTTGTACTCTACTGACTAAATAGTCACTAAATAAAAACTATTAGTTAGTAACTATTTTGTTGTTATTTCATGGTTCTAGTGTTTTCGCTCTATCAACTAGTACAAACTAAAGAATCAGATGTTTTTCACTAGTATTAAAATTAAAGAAAAATCCCTCTAGAGTAAGATAGAGCACTGCTGCCGAGTTTTATTTCCTTTATAAAATATTCAGTTGTTAAAATCAAACGAATCGACGTTCCGTTGCTCTGTTGAGATATAGAGTACGCTTCTCAGCCAATCATAGCTCGCGATTTATATCAAATATTTTTTGTTGTTCAACTCAACACCACGCAAATATCTCAGTACTTCCTACTTTCGAATGTTATTAAAAACACCTCCGAAAAGGTCACTGTTTGTTTTATAGCAAAGCTATGTCTTTCTCTTTTGTATGTATTTTTATCTGAACTATATAGTAATCTAATATCATCGAAATAAAATGTTATTCAGGAAAATGTTAATGTAAATTAAACTCATAAGGTGAAAAACATGCAAAAGTGTTTCAAAGTTTGGAGATGAAATTTTCACGTAAAGTTCTAAAGAAGCAAAAGAAAAGATGGCCTATACCGATGATTTAGAAACTAATAAATAATAACGCTGAAAAAAAGTAAGTACTATAAATAAACTTTAAACCTAAAGTAACACATCGCTTTAAATTCCCTTTTGGTGCTTTTTAGTAAGCAACTGAGAAATGTACATTTAGGTAAGAACTCAAAATACCAACAGTAAGTCAATGTGAAGTAAAACTTACCTTAATTATAACTTAAATCGCTCCTTGTCTAAAGCTACTGAACAAAAGCTCAACACTTCAAACTTCAGACTTCACAACTAGATTTCATTCACACTTTCACTCGTGCAAACAAACCATTGAATAGCATAAACGCTTTAATTGTATTGCTTTCTTTGAAGGCCTTTTCCCATTCTCTGACGTCATTGAGTAATTTTTTTTTTTGATTGGTTGGTTAGTTTGTTCTCCGCCAACTCAACGATTTAGAATTTGACATTCGACAAAGAAGACTGAAGTGTTGGCTATTTTAAGATGTTTGTTTGGCAGGCAACATCTAGTCGAGCGCTAAGCATTTTATTAAACATTTAACGATCAATATGGGCGGGAAAGAAATATTGTACTTGATGAAATACGGTTTGGGTATATTGTGTGTTTATGTCTTTCTTCAAATGGTACATTAGATCTTTATAACTGAATAATAATGGAACACATTTCTTCAAAAAGGTACAAATACAAAATACATAAACAAATACAAATACAAAAAATATAAATACGAATACAATTAAATACAAATACAAATACAAAAAAATACAAATACGAATTCAATTTAATACAAGATGCAAAATACAAATATGAATAGAAAAACAACTGTAGTTGAAAAAATGCAAATACAAATAATGATTGACATCCCTCGGGTTTTGTTTTGTTTTTCTGGCATTAATAAAAGGTTCAATGAAGAAATAATTAAAAGCTTTATAATGCTATAAGATTATTTCGCGTGACGTGCTTTCGATAAGTATCATTGTCATCATCATCATCCTTATTATCACATCATTCACAACCATTATCGTCATTATCATTATCGTCGTCATCACTCTTCATTCTTATCATCATCATTTTTATCGTCATCATCATCAACTCATCGTTATCATCGTTATCATAATCACCATGATCATCAGCAGAGTATGGACTGTAGATTTGATTGCGACAACGATTTTTGAAATGGGCCGTATAAAGACAAGTTCAGAAAACTTGCAAAGAGCACCCAGTAATTGTATATAGTTGTATTCCCCGAGAGCCATTATCTTATTAGCGTGTTCTGGCAGTTGGTCTACTTTTAGCGTCTGAGTGGGTCATCACAGATCATATGTCAACGTTGCTTAAAACTAGAAATGATTAATGTTACTTTCAATCACTTTAATTTAATGCTAATGTTTTTAACATCCGGTGCAGTACACCTATACATTTGGAAATGGTAAAACGCTGTAAGAAATAGATTTAGCGACTGTGCAATAATTATCAAGAGGGGACTGAATAATGAGTTTCATATAGCAAAAAATATGTAACCTCCTCCTTTAAAAAAAAAATTGAAGAAAAAGTTGAATCCCACACCCCTTCTGTTCTGTCAGAAATAACGTCCGTTTTATAGAGGTATTTACAATGCACATGTTTAGAATTTGATATTTCTTGGTACATTCTTGCACGGAGAAAGATTAGAGATGTGGTCTCCCTGTGTCAAAATGGCGGCTTTCATGAGAAAATGAATTTCGTTCACTTTCCAAAATTCCAAGAATCTTTTCACACTATAAACCGTTTTTAACGGGCAGGATTGTAGAACTGTATCACAATTAAAAAAATAGGGCCATAACTTTTTGTTGTATATTACTTCAACTAATGCTAGTTTAAGAAGGGTTGACAGCGGGAACGGAGAATGGCGATGGAATAGTGGTTATATAATAATGATTTTCTGATTTGTTAAGCACAGTTTCTTAAATTATATAGCTTTGAGTCACTAATAAATCAGGCTAGTGCTGTTCAGTAAACTTCGCAGACTCGTTTTTTAAGCTCAAACTTATACTCGCCAAAGAATAGAGACTGCTGAACCGAGCCGCTAATCAATTCCCAATATACGTAAGCTATTGTCTGGATTGGCCAATCAGAGCGAGCTTTCTATATTCGAGGAAGTATAGATTCTTATTGGTTGCCTACGGTCTCAAACGAAATCAAAATGACACAAAGGAAGCAGAAACAATCAACATCAAACACCCATAGTTCATTTCGGTCGTCAACCATTTTTGAAATAGTTATATACACCATTTTGGCAAAAGGTTGGCCAAAACGATAGTTAAATCTGACAATAATCCCCTTCACAGTTCCCTTCGACATCTTGAAAGGTATCCATGCCAGGCCTTTGCATCGATGAGACGAGCGTTGAGCTTGCAATGATAGATACCTTTTAACATGTTTATCGAAGTAACAATATTTGTCGAAGTAACAATATTTGTAATAGGATCATCCGGGTGGATGTAGCCCTCAGAAGAGCTGTTTGATGTGACTGACGTTTCGACATCCTGTGCGGAAGTCATCTTCAGAGTCAACATGTTGCGGAACAATTATTCACGTGTCTCTATCATTGCAAGCTCAACGTTCGTCTCGCTTCAATGCAAAGGCCTGGCAATCTTACAAGATGGCGCAGGGAACTGTGGGTATATCATGGCCGGAATGCATCAAACATAAATAATAGAGGTGGCTATAGCTACAAAAATGAATTACTCTCGTTAGAAACTTATTATCATAGGCTCAGCAGTGCTTTGACATTTATATTGAATATAATAAAAAGTTGTCGATGATAATTACTTATTGTTTATTATTATATTTCAACTAGACGCTCTGTGAGCGATTACTCGGGCTACTGAACAGAAGGGATTCTGAGGGATTGAAATTCATAATGTATCATAAATAGATCATACACAATACATATACAGCGGTACCTCTATTAACTGCGGTCACCCATTAAGCGGTCACCCTCTATTAGGCGGTCACAATAAAAAGTCCCAAATCTATTATTGTATCCAAGGAGATGACAAGTTTTGTTTGTGTTTTGATGCATTGGTTGGTATTTTAAAACGGCATTAAAAATGTTTCATAAATTCACATATTTACACAAAGCTGTCCTGAGACACTAATAGGAAAATGTGAAGAAGAACTAAATTACTGATTAATGTTAACAAAATGTTTAAAATGTGCACAAAAATAAACAAATAATCATTTATGACTAATTTTAGGTTATTTTAAATGAAAAAAGTCCTTACCCCAAATTTCATAATGTTTTTATTGAGAAAACTAAGTTACCTTTTGATAAATAAACGTCACGCAAATAAAGATGGACAGTTATTGAGGCATTTGTGCGTTTTTTTGGGGGGAAGGGCTGCATGAATCTGCTCGACATATATTTTGATGTACCGGGATGCCTGTGTTACAAAGTGTTGACATTTCACCCCGTCCCCTCCCCCAAAGCGCCGCTACGAATTCTCAGATTTGAATATGCGATATAGAGTTCGAAAACTTGAAAGCTTCGAAAACTTGAAGTTGTTCTTGAAAATTAAACGTCAAAACAAGAAAGAAAGATAGTTACTAAAGCAATTTGTGTAATTTTTGAGACAATTTGGGCTGTTGAGAGCGGTTTTCAGACACGCCGATTTGAATGTTTTCATGCCGTGTTGACGGTGTTCGCTTTGTAGGCTTCGTGAAGGAAGTCACGTTCTCTGACATTATGATAGCCTGCGTGGCCGGCTCTTGGGGAATCTCCACCCCCTCCGCTTCCCTCCTCGTCCCCAATTCCCCAAGAGCCGGCCACGCAGGCTAACATTATGAAAAACAAAAATAGCCCATTTATCAATATAAACTCAAGATTTCTGTTTGGAAGCGCTTGATAATATGCCGTAGCGAATGCAATTCTGCTGGCTCATCTTCTGTTTTGTGCTAGAAAGGACTTCGCTATAAACGGCGTTTCAATTCGGCCAAGGTATCCTCGTCTTTATAAAAAAGAAGATAGCAAGCTATATTTTGGGTGTCAAGCCTGTAGTACAGCAACTAACAATAGGGAATGTCTTGCCGATCATCAGTCCAAAAAATATAGCCATTACTTTCTGCGGGATCAGAGTTAAACGAGTAAACGCGAGTCGATATTCGATCGAACAATTAATTCGTCATTTTCACAATGATTCGTCATCACATGTTATCCAAAATAATAACAACGCCAATCATCGATCGTCAGTCTTGTCAATTAGTTGTCAATGACATTACAAATGAAAACAAGTTTTCATTTCAATCGATATTTATTCGTTCGTATGAGCAATCGGTTAGCAATCGTTGCTCATGCGCTGTCATGTACTACTAGGAACGCCTGGGACCTGACCCTCCAATTTGAGGACCACGACAAAGACGAAGAACCGTTTGCATTTTTAGACTCGAGCTACCACAGGTAGCCCGATTAATTAATTCAAATTCCAGTTGGAAATTCATATGGAAAACAAAATTCTTAAAACATATTCAAAAATTGTGGAAGTAGCTAATTTTGAAATTTCGTAAAGAACTACAGGAAATATTTGTATCATTCATACACTTATCTCGTTTGCAGCCTAGTTCTTAGTTCTCCTGATCGTCAATTGTAGCCATTTTGTTGGAATGGAAGATGGCAACAAGTAATTATTATTATAAGTTTAAATATATTTGGAAAGGAAATTTGACACAGGATATTTTTTAAATTTTCAAACCGCCGGTTTTTGTACGTTAATTGAATAGAAAGCGCTCCAAATCCGTAACATGTAACGTTCAGACAAACAATGTACATAACAGTCGAATATTTAGTAATTACAATAAGAGATATCACTTAGATGACGACAAGGTACGCCATGACAATACATTTTTCCTCCCCCAAAAAAATCGGCAAAACATATGTTTAAATGAACAAAATTTACTCCAAAGCTAACAAAATAAAAGTAACAATCAACTTAAGACAAAATAAAACTTTCTAAAGCAAAATAACATAGAAATATAAATAATTAACTTGTTTATATTTCGAAATCAAGGAAATAACAAACGACCCACTCGGTAGCCTTAAGAGCTACTTGAGAGGGAAAAAAGCTAACATTGAAGACTAGAAAACACCACACTCGCTAGACCATTCATCGTCAAATGAAAATAAAATATATAGCCGTAAGAAAAAGGAGATTATTTTGCCTTTTAAAGAAAAAACAATTACCGTTGTTTAACCATTTTCGAGAAGTATAGGTTGATATTTTATAGTGATAAATACATTGTCTGTTCACAGCTAAAAAACTTTCGGTTGTGTTGACTTTTGCTAGACCATTCATCGTGAAATGAAAATAAGATAACCGTAAGAAAAAGGAGATTATTTTGCCTATCAAAGAAAAAAACAATTGCCGTTGTTTACTGACCATTTTCGAGACGTATGTTGATATTTTTCAAAATAAATACATTGTTTGTTCAAGGCTAAACAAGTCTCGATTGCATGTTGACTTTTGCTAGACCATTCATCGTGAAATGAAAAACAAGTAACCGTAAGAAAAAGGACATTATTTTGCCTATTACAGAAAAAAAAACAATTGCCGTTGTTTAACTATTTCAAGAAGTTGATATTTCTCAGAATACATTGTTCAGTGGTTGACACCGGCTTGATTTTCTATGATATAATATGTATTATGTTTGCGAAAAAATTCAGTTCTTACCTTCGTGTAAACATTTGCAGAAGTTATTGCAAATTTTGGAGAGTTATATATTTAAATTCTTCTCTTTAATATTTCTCTGAAAAATATAAAAACAAAACAAGAAAATTGCATCATAGTATTTATACAAATAATAGTAAAATGCCACTAGTTTTTAGATTAAAAAAATAAATAAGGAAAAACACATAGACAGACAGACAAATAAACAGACGGACAAAAAAAAACCCAGACAGACACAAAAACAAATCAGTAGACAGACAGACAAACAAACAGACAAAAAAAAAAAACAGACAGACAAACAAACAAACGAACAGACATACAGACAAACAGACAAACAAACAAATCGCAAACAGACAAACAAACAAACAAACAGAAAATCGCAAACAGACAAATAAAACAAACAGACAGAGAGACAAAGAAACAAACGGCAAACAGACTAACAAACAAACAGACAAACAGACAAACAGACAAACAAACAAACAGACAAACAGACAAACAGACAAACAGACAAACAAACAAACAAACGGCAAACACTGAGACAAACAGAGGGACAAACGACTGACTAACGACCAGACAATGCAAATAGACAACAGCAAACTATAAGAACAAGTATAGCACAATATGTCATAATTATCGTTATGTTTTAGATAAGACCGTAATTTTAAAGATTTTCACTCGCTTGTGTTTTCTTACCGATGAAAAAATCATGAATTACTTTTCACTGAACAAACGAATCTGTCTTGATCTTCTGCCAACAAGAGGAACTTCTAACTTCTAGCCATAATATTTCGCCTGCATTAAAGTAGGTCATAAATCAAAGTCTTACGCTAATTATACATCCAAAAAGGAAGTAATTGCAAAATAAGCAATTACCCCAAATAGCTTGTAATTTATCATGGTTTAGCCATGAACATTGGAAATATCAATTTGCAAATGGCTTGTTTGATATACAACTATTTCAATAAGGGTTGCCACAGTTGAGAATATTAAGTAATAGCCGATATACCAATAGTGTATAAAAGGAAGACAATAGATCTTTTTTCAGTGTATGGTTCTCATCGAACAACCTCAGCCTCGATAGCGTGTAATATATTTTGTACAATTTGAATACAGCCCGTGGAATTTTGAAGTGTTTCAATTGTTTGATGTGTACATTCCTTAAAATACTGCGAGCTATAGTCAAAATGTAAAGAATATATTACACGCTATCGAGGCTGAGGTTGCCCTGATGCCTTTAAAATAGCAAAAGTCACTCCTATTGACAAAGGAGGAGATTCAACTGACCCATCAAATTTCAGACCAATCTCTACTCTACCAACATTTGCTCAAATATTTGAAAAACTTGTCTATAATCAGATAATCAATTATATTGACAAACACAACATTTTATATGAATATCAATTTGGTTTTCGGAAAGGTCATTCAACCATGCAAGCTATAACTGAAATCACCGACAACTTAAAAAAGGCAATTGATAGCAATCTTTATACCTGTGGAGTATTTTTAGACCTATCAAAAGCATTCGACACCGTTAATCACTCAATATTGCTTAACAAATTAAGAACTTACGGAATACGTGGTCTACCGCTAAATTGGTTCTCTAGCTATCTTAAAAATCGAAAGCAATACGTCTCATTAGGTGATACATACTCTGATTCCCAGACAATTACCTGTGGAGTACCACAAGGCAGTACATTGGGACCTCTATTGTTTTTGTTATACATTAATGATTTACCAAACTGTTCTGACAAACTAAATTTTAAAATTTTTGCAGACGACACAAATATCTTTACGTCTGATAGCAATATCAACTCCCTTGAGAATAAAATGAACATAGAACTATCAAAAGTCAAAGTATGGCTAGATGTCAACAAGCTCTCTTTAAACTTTACAAAAACAAATTTTATGATAGTTAAATCTAAAAGGAAAAAGGATGTTTCGATCAATATAAAAATCCCTGATAAAGACGGTTCTTTCTTTTGTCTTGAAAGGAGAAATTATGTCAAGTACCTTGGAGTTATACTTGATGATTCCCTGTCGTGGAAACATCAAATATCTTACATATGTTCACGAATTTCACGTAATTCAGGTGTAATTTTAAGGTTAAGGCACTATCTGTCACTAAAACAACTAAGGCAAATTTATTATAATTTGATTTATCCTTATATCTCTTATGCTATTGAGGCATGGGGTAGTACTTATAAAACAAACATCCAAAAAGTCCAGTGCAAACAAAACCATATTATACGAATAATATTTTTTGCTACTCTCTATGGGAAATACACTGACAGTGCCAAACCGCTCATCAACCTGCTAAATATACATACAGTTCAAAATGTATATCGATTACACATTTTGAAATTCGTCCATAAGTGGCACAAAGGACTACTGCCAAATACATTCAATAATATATTTACACAAGCAAAAAATGTTCACGCCTATAATACACGATATGCAACCAAAGGAAATTTATATAAACCTAGAGTTAGAACAAACATTGGCAAACAATCACTCTCTTATACTGGCTCTAATATATGGGCTGACCTCCCATATGAACTTAAAATATTAAGTGTACTTTCATTTGATAAAAAAGTGAAAGCATACTTAATGAGTACTCAAAACTCACAATGATACATAGTATATATATACCTTTATGAAGAAACATAATCTATATTTATATTACTTACTTCACAAAAACTATATTTAATATTATTTTGTATATATTAGTGTTTTCCTGTTCTATTCTCTTTTTTCTTTTCTGAACGTTTTTTCTCTCTTTGTTAAATTGTTTATAATCTTACCGCTCTTTATACCTGAATATTATGTATTAAACAAAAACCTAAATGGAGGCTAACTCGATAACTTCCCAGTTTACTTAGCCTCCATGCTCAATTTCTATATTCTATAAAACATACATAATAGAAACACTCATACAAACATATACAAACGAATATAGAAAGAAAAAATGTAAAATGTATAATATAATGTACAATATATTGTAATTAGTATATAAGAGCAAATAAAGATTCTATTCTATTCTATTGTGGACGAGAATCGTGAAAAAGTTTAATAGGACCTATTAGGGAATGAAAACGAGCGTGACTTTTTCTAGAACAAAGCATGATGGGAAACTGAGAGATTTTATATTCGTTCACGGTGGGGCCAACCACCCCCCTCAATCGCTCATTTAATGGTGAGCAAAATGTACATGTTACCATATCTCTTCACTAAAAAACGATTTTTACAGATCAAACTTGGGTCACTGTGAGATATTGATAGTTGCCATATTTTGACATACATTTTGCATAAAAAAAATCGATATTATGACGTCACAAGATGTAATGCAACATTTTCACAATGTTCAAAATTGAAGAATAACTGTAATTTTTCTTTTGGAAAGGGAAGGCTAGATAATCAGACTACTTTCATCATAGAATGCTAGTCAAAACATAGGTTGCCCGAAAATTTGGGACGATTTGAGTGTGAAACGACTGAGATATGATTTTTTTTAATGTAAAATTTTCTCCATACAAAGTCTCTTATTTTTGCCCTGGTTCCAACCGGTTAGAATCAGGCCAAAAATAAGATACTTTGTGTGGAGAAAATTTTACATTCAAAAAAATCATATCTCAGCCGTTTCACACTCAAATGATCCCACATTTTCGGGCAGCCTATTTTTTGACTAGCATTCAGTGATGAAAATTATTTGAATAGGAAAAGATTAAAAAAAAAAATAAAATTGTGACGTCACACTTCGGTACTCTATTGTTTCGGAACATATGGTGTTAAAAGTCTCTATCGTTGCAAGCTCAATGCTTCGATGCAAAGGCCCGGCTACCTTTTAAGATGGCGCAGGGAATCGTGTAGGGAAGTATTATATACTAATTTCACAAATTAAAGCTTCTACCTATAAACAGCTATATTAACAAAACACATATTCCTATATAACTGTTGTACATTTTACATGACATAACTATTATATACAGGATAAGATAGAACAATGTGTAGATTAAAAAAAAATATATATTATGAGCAATTGCCCATGCCCAGTCTTGGATAGTCCAGAGCTGGACCCAATTTTCGCAAAAGAAATCTATTTTTTTACGCGCGCGGTCTTATTCTGGACTGAGAGAGTTGCGAACTCTTTCCAATGGATAGAAGAATAAGACCGCGCGCGTAAAAAAAAAAAATCTCTTTTGCAAAAATTGGGTCCAGCTCTGGACTAAGTCTTGGATGGAAATACCAATAGATAAACAAGATGGCAAGATCTATTTCATTGTTGTTGTTGTTGTTCTGCATGTTATTCTGTTGTTGATTAGACAAACTAAATTAACTAACAGGACTGCGAGATGTAATTATCAAAACGGCGCAGAAACCGCCTCTCCAGAACTGAACGCACAGAACACGATAAAAAACAAATAACACAATATCTTGTTGCATGACTCTTCAGTCAAGAGGAAAAAGTAGGTTAGCAACGACTTGTGGTCTAGCATTAGCCGTTATGTCTCCACTGAAATTACACGGATAAAACAAAGTATATAACAACATGCAAAAACTGGGGGGAAAGGAAAGAAAAAGAAGAAGAAGAAGAAGAATGAGAAGAAGAAGAAGAAGAAGAACAACAACAACAACAACAACAAGAGGAAAAAGAAGAAGACGAAGAAGAAGCAAAATAAAGAAGAAGAAAAAAGAGGAAATTAAAGAAGAAGAAGAAAAAGTAGAAAAATAAATGAAACTAGAAAAAGAAGCCAAAATGAGTAATTTGAAATTATTATTGATTAATTATTTGAATGGACTATTTTGACTGAAAATTAATTTGTTAGTTTCTGAATATTTTAAGTATTTGTTAGTTTGTATATATTGGGTGCAATATTAATTCATACTAATTCATTCATGTAGGTACTTTGAAAGTTTAAAATTGGACCAGCCTTTTAGCAGAGTCCAATTTGATAACATCCAAAACATATTTTAAGTATCTTTTAATTACGAGTTGTACGAGAAGATCGTGCGATTTTTTATTTATAAAATAATTAAAAACTTATTGATATTCTGCAGAGTATAATTTACGATTTAATTGCACTTCTATCGTCCAATCAGAATCGAGTAATTTTGTATATTGTAAGTCAAAAATTTTGAAAACGCAAAACCAAACTAAAAAAAATAGCATGCACTTCATGTGTAGCTAAATCCACACAAGTATACAAAAAGCTACGATTTACGAGAAGCTAAAATTATTGGGTATTCATGAATTCTGATTTTATTTGCCTGATTAAGCTTTTCAAAAGTTGACAGACTTTGGTCACTTGCCTTTTCATACTTAAATCAAAGCTTAATGGCCTTCACAATGTATTTCGGCCTGGAAACCTCAACATTACTGAGAGGTAGAGCAAAAGGCAGGAACAACAAAGTTTACTGTAATAAAAATTCGGCTAATGTTTTGGATTGCTTCAAGATTTTATTACCTACCTTCAAAGATGAATTCTTTTCGTTGCTCATTGTAGTTAGTTCTTAGTATAGTTATAGTATAGCTGGCAGTTTGGCTCGCAACAAGAGGATTACAGTATTTTAGAGATTAAATCAATTTACCTGTCCGCTTAGCATCCAATCAAAGCGGGCCGTCTTAAGTAAGATTTATAATTTTGTCACTTCCTTAATACCTTAAGAGGAATTTTATTGCTTATTTGTGGCAGGCATAAGTTCTCTAACTTGCGATGTCGATATTAATTAAGCTTTATATTCAATAGTTTTAAAACTGAGGAAAGCAACAATAACGAGCCATATACTTATACCATTCATTCATTCAATTATCCATTCATTTGATTCATTCCTCCATCCATTCATTTATCCATCCATTCATTCATTCATTTATCTCTCTGTCCAATTATCCATTCATTAGTTCATTCAATCATTTATCCACGCATTCATATATTTCTCTGTTGATTAATATGGCTCAAATTCTATTTTCTGTTTGGCCGAATCAAGAAAAGCCTGAGAAAACAGACGTTGTTTCGCTCCTCGTCCCCCCGCGAAACTAATTTCGGGGGACGAAGAGCGAAACAACGTCTGTTTTCTCAGGCTAAATCAAGAATGAACGCCAACAAAAAATATTTATATGTTTTGTACTGTTGTAAGAGTTTCGAAACGAAGTAATCAACTGATTTATTTAAATTATTCAGTACAAATTTGCTAGTTGTTTTTCCCAATCACTCGTTCATTCAGCCATCTATTTTCTTACTGATCCATTCATTATACCCACACCATCCATCTAGTTATTCATTCATTCATTCATGTATTTCAGTGTATTTGTTCATTTTTATCCATTCATTGATCTATACATCCGTCCATTGATAATCAATTTATTCATCAGTGTATCACTACTTTATCAAATTAATTGTTCGTTAGGCAAAAATACATACATCTTACTGTCATAATGTTGTAAAAAAAATATTAAAAAAAATAGTAATTTAGTAGGAAAGGAATAACAAAAGAAAGATTTCAGCTTGAGCGATCTCATTTTGTCTTTTAATTAATTCCTTTCCCACTAAAATACAAAAGTCAGGACAACATTCTTGCAATTAATTAGATGTAAACAGAAAACTCCTTCGTGGAACTGGAGCTATCATATACTCAACATAGAAAACTCTAGACCAAAAGTTGTCAAAATAGAGTTGTTTTGCTTACCGTGTAACGTACCTTTCCATTGCAATTTTCCCATTGAAGTGGATAGGTTTGGGCTTGAGGGCGATATAAACAAATAACCATATCATTCCATAAGGGCTGTCGGAAAGGTACTAATGAAACTACGGCCCAAAAACCACATCAAAATCACCGAGAAATGAGTTTTCTGTTGGCCACAAGCTTGTGTTTATATTAGCGAAGTAAGTAAGAGCTTATGACCGCCTCAAAGCTCAAGTATCATAGACATCATGGCGTAGAACGTTCCGCTAAATTTTAACTTAAAATAGGCGAGTATTTTTATTTGGCGCGATATGCCATGTTTTTTTAAGGTGGCTCCAAACGGTTATTTTGTTTGTTTTAAAGAGTCAAATGCACGCATAGCATAGAACTTAATTAATTCAATAAGAAACATCAGGATTTTACACCAAATGTTAAACTAGGATGAACGTGATTTTTGATAATCGGTCTTTCGAGGCAACAACTCACATTTTTTAAACGAAAATTAACAGTTTATTTCATTTACAGATTTTATTTCTCTTAAGCTTTATTAGCCACACAATCATTATTTATTGTAGAGCGAAAACACTAGAAACATGAAATAAGAACAAAATAGTCACTAATTAATAGTTTTTATTTAGTGACTATTTAGTCAGTATCACTCAACCAGAAACATCAAATACAAAAGGAAACAATACCTCATTACAACTTTACTTGTCTTTTATAGTAACTAATAGTCGCTAAATAAGAACTATTACACACTAACAATTTGATTTTGTTTCATGGTTCTAGTGTTTTTGCTCTACAGTTTAACATACCAAAACATAGTTAAAAGATCCTCGATCAAATATTTTTTAGAAAGGCGTACTTAACATAATGGCCCATTTTACTCTATAGAGGATGGGCAAATCGTCCGGAACGTTTGTTCGTCTAATGCGAATAGTCCCCTTCACAGTTCCCTGCGCCATCTTGAATCGTAACCAGGCCTTTGCATTGAAGCGAGACGAACGTTGAGCTTTCATTGATAGAGACATATGAATAATTGTTTCGTAAAGAGTTAAAAGGTCTCTATCATTGCAAGTTCAACGTTCATCTCGCTTTGATGCAGAGGCCCAGCTACCTTTCAAGATGGCGCAGGGAACTGTGCAGGAGACTATTCAATTAAGTCGGACAACTTATTTGTCCCGTATTCACACCCGACTTGTCCGTTAGAAGATTTGCCCGTCTTGTATCGAAAAAAAGGGTCATAAATAATAATAACAATAATAACATAGTAATAGAGGCAAGTAAAGTATTTAAAAAGAAACTTTTTAATAATAAATTAAAATGGTACAAAAATTTAAATAGCAAATATAAAGCAAAATAGTAATAAGATGAAATTATACTATTATATATTACAAAATAATGAAATAATAAAAATAAAATAATAATGAAAGGTATATTTCTGGTCTATAAATGTTATTTAAAGATGAGACACCAACAGTATTTCTCATTTCTCAAATGTTACTTTGTTTACTAGTTATCATTACCAAAATATTCAAGAACAAAAAGACGAATCTACATTGAGCTATAAATTTATTATTTTGTTTTCAGTTATTTAATCGAAACTGTTTTTTTAGATAATCAAAATATCTCTTATTCTATTATTTAGTTAATAAACATAAAGTCAACGTCATTAACATTGTTCTCCGAAAATACATTAAAACACTAGAAGAAATGTCACATGGCACCACATACATAAGTATTTTAGATTTCATAATTCTTATTCCATATTCACTGTTACAAATTATACAGTTCAAAATTGAGTCTCAACTGCCAAGATAAAACAAAAACAACAACAAAAAAAAATCACATGTCACTTGTTGTGGTGTTAATCTCTACTTTACGTGGACCATGTTTATGACGACCGTATTTCAATAAACTAATTTCGGCCAAAACGATACAAGCCTACCCCCCTACGTTGCAGTAGTGGTTACATTATTCAAATACGGTATTAAATTAATATTTTCACTCAACCTAGGGTGAGGGTAACCGCTTGATCCTTTTGACTGTAATACTACTATCTTTTTATACAATATTCAATCTATATCTCAAATCAGTTTTTTTTATACAAAATGTGTTCCTCGGAAATATACTTCAACTCCTGACAATTGTTGAGTTCCTTCCCGCACTTTTAAAGAATGAATATAATTTCTGACAACAACCATTTTAAATTGATGTACGCCAACAATCCCTTTCTTAATTTGGATCGCATTATTCATTGGCAACCTTTCTGAAATTGGTGTATACCAATAATCTCTTTCGTAATTTGGATGGCATCATTCCTTGACAACCTTTTTGAAATTGGTGTATGCTAATAACCCCTTTCGTAATTAGAAATTAAAAGCTTCATTCAATGGCAACCTTTTTGAAATTGGTGTATGCTAATAATCCCTTTCGTAATTAGAAATTAAAAGCTTCATTCAATGACAACCTTTTTGAAATTGGTGTATGCCAATAATCCCTTTGGTAATTAGAAATTCAAAGCTTCATGCAATGACAACCTTTTTGAAATTGGTGTATGCTAATAATCCCTTTCGTAATTAGAAATTAAAAGCTTCATTCAATGACAACCTTTTTGAAATTGGTGTATACCAATAACCCCTTTCGTAATTAGAAATTAAAAGCTTTATGCAATGACAACCTTTTTGAAATTGGTGTATGCCAATAATTCCTATTTACATGCAAATATTTTTGTAACTCTCGTATGACAATATTTTCTTTCGTCTTAGGCAAGGATGAAGTTAAACGAGAAACACTTATTTTCTTATCTCCTTTTTCAAAATATTATAATCAACAAAGATATCTACTCATATATACCATTTTCAAGATTAAACTTGGATTTCAATAATCGGCCTGCAAAACCTTTTTTTCGGATCCAAACGGGTTTTCCAGCAATCAAAGTCGCATGGACGCTCAAATCATCATCCAGCAAGACCAAATCAGCATCAGAACCAAAGTTTGTTGTTCCTTTTTGATGTTGAATGTTTAGCAGCTGGGCTGGATGAAGTGTGGCACATTCCAAGGCTTCCACAGTGGTACAACCTAAAATATCACATCGTCAATTTTGCATTTGACATTTTGTGCAACACCAGCTGTCCACCAACGTAGTGGAAGTCATCTTCTTTAAATAGGCCTTTTGCAATCAAAACATTTAAAATGATTGCCAGAATAGTCCCTTTTACAGTTCAATACGCCATTTTGAAGCACCTTTTAACACCTTGCGGGACAATTATTCATGTGTCTACTCAACGTTCGTCTCGCTTCGATGCAAAGGACAGGCAACCTTTCAAGATGGCGCAGGGAACTGTGAAGATTCTAAAAAGATTATCAGAACAAACATTCTCTGAACGTTTTACCACAATATTCTTAAAACTAAGGCTAGGAAAACTTGTCGAAACCATCAAAAATATCAAGGGTCTGTATGACTTCCTAGTCGGCTATATTAGCTCTACATACACTTAAATGTTTGGTAATTTTAAATAATTTCCATAGCTCTAGCTTTAAAGTTATATAGCTTAGTTTGTAAATAATGTTTGTTTTGGTAAAATATTTTGAAGCCTGGCATTTATTTTGCGATACTATTATACATGTTGGTTGACAATGCACGTGACCAGGTCCTTCTAAAGGCCTATTGTTTGGCAAAACATCAGACACCCACAGTCCTTGTCGTAAACACACACACATACACCAATGATGATCTTCACTTACACCAACATGATGCTCAAACTTGTGTTGCGATTCAAAACGGTTTGTCGTTGCTTTAAAAAAGCTTTCGCCTTTTCACAAAAGATAACAACATTGTTATGTTGTATTTATTTGTTTTAAGTTTGCTTTGCTGTTTATAAAAGACAGATAAATTGAACGTGATAGACTTACCTGACATTTCCTTAAACTTCCTCACACAAAAGTCCATGGGAGCAACACTGTACAAGGAGGTAAAATTATAATTACAAACAGGTCAAATGAGCAAGGCCAGCATTTACACAAACATCCCTGCTTTTAAGCACAAACGTCTGACGATAGAATTCTAGCTACACACGCATGGAAATAATAAAAGGCCAGAGAAATTCCTCGTTCTTATTAACAATCTCAATTCACTACTAGAGACAAAGCTGGTTCTTTTTCGGCGTTTGAAGGTGAATATCATTCTGGCCCGAGATGAGATTATGCATGGCAACTGGAACGAGAAATAAACGGTAACTTTAAGGGTAAAAAATATTTTGTTGACAAACAAAGCACCCCATTTCCTTTTGCATGTAAAAGTCCAATATTTATTTTTACCGTAACTATTGCCGTATTTGAACTCAGTCATTGTAAATAAAGTAAAGTAAATGGTCTGCCCTAATCAGGAACTGAGAAAGTACATCTAAAGCCACAGGGAGCCCGGCTTTATGTCGCTTTTATATGAAATAAATTATACAATGAAATAAAATATATTGTAATCATGAGAGCCTTTGGATTTCCTGTGCTGTATTTAATCCTTGGAGTTTCCGGTAATGGATTAGCGTTACCGACCTGTGTGTGCCGTTGGTAACTTGAGAGCGCACTAGCGTAACGTATTAGAGTAACGCACGCCCTATAAACACACAGAAATTGTGTTTATTGGGTGTGCGTTACACTAATACGTTAGGTTTGAATTTCAAAGCGCTCTCAAGTTACCAACGGCACACACAGGTCAGTAACGCTAATCCATTACCGGAAACTCCAAGGATTAAATACAGCACAGGAAATCCAAAGGCTCTCATGATTACAATATATTTTATTTCATTGTATAATTCATTTCATATAAAAGCGACATAAAGCCGGGCTCCCTGTGCTAAAGCCTGGTTCACACTAGACCGTACATAAGGATAAGCATAAGCTACAAACGCAGACTCCGTGAAGCATTTCTTAAATAGGTGTGAGAAAAGACAAGTGTGGCTAACGAGCAAAGTCCAACTGAGTCGGCGTATGTTGCTCATACTTATGTTTATGTCGATAGCGTGAATTAACCAGGCTGGCCAGTTGCATATGACGGCCCACATTGCTGCCATGCAGTTTACAGGTTTACAATCATGAGTGTGGTTAGCATATGCAAGAGTAGAGACAATATTGTATTATAGTGTCACATTGACAAGTATCTATGTAATCCCTTACCTTCCAGCCAGAGTACTGGTTCCCGCTATAGTAGCCCTATCATCAGTCTTTTCTATTGTTACTGGACCAAATTGATGAATACCTGGCTCTAGACCAAGAGCTATGATAGCATCGGTCACAAGCACTAGACCTATGAATAAAACATAGACCATGAATAGACTTATGCACTGCTCCCGTCAACAACCACAGCCTCGATAGCGTGTAGTAATATATTCTAGTTTGACGACAGCTCGGGGTAACTTTACTGACCAGAGTAACTTATAGAGTAGTGAGCAACTTGGCCTGATTTTCAGACGAGCCTGGGTCCTACTCTATTGCTTCCTCCCCAAACCAACACAGCGGTCAAACAACCACGCATGCGCGAAAAAAAAACAAGCAAAAAGATCCAGAACACGATCTGACATTAAAACGGACTCCATAAAAAACTATGGATTAGACAACCTTCATCGTTTTTTTCTCAAAATGTAAACAGAAATGCAAAAGTATAAATTAAAGGTAGCTTCACAATATACCAAAGGTTTTGTGCACGACAATGCAGGGAATTCAGGAAATTTCTTATAAATCGACTTCAAATATTGTAGTCCGAAATTCCTAAAGCTAGTTTACAATGGCAAATTTGCAGCCGTCAAAATTTTGCCACGCATGCGTAGTCATTTGACTGCTGTGTTCCTGAAACGAAGCGAAACAGTAATACAAAGGCACATCTGAAACAGTAACTGTGATACATCGATTTATTCAGCTATTCGAGTACTAACTACTGACCAAAGCAATTCATGAGTTTTCACAATTACGCTGTACGGTACTTGTTCAGCTAGATTATCTTCGCTATTTCTGAGCTAACTTTACCTAATCTTATAAATTCATGAATAATTAATGAGAATTTTACAAAAGAAATAACGTCCGTGACGAGATCAGTAAATCCCATACAGATTTCGTTCGGATTTGCATATGTTTCAACTTCAATTTTCTCGGTCAGATTTATTCAGATTTACAATTTTAGTGAAATATGAAAAAACTCAGTAACGTTGTAACTTTGTCTATCGCATACATATCGGCCGCTCATATTGTATATATTACTTATTGATTCATACTTGTCAAATTGTTCTATTCATCTTAAGTTAATAAATCTTGTTGTACAGTTCTTACCATTAGGGTGTGACCTGTAAGCTATCTTGGTTGCTGAGGGATGTGTATGGATACCATCTGCTATCAATCCATAGAATATAGGAGTAGGAATGTTATCACTGGTTAGAAGACCTACAACACCAGGATCGCGATGATGAAACTGAAAAAATAAAATAAAAAAGACGGTAAGGCTCGGGCAAACGGCTTCAACCTTTGCTTCAACATTGATTCGATTTTGTTGGAAGCTGTAGAATGGTTGTTGAACGATGTTGAACGTAGGGGCAAACGGTTTCAACAATGTTGAAATGGGGTGGCAAATGGCTTCAACATTACCATTCAACAAAATCGAACGGATGTTGAAGCAAATGTTGAAGCCGTTTGCGCCTTAACGTTGATGCTATTTAGCTGGGATAGTATGGATAACAGTTCCAAATATTGTGGCCAAATAGAATGGAATCGATAGAGTAAAATAAGTTATAATAATTGATATTATAAGTAATGATTTTGAAACACATAAAGATGTAAAAATGAGAATAAGTAAGGAAATAATTTTATGACGTTTCGGAGCCATCACGCTCCATTATCAAATACATAATAATTACAATATGCAGAAAGTTCGCTTATAAAGAAACTAATTTATGTAAATAATTTTGCACGGATGGAGTCCGACTGTACATTCAGGACAGGTTTTAATTCCCTGATGTACAGCATCTAGTGCAACAGGCAGTCAAATTTTTATTAATAATTATTATAAGCGAACTTTCTGCATTTTGTAATTATTAGTATTATTTGATAATGGAGCGTGATGGCTCCGAAACGTCATAAAATTATTTCCTTACTTAGTCTCATTTTTACATCTTCATTAATTGATATATTGTTTTTGTATGACGCCACCATTACTGTACCAGCTTACCGGTAGCATAGCATTAAACAGATGTGTAATAAATGTCGCTCCACTGATTGCGGCTTCTTCTCCTTTGGCAATGTCTGCTGTTGTGTGTCCTGAACAGAACAGAAAAGAATAATAATAACTTTATTTATTTATTTATATAGGTAAATCATAATACAAAATCATGATTACTATACAAATAATATATTCTACAGATTTGTGTTTATATAGGTGAGCGTAGAGTTTACAAGTGTTGGCATTGTGATGCTGTATCAGAAATACCGTATGCAATCTTGAAAACAATGCCATTACCATACATGGTTTTGTAGGTGAGATGTAACAAAAAACTTTGATTAGCGCGCGAAACCAACTGGCAATTGGCAATACGTCACTGTACGTTTACCTATTGGGTCTATGAATCACAAGCATATGTTTTAAAAAGTCTTGTATGCTGCTTTTATGCCCTGGGTACCAGTCAGAGATTATCTCCTATATATGCTTTGGTATTTGTAAATCTGACGGTTTATGAAACAAAAATTGTTAACGGACAGAGACTCGAATGATAAATACAATACTAGACCAAGAAACCCTTTGGTTTCCAGGGTAAACAAAAGAAAAAACTACGTTCGAAATGCTTTGATAAAATCACGATAAAATAATGATAAAACAAACCTGGTAACTTAATAAATATAAACGTGGAAGAAACAAATGTATATTATACTAAAGTCAGCCGGACCGCGCAAACCGAACGCATTTCGATTCATTATTCACTTCAATTCTGCGTTTCCATTTATGGTGTTCAAACTACACTTATAGATTAATATTGCTCTCAAAAACCCATAAAACCCATAGTTGCCCTATACTACATTGTCCGGCTGCGTATCCAGCGTGGTTGGTCCTTGTGGTGTAGTGGTTAACACATCGGACTGAAAGCCGAAATGGTGGGTTCGAGTCACACCAAGGGCCATTGGTATTTTTCTCATGTATCTGTATCTATTGAAGGGCAACCCTCTTTTGAACTTAACCCTTACTACAAATTTTAAAATATCTACAAGCTCTCTAGGTTAGCCTTTAATGGTTGTCATAGATAGCCAGTACCTAAAATTTTTAAATTTAAAAAAAATCTATATGATTACATATCAATCAATCAATAATTCCCCAGTCCCTCCTTGAGAGACATTTTAGCTATCATTCTACTTGAATGACGTCCAACCATCATTGTCTTTCCTTTCGCCAAAAACAGGCGTTCACTATTTGACTTGGGTCATGATCGTTCAATCGTTTATATACAGCTCTCAAAAGAGTCTTCATAGGTTGACCTTTTCTTTTCCTTTTCATTTCTGTAAACGTTAATTTCTTAATGTATCTTATGAGCGTACTTTGTGCGAAAGCCATTTTAGTTGTTATATAGTTTAGTATATATAGTTTAATATTTAGTTTAAATAGTATAGTTTAGTTGTTAAATATATATATAAATATTATATAGGTCAAGGTACAAAATAGAAATAAATAAAAAAATTGAAATTATATTTTCCTACCTACAGATACCACTATCTTTTTCTTCACCATTTTTCTGATAATCTTCATATCTCCTGCTTCCTCTGGTGCAATTGTTATGATACTAACATCATCCAAAGATCCATAAAACTCTTCAACTTCATGGATGGTCCAATTCTCCAGTGACTTGACTAGTTCTTCTTTGTGCGCACCTCTCTTTAAGGGGTTGATAAATGGACCCTCTAGATGCAAGCCTGCAGAACATCGGAATAATGATCATTATACTTAAATCATCTTAAAGTGCATAATGAAAGGATGCTTTTTGGCAGAATCTTACAGTACAATATCTATAAAAAATGTCTGAAAAGTTTGTAAAATGTTTGAATATTTTGTGCTCAAAATACCCGTTGTTTTTGCTCAAAATTTGTCTGTGAATGAATGAGGAGTAATGATATGATGATGACCATGAAAAACTATGAACTCTGACAAAAACTTGTTATAATGACGTTGATATTGATGTTGGTAGTCATGATGATAATGTTGATGAATGAAATAAAAAATAATGATCATGGTGATGTGGAATAATAACAATGATCATAATGATTTGACGTTTGATGATGATGTTGATGGATGGTGAGGAATACTGATGACAAAAAATAATGAACATGATGACGTTGATGTCGGTGACTTGTCCGCCACAAGATGATTTGTCCGTCCAGACAATAAAATTGGTCTGTCTTCTAGTGTGAAAAAATAGTCTCAAAAGTGACTAAATATTTCATATATTTACAACAGTTATACCAACTAATTTTGATGGTGATAGAGATCATAGAAAAATCACAATTGATCTTGATGATTTGATGTTATACAATTGAGAATGAAGACAAACGCGAGGATACAACGTTTCGACATCATCTAGATGTCATTATCAAGTAATTGATATTATCAATTGTCATTATCAAATATTTGATAATGACATCTAGATGATGTTGAAACGTTGTATCCTCGCGTTTGTCTTCATTCTCAATGATTTGATGTTGGTAGTCATAATGATAATGCTGATGGATGCGGATCAAATAACAATCATGACAAAAAAATGCCAATGATAATGTTGATATTGGTGATTGTGATGACAATGGAAATAATGATGATGTTGATGACAAATACGGAATAATGATATTGAAGATGGTGATGATGACGATGTCCGTCCAGACGATTTCTCTGTCTTCTAGTGTGAAAATATAGTCTTAAAAGTGAAGAATTTCATATATTTACAACAATTATACCCATTAATTTTGTGTGTTAATGCTTACCAAGCACAGTTGCTCCATGTTCACCTCCTGGAGTCTTTTTAATATTGGGAACAATCTAAACAATACAACATTTTATTTGTTAACTTTATCAGCCCAGCTGTTAAAGTATCATGCTTAAATAAAAGCTATTATTATGTACTATATATATATATACAATATGAGCTGCAGATCTGTATGGAATACATATTGGTGATTTGAAGACTAGCCATTGAATATCTCATACAGATGGGACACAAATATTGTATAGTACTTATGAAAGTCCAACGTTAGTTCTTTCAGAAAATTCAAATTAAAAGTTATGCAAATCAGGACTATTTTGTATCTAAATTACAACCTTCGTCACGGACATGATTTCTTTTTTAAAGTTCTCATTAATTATTCATTAATTCTATAGTATTATAAGTAGTTTTTCTCTGTTTCACTGTTGACGACTCCCCATGTCCCCCTCCTTAATCACCTTGACTTGCTATACAGATATATAGTTTGTACACCCATAATTCCCTCACCTAAGTTGATAACCTATTTAAAATGGTTGTATTCCAGATACACCTACCTTGTGGTAAAGCTCCTTTTCAGAGGTAATGATTGTTGGACAGAATGACGTACAGCCATGTTTTAATATCCCTTTAGCAACTTTCATCACACCAGCATTAATATCATCTGATGGAGTTGAGAAATCCACTCCCATACCACCTAAATGTCAATTTTGAAAATTAACAAATCAATGAATCAAGAAAAAGTTGATGCACAAGTCTGAATACTTATTATTGATGAATGTATCAGAACTCCTATCAAAGCTACATATTTGAAATAAGTCTAAACAAGTGTGAGACCGCTGAGAATAGAACTTGGGACTCCAGGGGCAGATTGATCGAGAGGCAGATCATGGGGGAGAACAGATCCGGGATGCAGATCCAGTGGGAAGATCGAGGGGGCAGATCCAGGGGCAGACAAGAGACTGTTGACTGTAGTTGTGACAATAATTTCTAATTATTATTTCAATTTATTAATTTATCAATTAATCTTATAGTATATAATAATTTAATAGATTTGAGGACAATCTTGAAAATCATCTTTGATGAGTGAAGCATAACTCCTCTTTAGATATTATTGTTATAATTATTATTATCAGTTATTCGAATAAAATAACTTCTAGTTATACAATTCAGAATAAATATAAGCAAATATAAATTTACTCTGATTCACTGAATAATTAATTATTAAATTATTTAATATATATTTCTTATACATGATTTCATAATATCTTACGGTTATTCATCACGCTCATAAATACAGTTTATTGTATTATAATTGTAAATCATTCTAGCTACTGTACATGTATGTACAACTACACAATATTAATTTGAATACCATTTAGCTGAACATCTATAAATCCTGGTGAAATAATCATCCCAGTACAGTCGATAAGCACATCGGGTTCAGTCTTCTCAAGCCAGAATACTTCTCTAGGATCAACTATTTTACCATCCCTGATCCACAGGTCGTCCTTGACTAAGGCACCATTTCGCAGTAAACGACAATTAAAGAATTTGTACACTTTAGACATGATAGCACTGAAATGAAATATTTAATAATAATTATATTTTCCACAGCAGATCCACATGCAATTATAATGGTTGTTCTACCTCTACCCACAAATGCTGCATGCTATAGTGATTATCTATTAAATCGTTGTACATGACCATGCACACTCTGATTGGTTCGTCAACTACTATAGCCTTGGCTATATTATTCTTAGGTTTCAAGTATTATACACTAGTACCTCTACAAACATTTAATATGTATTAAGAGGGTAGCCAAGGGGTAACGTGTGACGCATGATTTAGGCTAAAATAAGTGTATGATTTGTGAAAATAACGAACAATTTAGTTGTTATAAGTGAATACTATGTTGAACGTGACTTAAATTTGTACGTGATGCATGAATATCATAAATATCAATTTGTGAAACGTGATGACGACCCCCCTCTTGGCCACCCTCTATTAATAAATGAAAACATTGAAGTCCTTTGAAAACACAGCATTGAGGAATGAGGACCAAAGATTCACAGAAGCTTGTACTTATGTAATTGAGCTATAACGAATATGATACCCATAAAAAATCCGGGAAAAAATTAATTATCATCGCTCTACTTGTAGGCATGGCGTTTGAAGATGCTAATTTATTTTCCTTACACTGTTTGAGATGAGATAGACTTAACACGTGAGTTAACTGAACACGTGAAATGAAGTTTGCACAGCTACAATGTATAAACTTTCAACCCAAACAAATATGCACTCGAAAGGCCGGGCGAAAGGGCATTCAGCTTTAGCTGAGTGACTTAACTGTTCAAAATACTCATGCTTATATTAGCATAACGGTTCACGCAAAACCCTACAACTTCACAAAACAAAGGTTATAACTTCTTACCTTCTTAAATGTGAGATCCTACAAAGAAAACAGCGGCGCAAAAATTTCAAATGTTTCAAATTTCAAGCGCCTTCTGATCTGAGTCTGGTCTATTCGGTCGCCATCTTGAATTGTATATAAGTGCCTGCAGTATATGTCCAGCGGATAAGCACAACAAGTAAATTCTCACGTGTGTAGTCGAGCAGTTGTGAGATTGTGAAAAGTTTCTCAAAATGAGCAAAAAGAAGCAAGAATTTTGGCAGAATTGTGAAATATGTGATAACTTTATATATGCTAGACATGTGGACGATCACAAAGCAGTATGTGAAGGGCAGGACGAGGTGAATTCACGAAAATATTGCTATATTGAAGACGGTGTCCTACATGGCCGAGTCCAGCTGGATAGTGGAGGGAAAATGATAGCAGGTAGTGGTTTCGAACTTAAGGATTATATTAAGAGATTTGTTATTAAGTGATTTTATTGTTGGTGTACTATTGTAGATAAATCGTTTGCCGCCAGAATACTATTTTCATTAAACGTAGTTTCATCCATTTTACTGCAAACTTTATTTTCATATTTTTAGCTGAAATTATGAATTTTGTGTTTTTTTAGAATTAAAACGTATAAATAATTCATGACAGACTTACAAAAGAAATCATAACCGTTGAGGAGGTTTTATATCAGATCAGATATAACACTACTGTTGTGTATCCTGATTTCTCCTCAGCCAGATTAAAACTCCTTGGGCCGGTTGTTTGAATGGTGAATAATAAAATAAAATAAATAACTTTTTTAGCGTCTCAATCTTCTAGCTGGACACAGTGCGCCCTACTAATCGGGGAGACTCACTCACACTCACTACCTCTACGTTTAATATTTTGCATACAACTCGGCTCACATGTTCATTTTTGCTGAGGGAGGAAAACCGGATAACCCGGAGAAAAACCCTCGTGGCATAGGAGAGAAGAACACATCAAACAAACTCAATTCACATATAATCCATGCCCGAGCCACGACTCGAACCTGGACCACAGCGGTGAAAGGCCAGCGCTCTCACCGCTAGGCCACCCATGCCACCCTCCACCAGATAGATCCACCCTCCACCAGATAGATCCTTATCATGTGGATAAAATCTATAAAAAAACCTATGCAGTGGATAACTTTTATCTTTGGAACAACTGGCCCTGGGGTAATCCAATCGATGAATTCGATAAGCAAACATATATAACAATAGATACCAATCAATATCAATCAAATCAATTAATAGATCAAGATTCCGGTCTTTCTTACAAGGAACGTTTGGTTGAATTTAATTTGCTTCCCTTAAATTATTGGCTCGAGTACTTAGACACTGTCTTTTTCTTCAAGTGTAAATTAGGAATAATAATTGACTTAAATTGTAATGACCTGTTTCATTTTTGCAGTGGGCGTTCCTGTCGTGGAATCTCTGGACTTTTTCTTAAAACTAAACTCGCGAAAACCTCCCTATATCGTGACTCATTTTTTATAAGAATAACAAATTTATGGAATGCTGTGTCAGCTGATATAAGAGCCGAAGAGAAACTGTTACCTTTTACTAAGAAGCTAAAATCTTTTTTCTTCATTCGGCTCTCTAATGTTTTTGATCCTGACGACATCCATTCATTTAAATTAGTGTGTGTAAAATGTTGTCGCCCAAATCCTTTCAATACTTGTAAATGTTAAAAAAAATATGTTTGTTTGTTGTTTTTTCCCCTATGTATTTGTTTTTAGTCTCTTTTTGTAGCACAGGGGTGCGTATAAGTGGGTTGGGTCTTTTATTACTCTTAAGGCATAGGATAGGGTAATTTTACCTAGAAGGGGACGTCATGTTCTATTGTAATCTTACCTGCCTCGGCGAATTGTTAAATAAATAAATACATGTACTTATAATGGATGACCAAATGATATAAACATGATTTGTTAATTTGATTATCTATTGCAATTGATAGCTTCATGTGAGTTGGCATCTGTTGCTATTGACCATTTATTGTTATTATTGCCAATTGATTATTACCAATTGGTGACATTATTGGTGAAATCCTCTAAATAAAATAAAATCCTTGTGATTGTTGATTGGTCAATATCAATAGATACCAGTCAAGTTACTTAACTTAATATTAAAGGATTATTAACCGAGCGTGAGGTCTGTACGGGAAAATATCAGACCGAGGTCTTGACAGTACGGAACGAGCGCAGCGAGGTTAATAAATCGTTTATTATATGGCTTTTTTTCTTAGCGATGTATGAAATTTCAAATATTTTATCGCCGAATCTCTCATTGTTGAATGAATAAAAATACATTAAACACACACTAAACTGGCTAAAAAACACTTTGCTGCTATGAAAAGGCAAAACTTTAACAAAATATTTATTGCAATATTTTACAAGCTGTTTTTTAATTTCCTGGTCTGAAAAAAATACGAAAATTGGACCGTTGTCATGGTAACGGTCTGATATGGGAAAATATCAGACTGGAAATCAGCCAATCAGAGCGTGCGTACTATCGTAGCCATATAATAATGCTTGATATTGATTTCATTTCCAGGGGTAAAAGTAGCAGGTATGCTTGTTGGGCATTTAAAAAAAAATGTTCTTATATAAGTGATGGGATTTCCCTTAATAAGTTACCAAGAAATATTGAAATTCTAAATTTCAATTTAGAATAGGACAAGCTTACCAGATACTTCTACCCCTGACGTCATCCCCCTCCAACCTGACCGCCAGGTGACATTGTGATTAACAGACACTTTGTTTTACAATTTGTCACTATAGACAGTAAGTTTCCAGCATCATCCAGAAAAGATGTTGTCTTGATGAATGTTAGCACTATGAAAGCACTCAGGATTGCAATTGGTGGAAAAGCACTTTTAAACTCCTGCTCAAGATTTGTAAGTACATATAGATACACTAAAAAAATGATCTCAATACAGGCTTAGACTCTGCATCGGCCCTCCTTTTAGCGTTGAATGTATTCCCTGTGCATATCTTTTTGGATTCTTTTAAGGGTTCTAGCTTGCTTAAAAGTCTTCGACAGGCTTTGGCAGTTCTCTTAATTTATGAGTTCCTTTTAGGGGTCATAAATGCAAAATTCGACCACCGATCACCCGTACCACTTGGACGAGGGAGGACATGTACCCTTTAGGATGATCAGTGCTCCTTTTAAACTTGGAAATATTTCCTGTGCATACTTTTTGGGGTTCAGTTATATGTGACGTACATAGCTTAATATTACCTGTAAGGGTCATTTTCACTTTGCTTTGTTACTAAAAATATGCTTAGCTACCAAGAACATCACACAGGGGTTGACATCAACTAGACTGTAACGGTTCTTTTAATCTATCTGGTACTTTTTTTTTAAATTGACCACTGATCACCCTTAACACTTGGACAATAGAGTGATGTCACAATTTTTTTTTTATCTTTTCCTATTTAAATATTTTACATTCAAAAATCTCAGCCGTTTCACACTCAAATGATCCCAAATTTTCGGGCAGCCTATATTTTGACTAGCATTCTGAATACGAAAAGATAAAAAAACAAAATTGTGACGTCATCACTTCGGTACTCTATGGGATCTAGGCTTAAAAATTACAATTTTGTATGTCTTCTTCTTTTTTATTGTGTTGTATTTAGGCTGTCTGTATTGCTTGGCCATGCAACTCTGTCTCTCCTGAATGTAAGTAATATTTTATATATACTTATATATTGTATTATAACAATTATTTGCCAAAGGCAAAGTGAATATCAGTTAATATCTGAGACAGAGTGAATAATTGTTTTAGTATAAATACACATGATTATTTTTAAAAAGACTAGTATAAATAACCAGCCTCTTTTAAAGAAAAACTGTTCATTTCTTACCTTATTTCTAAGAGCGTGCAAAACACTGTAGGTGATTATCGAGAAATAGTGTGAATTTCTGGACCATAATGCATTCACGGCACATGATTTTTGATAATCACTTGTGTGTTTAATATACTAAAATAATATATTACTATCATATCAATCTATGGTCTATATCAAATTTACACAATGAAATTTTTATGGGAATTATTGCCAAAGAGTGTTTTTTTTTTTTAATATTTATGTATTTTAACATTGTCTTTCTCAGGTGTGGCAGTCTCATCTTCCTGTCTTCAGAACTGCAAAGTAAGTTGATATGTACCAAGCCTTTACCAACATAGCCTTTCCCAAAATGACACTAAATGTGAATTTTGATACATGAGAGCCCATGTTAATAACTCAAAAACAGAAAACAATTTTAATTGTTAAAATAACAATAATGATAGGTTCGAATGAGGCCTTGCTACTATGAATGTATTTTATTAATAGTCTGAGCTTTCACCATCAACGGCATCATCAGAGACTAAATGATAGATAAACTTACATGTTGGAAATACGCTTTTAGTTGATCAACCGTATTATTTTTGGTGAAAAATGGGGGCTAACTAGAAAACCTAACAGTTAATTTAGCCCCCAGGCTCTTCTTATATTAAAACCAAAGTGTAAATAAAAACTGTAAATCATTTTAACATTAATAATTCTAATATAAATTGTAATATTCAAAGAGAGCAAATAAACTAAACTAAAATTAAAAACAGAGACTTGTATTATACTAAGGCCTGGTTCACATTAGCAACATTTAAGCATAAGAAACATACAAAGACTCAGTTGGGCTTTCTTAAGAATTGAAGATATCTCAGTTATTCGTGTTTGATGAACATGCACCAAAATGATAGTTCATGCCATTGACATATCTGCAGTGTTTGAACTCTTTATGTATTCAAGGTGTCTGCTGGTGATCCTCTACAAGTTAGTAAACTATCCAATGTAACTTTACATGCATCAAAAGTCGAACTTCAAATTTGGTAAGTAATAAAATTGAAAATCATGCATTCATCATTATTTATACATCCATGAATACATACATTCATTCATTCATTTATCCATTCATCCATCCATCCGTTTGTTCATTTTTAAAATATTCAATCATAATATATATTATGTATTCATTCATTATATATTCAGTCCTTCCTTCCTTCCTTCCTTCCTTCCTTCCTTCCTTCCTTCCTTCAGTCATTCATTAAGCCATTCATTCATTCATTCATTCATTCATTCATTTATTCATTCAATCTTTCGTTCATTTGTTCCTTTATTCAGTCAGTCATTAAGTCGTTTTTTCTTTTGTTTATTGAAAAGTGTGTTTTCCATTCATTCATTCATTCATTCATTCATATATTTAATTGATTCAGCAAAAGAGTGGAGTTTGAAGTCAACAAAGGGTTTGTCAGCTACTGTTTACAAGTGTTAGGTAAGACATTTCCAAAAGGACTTTTAATGGGGCTATACATGTACTCAATTAATTATTGCTATTTAGTGTAGTTTATTGTGTTGTGAAAAATACATGTATGTGCCAACTAATATGGTCTGTTCGGGTGATTTAACATGAATATTGCTCATACTTAGTCTCCTCTGCAGGCATCTCTCTGTAGGAGACTGGGAACAAATATACAAAAAATGAACACAAGAGAGGAGGGCTGCAGTCTTCTCAAGGCCATTAAAACCTTTAAAAAGGAAGCCCTAAGGACTTGCTTGCGGATGAGGCTAGTTCATACTTATGTTAAGCTTACAGTATTTTTGTCTTCATAGATGGTCGCTTTGTGTTCCCTGAAGATGTACTGGATGTTACTTATTATGGTCAGCATCTGCATCTGCGTGTAAAGAACATAAAAGCAGCAAAACCTCTATATACAAAAAACTTACAAAATTGTAATCCTAGAAACAAGCAACTTGAAAGACTTGTAGAAGGACAAAACCAAGAAGAACTTAAAAGTTCTCTCTCAATACTTCACGATTTAAAATCTTTATCACTTGTGGATTGTCCTGAAAAAGAACTAGTTAAACACACAAATGAACAAGAACAAAATGTAACTGTTGTAACAAAAGTCGATGAACACAAACAAAATCAAAATTTTGCCTCAAGTGAAGAAGAAAATAAAAGCCAACAAAATCTTGCAGATGGGGAATATGCTACTGGTTGTCAAAGAAATGAACTATTTTATTATATATCTTGTGATGAAACATCATTAAGTGTTCTCCCATGTGGTACAAAGACAGGGTCAGAAGAATCAGTGGAACGTGGAGTCACGTTTAGTTCGATTGGTGGGCTGGAGACACAGATTAAAGCAGTTCGAGAGATGGTTGAAATGCCTTTGAAGTACCCTGAGATGTTTTCTGTGTACGGTAAGCATGGTAGTGGACACCTTGTTATACTGCAATTTCCTCAACAACTTCTCTTGTAATACCTATAAATGCAGTGTTGCAGGTTTTCGATCTCAACTGAGCAGCACTGTGTGTAAAAATAGAAAGCCTCCAGGAGAGGCGTGATGGTCTAGTGGTCAGGGGATCGAATTCCTGGGCTAATGGTCTGGGTTCGATTCCCGGCCCGGGCGATTACGTTGTATCCTTGGGCAAGATACTTTACTCTCTCAGTGCCTAAGGACGTAAAGCCGGAGGTCTCGTCTTTATTTCTTATATAAAGTAATCGTAAAAGATCCTGTTGTACTCTTCGAAAAGAGCAGGGGATTGTATCTGAATATCAACTCATCAATTCATCCAATCATACATTTATCCATTTATTCATCCATCCTTCCACTAATTCATTTTTTCATCCATTCATTTATCCATTCATCCTTCCTTCCATTCATTCATTCATTCATTCATTCATTCATTCATTCATTCATTCATTCATTCATTCATTCATTCATTCATTCATCCATCCATCCATTTATTCATTTATCCATCCTTCCTTTCTTTCTTTCTTTCATCCATCCATCCATCCATCCATCCATCCATCCATCCATCCATCCATCCATCCATCCATCCATCCTTTCATTCATTCATCCACTCATTTATATATTTATTTCGCTCAATCATTCAGCGTTCGTTGGCTTTATCCATTCATTTATTATTAGTTCATTCATTCATTTAGCTCGTTCGCTATATTTATTTTATTATTCATGCATTAATTTGTTTATTTGCCGTATCATCTCATCCAGTCCACTTATTTTCTATACAGTGGAACCCCGCCTTACGGCCATCCCGTTATTGTAGCCAGTTTTTCAGGTCCCGACGAAATGCATGCCCATACATTTTCTATAAAATTTACCCCCTAAATATGGCCACCCCGTTTATACGGCCAGTTTATACGTTTATACGGCCAGTTTATACGTTTATACCGCCAGTTTATACGTTTATACCGCCAGTTTATACGTTTATACCGCCAGTTTATACGTTTATACCGCCAGTTTATACGTTTATACCGCCAGTTTATACGTTTATACCGCCAGTTTATACGTTTATACCGCCAGTTTATACGTTTATACCGCCAGTTTATACGTTTATACCGCCAGTTTATACGTTTATACCGCCAGTTTATACGTTTATACCGCCAGTTTATACGTTTATACCGCCAGTTTATACGTTTATACCGCCAGTTTATACGTTTATACCGCCAGTTTATACGTTTATACCGCCAGTTTATACGTTTATACCGCCAGTTTATACGTTTATACCGCCAGTTTATACGTTTATACCGCCAGTTTATACGTTTATACCGCCAGTTTATACGTTTATACCGCCATTTCATTTGTCATTGAATCATTCATGAAGGTCTTTTGTTATTGTCATAAATTGCGTTTATGTGCAACATTATTCACCAGGAGTTCCACCAACACGAGGTGTTCTTCTGTATGGCCCATCGGGTACAGGCAAGACGATGATCGCTCGTGCTGTTGCCAATGAGACTGGTGTACACTTTATATGCATTAATGGGCCCGATGTCTTGAGCAGGTCAGTAATATTGAAACTATTCTTTATGCCATGTAAGGGTGAAATGCTGTGCTGTGCTGTGCTGTGCTGTGCTGTGCTGTGCTGTGCTGTGCTGTGCTGTGCTGTGCTGTGCTGTGCTGTGCTGTGCTGTGCTGTGCTGAAATTGATAAAAGCTGTGCTGTGCTGTGCTTTACTGTGCTGTGCTGAAATTGATAAAAGCTGTGCTGTGCTGTGCTGTGCTGTGCTGTGCTGTGCTGAAATTGATAAAAGCTGTGCTGTGCTGAAATTGATAAAAGCTGTGCTGTGCTGTGCTGTGCTGTGCTGTGCTGTGCTGTGCTGTGCTGTGCTGTGCTGTGCTGTGCTGTGCTGTGCTCTACTGTGATCTACTTTACTGTACTATGATGTGCTCTACTGTGCTGTGCTATGCAAGTTTTATATATAGTGAAATGAAACCCTTCTTCCTATCCTCTCAGAATTGTTGAGATTTCCAATCCTGTAAGTAGTTAAGATCAAGCAATACTGCTGTTGCTCATAGGGTTTATTATTGGTCGTGAAGTTTGGTTTTGTAGACTCTACCTGAGGTACAAAATTATTCTTCATCTTATAACCTTCTATCTTAATGTCCAGATACTACGGTGAATCAGAAGCCCGTTTGAGAGAAATCTTCTCAGAAGCTGAAGAGCAAGCACCGTCAATTGTATTTATTGATGAGATCGACGCACTGTGCCCGCGTAGAGATAAAGTACAGAATGAATTTGAGAAGCGAGTTGTTGCAACGCTACTTACGTTAATGGATGGCATGACTAAGGTAAAATGAAATGTTGTTTTACAGGGTTCGTGCTACTCCTTAAACTCCTTGAAAACTCCTTAGATTTGATTTACGTTTTTAAGGGCACTTGAAAAGCCCTTGAATTTTAGAAAACCAGCAAAAACTCCTTAAAAACTCCTTAATTCTAGCTAAAGTAGAGTAAAAATTCTAGTATTGCAAATTAAAGTTAAGTAAAAATTCTAGTATTGTACATCATTTTCCGAAATTCGTAAATTTTCGTATATCAAAGTTGTCGCAAAAAGTGCTTAAAAATTACTTTTTGGCCCTTGAAAACTCCTTGAAAACTCCTTAGTTTGGTTTACTGACATCAGCACGAACCCTGTTTTAGCAACGAAGAGTTTTTGCTATTTTGGAATAGCAACTATACATGTTCATTTACGTCGGTGTTTCTTAATGTTACAGTCCACGTTCGCGGTGTGCTTTCACATGCTCTCAGTTAAAAGTGTGTTTACCGCGTCATTTTACAATAATAATAGACATATTATATATCATTTTAAAGCTTATATAACAGAGAATAAGACTGTGTATGTTTTGTTATATACAACATTTTTCTGTAAGATCTGCTCTTCGAAAAACCTCAAAATTAACCGCCTTCAATGCGAGTTGTTTAAAAAAGTATAAGTCAAAAAGTTCATACTGCTTTGACGTCATTTCTTCGTTATGTCAATCAACACATCTTCAAAACCATGTCCAGTATTTTTGGTAAAATGCTTAGTTTTAGAGTTATGGCCAATTTTGTTATTTAACTTGAAGTTTTAACAATGAGTCAACTTTGAAACACATTTATTCAAGAACGAAGCATTTTATCGAAAAAACTGGACACGGTTTTGTACGGAAGCGCTGAGGGGACTTGGGACTTCAGACTTCAGACTTCAGACTTCAGACTTCAGACTTCAGACTTCAGACTTCAGACTTCAGACTTCAGACTTCAGACTTCAGACTTCAGACTTCAGACTTCAGACTTCAGACTTCAGACTTCAGACTTCAGACTTCAGACTTCAGACTTCAGACTTCAGACTTCAGACTTCAGACTTCAGACTTCAGACTTCAGACTTCAGACTTCAGACTTCAGACTTCAGACTTCAGACTTCAGACTTCAGACTTCAGACTTCAGACTTCAGACTTCAGACTTCAGACTTCAGACTTCAGACTTCAGACTTCAGACTTCAGACTTCAGACTTCAGACTTCAGACTTCAGACTTCAGACTTCAGACTTCAGACTTCAGACTTCAGACTTCAGACTGACTTGGAAGATCGCGGGCGCAACATACAAGATGGCGGAGACGAATGGGGTATATATTTTTACGTACATGTAAAGTTATTCTTGTAACTTGACATTTATTTATTTTTGAATACACAGATTTGTGTAGAAGAGTAGATGGATAAACTCGAGGGTATAGTTTGATCTTATTTTGGCCTTCCTTTTTGTCAGAAATAACTAAAATTTGGATTTTTTGTTCAAGTACTGTCGAGGAAAAAGCTATCTTGATAGTGATGCTACCTTAAAACTACATTATATTATAAACACTTCTAGTGGCCTATATAGAGATAGTGCCTCTAATCTACAATCATTGACATAAGTGTTGGCACGAATGTGATAAAGTAATTTTAGCACTGCTGAAATTCTACTTCTCCCCCCACCCCCCTTCGCAATGTTGAGGAGGGAGTCATTGTTTGGTGCTTGTGTGGTTGACCTGTCAATGCGCTATCATTTCACACCAACATTGATGTAGGGGGAAGGGGGGGGGGGGGGGGGGAATTTTTTATACTAAATGAAGTAGTCACTATGAGATAAAATACTAAAATCGTGCCAACTACTTTTGACAATGATTGTAGTTCTCTCGTCTTTTATCTTTATTTTATTTCTCATTATTCAGTATTACTCTGTTATTGTTGTTGTATTATATTTTTATTATCTTTGTACCGTTGGGAGTTCAATGCAAATGTACAAGCTTATATGATTGTTTTTGTAAATAGAAGTCATTTCGGCATTTTGATATCCTTGAGAAAAGTAGCCTTGTATCGCTTTGCTAATTTGGAGGTCTTCTTTATATTGGCAAAACACAGTTTGACAACGATAATATATGGATAATCTACAAATAATAGAAAGAATCAAATAATAGAAAGCCATAAGTCTAATGCAAATAATATCACGCACGAAACGAACTGTGAGAAAAAAAGAATTCTGCAAACATGTACATTAATTCGCCTCCGCCATCTTGAATGCTGCGCCCGCGATCTCTCTGGCCCAAAATCGAAAGTCTGAAGTCTGAAGTCTGAAGTCTTAAGTCTGAAGTCTAAAGTCATACATTCTTGTTGTTTGTATATTTGTCAGATTTGTGAAAAGGCTTTACTTAACTCTGTGATCCGTGAATTTATGAAAAACGGCCCGTGATTTGTGATTGGAACCCCCTCTTCCCGTCTCTGTTAAGTCTTTTAAAAGTCTGAAGTCTGAAGTCTGAAGTCTGAAGTCTGAAGTCCCCTCAGCGCTTCCGTAGTTTTGAACACATGTACATGTATGTGCTGATTGACATAATGCAGAAATGACGGCGAAGTAGTAGGAACTTTTGGACTTATACTTTTTTAAACAACTCGCATTGAAGGCGGTTAATTTTGAGGTTTTTCGAAGAGCATATCTTACAGAAAATTCAGTGTTGTATATAACAAAACATACACAGCCTTATTCTCTGTTATATAAGCTTTTTTTTAATGAAAGCGCTCGATGTTGAGTTTTTACGTGAAGCATTGGTTAACAATATTCATATTCTTAAAAAAACTTACATAGTCTTATTCTCTGTTATATAAGCTTTAAAATGATATATACTTTGTCTATCTTTATTGTTAAGTGACGCGCTAAACAATTTTTAACTGAGAGCACCCCGTGAACGTGGACTGTAACCTTAAGAAAACAATTAATAGAAATGTCAACAACTTTTAGTATAATAGAACGTTTTCGCATAACCAACTTTTAAAATGCAAATGAGCATATGTGTGAAATAACATGCTAATGAGGTGTGCGTGTTGCTTTCATTTTTTTCCATTGTGCCACAAGCCACTGAAAGTCATTAATAATAGTGGTTTAGAGGATATCTATAAGTGTTTTCGTTGTTTTATTTTGATTTTTTTAAGCTGAGAGCGCAACTTATTGAAGCACTTTGCTACACGCACACCTAATTAGCATGTTATTTTAAAAGTTTTTATATAACTGATGTTTTGGAGGGTAACTAACTAATACTGTTTTGAAGGACGTGAATGGTACTATTTTCACTTTTATATTGCATTCATTTATTCATTAATTCTTTCATTCAAACATTTGTTCATCCATTGTTTTATCCATTTTTCATTTATTCCTTTATTTAATTATTCTTTCAAGTAGTATTTCATTTAATAAATCATTTACTCACTCGTCCGTTCGTCTTGAAATTATGCGTTCAATTATGGATTTATGCATCCATATCCTTGTAAATCTTGTTCTTGTAAATTCTTCGATGTTTTTTTTTTAAATATTATTATTCCTTTATTCTAAATAAGACAGCTACAATTCTACTACTATTACATTACAATACAATACAATATAATACAGTACAATACTACTGCTACTTTTACAAAGATATTACAGTTATTTCCTGTTATTATCAATAATTACATTGTCTGAACAAAAAAGCAACATATTTAAACTTATATTATTTGTTTTATAAAAATTCTTTGATGTTGTTTATACACCTATTTCAAAAATCGTTGTCGCAGTCGAAGCTATAGTCCACACTCTGAAGCCTGCAAAGTTTGTCGGTATTATGAACATAATTTGTGATTTATAACTCGTTTTTTAAAGAAATATCAGTGTTTCACCATCTACGACTGTAACAGTGTTATGGCCATACAATTCAAACACGTCCATCCAAGTTATGCTATATGAATGAATTGATAACAACAGAAGAAATACCGACATCCTTTGCAGGCTTCAGTGTGTGGACTGTAGCTTGGCTCAGTGCGACAACGATTTTGAAATAATTGTATAAAGATATGTTTCAATGTATTACAGAAAATGTCCCAAGGTCATGTGATGGTACTTGCTGCTACAAATCGTCCAGACGCACTCGACCCAGCCCTACGCAGACCAGGACGATTTGACCGAGAAATAGAAATTGGGATTCCTAATGTAGCTGGAAGGCGTGACATAATAACAACAGTATTAAGGAATGTGCCTCATAGCTTGCGTGACGAGGATATTACAAGGTAGGTCTGCATCTAAGTATTAAATGAGAAGTTTTTCCTGGAAAAGGTTTCTTTGGCAATTTCATTGTTTTCACGATTTCACTATCAAGTTTTTCTTGGCAAGTTTCCCTTGCCAATGTTATCTGTGGTGAAACCAATCATCAATTTTTACTTGACAAGTTTTTTTTTTATCAAACGATAATGATATCGTGAAAACAATGATCAATTTTTGACAAGTTTTGACAAGTTTTGACAAGTTTTTTATCAAACGATTTCATTTTTCGTGAAAACAATCGGCAATTTTTACTTGACAATTGCCTTTGACAATTTCTTTCCTTATAAAGAAAATTGGCCATTTGTCTTTACAAGTTTTCTCTTTACAAGTTTTCTCTACACCACGTAAAGATCATCAGTAATTTCTTTCTTGACATTTTCTGTGACAAGTTCTTCGACATGTGTTTTGTTGACTTGATAGTAATCCTTTTTCTTCCTCTCGTAGTTTTGCCGAAACATCCCATGGCTATGTTGGAGCTGATCTTTCAGCTGTCTGCAAAGAGGCGGGGCTATTGGCTTTTAAGCGTTGCCTTGGTGATGTCACTCAAGGGAGCCTTACCGCTGATCAACAAGTTCGAGGTAACCTACAAGTAACTGCTGAGGATATGAAATTGGCATTTCGACAAGTTCGACCCAGTGCTATGAGAGAGGTGGCCGTTGACGTCCCTAAGGTAGAGAGCCTAATCAGCGGCGTCATGGTAGCGAATCATGTTTTTGTAGCGAAAGCATGTTTTTGTTTGTGATACGGAAGTTTGTTGTCTTTTTTTGAGTCTCCCTGTCTTATCCTATACACCTATTTCAAAAGTCGTTGTCACAGCTAAAGCTACAGTACACACTCTGATGCTTGCAAAGGATGTCGGTTATATGAAATTCGAAAATAATTTAATTTATTACGCGTTTTTAAAGAAATATTCGTTTCATCATATACCACTGCAGCAACTTGTTATGGTCATATAACACAAACACGTACAACCAAAATATGCTATGAATAAATAGATAAAAAGACAAGAAATACCGAGATCCTTTGCAGACTTGAGTGTGGATTATAGCTATAATTGTAACAACGATTTTTGATATAGGTGTATATCCGATCCACATACTTCCACTACATTCAATATTTACATATTTACAATTCACTTACAGCAGTGGCAACCATTAGCGTTTTCAATCCTTCAATCCGACGAGCGTTGACGACCAATAACGTTCTAAAAATTTCAGGATCCAAGCTCAATTGTTTTTATCTTTATTTAAAAATACTTTGCCCAAAGTGAGGTTATCCTCAAAGAGAGAGAGACTCAATATTACTATACTATATCGTCGTTGATTTCGTGTTATGAAATAATAAATGTATAAAACAATCATTGTTTTTTACGTCGAAATACAGGGAGCCGTTACCGAATCTCCCTAGCCAGAGTCTAATGTTTAAGTATTCGACACACTCACACTCGCTACCCCTACATTACATATTTTAGCACACATCACTTCTCACATGTTGATTTTTGTGGAGGGAGGAAAACCGGATAACCGGGAGAAAAACCCTCGTGGCATGAGAGAGAACAACACATCAAACAAACTCTATTCACTTCTCGCCCGAGCCGGGAATCGAACCCAGGTTACAGTGGTGAAAGGCCAGCGCTCTCACCGCTAGGCCACCCATGCCACCCATAGTTTGTAGAAAGTGATTATTTTGTTGTGTCCATTAGGTTCGCTGGAGTGATGTTGGTGGTAACAAAAACATCAAGCAAAAGCTAAAAGAAGCAGTAGAATGGCCTTTGAAACATCCAGAGGTACAAATCAAGTTATCTTTTTCATCATGCATCCGTATCATCATCCGTATTATAGTCAATATATAGAAGATATTTTATGGTTGCGCGAACATATGAAGTTCATTATTATCATCATCATCATGATCATCATCGCCGCCATGATGATGATGATCATCATCATCATCATCACCATCATCATCATCTATATTTATTACCACTAGGTATAGGTGAGCAACAACGTTCTTGCAATTAGGTTTATACTAAAATACATTAAAAAACAACACTTTCTACAAATATAAACAGTGACATTTTTTTACAATAAACTTTTACTTTTCACTTTTTAATTAAAGTAATCATATTTACAGGCGTTCCAGCGTATGGGGATTAGACCTCCACGTGGAATCTTAATGTACGGGCCACCTGGATGCAGTAAAACATTAATCGCTAGAGCACTGGCTACAGAGAGTGGCCTTAACTTTATCGCTATCAAGGGCCCAGAGCTGTTTAGTAAATGGGTTGGTGAGTCTGAGAGAGCTGTTAGAGAGGTAAGCTATAGCTACGCCCAAAACTGCAAAAGATGATTCATTGATGTTCCTTGGAGCCGCTATAGGTGAGCGTATTGTTTACAAGTGTTGGTATTGTGATGCTAAATTTGCCAACCATTTTCACAATAGATTTTTTAATTTTCATCTTTCTAATAACAATGGTTGGTTGGCAAAACCATAACAAAATGCCTCCCTTTACGTGCACCTATTCACCACCACTTCAGAGAATAACTGTTCATTATAGACCGAATCAAAATATGGCGTACTCTTATTGTTCTTCACTGTCTAGCCTCGAGTTCACGTTGGAAAACAATAGAGTTTTCACATGTATGCGAGGCTGGGCACTCAAGAAGAATTGTTTTTCAAATTGGCCGCCATATTCGATTCGGTGTATATAGACAAATAAAGATTTATAGTTTGTTTGTGAAATTATCTCTAAATTTGTAAACTTTCATTTGCTAATATTTATAATAGTTTCTTAAGCCTTGTTCACACTAGCGACATAAGCATAAGCATAAGCAACATACGTAGACTCAGTTGTGCTTTGCTCATTAGCCGCGATTTTTCTCACACCTAGTTGAGAAATGCCTCTTTAAGTTTGCGTATGTTGCTTATGCTTATGCTTATGCTGATGTCGCTGGAATGAGCCAGGCTTCAGGAAATTTATAGAGTACAAAAAGAGAAAACAAAAAGCGCCATTTAGTCGTAAATAGTACTAATGAATGAATGGATGAATGAATGAATGAATGAATGAATGAATGAATGAATGGATGAATGAATGAATGAATGTTTTATTTGCTCATTTACATGTATTTTACATATTTCAAAAATATATACAGTATATAAAATATTAAACATTGGAAAACACTAGAATAAGCATAAAATATCCCTATTTGTGAAAATATAACTATGTATGTTGCACGGTTTTAGTGTTTTAGTGTTTGACACGTTTGAGACCACGCGCGTAACTGGAAATAGCTAGACAATATATTTTCGAGTTACGCGCTCTTGTCGTAACTAGATTTTTAACATTGAAAATCCATTCAGAAAAAAAATCATTTTTTTCCTAAAAAAATGAAAGTTTATGACAGCTTTGTTTTTATTACAATTCACTACAACAAACTGCTTTCGTTTACTAAAATATTGCCGGTACAATCATATCTGGTTTTTAGCCTCCTCCGCAGGTATCTCTTATATCTCTTTTCATCGGGCTTCCTGTGGCGAGGAAAAAAAACGTGCAGGGGATGGGGAGACTTAACTAGCGCCTAGCCCCTCTCTTGTAGCAGCAAAGAAAACCCAAATCCAAATTAGATCACAGAGACGCCTGTGGAGGAGGCTATCTGGTTTAGTGGTTTAAAAAAAGTATATACGTAATTGACTTAGACTGCAGAGCAGGCGTTCTTTTTTCTTTTTGGAGAATTTAGGATCTTCGTCATCCTGTGTTTTTTTTTTTTTTTTTTGACCGCGCGAAAGAACGCCTGTTTTGCAGGCTATAATTGACTGAGCGTGCGGTCTGAATAGGCGGAAATTTGGTCGAGTTCTCTTTTGTTGTTGTTGCGATTGTACGGACCAAGCCGAAGGCACTTCCAGGAACGAACTTCATGTGGAAGTCATGTGGAAGGAAACACCGCCAACTACAGTGAATGTTTGCTTTTTCATATATTTCCAACATATTATTATTAGGAGTAAGGGAACGTAATTGCATGGAGTAAAAAATATCGTGTGTATTTGACTATCATGCAGTGGGATTAAGAGCGATTTTCATCTAGGAATCCAACTTTGCAGAGTCGGTGAGTCCACCAGAAGAGAAGTTATTCTATAATATAATTTTTGATCCACACATTTCTCTGTAAACCTAATCAATATGTTTGTTTGCGTAATACGAGAAAGCCGCTGACTTGACGCGTCCAGAATTCTTGGCCATGTGTTAACATCAAAAAGCCACTTATCAGTCGTCACACACGTCAAAAATAATTCTAAGTTTGATCGATATCTTTTTACTTCCCTCACGTTTTATTTTACGATATTTAATTACAAACTCGCTCGATGCAGTATTTGACGTTGCACGATATGTTTGCCATTTAACCCACCCCACCGGACATCAAAAATCACATGGTCTGTCCATAAGCGGATGCTTGTGAGGAGTAAAGCGTTGCGCGACGACCCCTAAACGGTCTGGGTTAGTTTTATAAATTGTAGTTAATGTATGGCTTGAGGGCAAGGTATTATTACAGTAAGGACACTCGAACCTTGAATAATACTATTTATGTCTCAGTCTTCTAGCTTGGTACATGTGCTTTGCTAATCGGGGAGACTCTAAACACTTGACTTTTTTCAGGTTATTATTTTCTGGATATTTTACTGCTTCAAAACTTCTAAAAATAAAACACGAAGTGTTCATAATAAATAATTTTTAATATATTCGCTTAAAGGTCCCGTCCCGTCAAAAACACAACTTTTTGGTAAAACCTTTAGTATTGCATACTTAAAACATATTTAATAAAAAAAATCCGATTAAGAAGTTTTTTAGGGGTTTTTCAGCATCATAAGCACCCTTCCGAGCAAGTTCTTCGAAAAACGCTTCGATTTCGATCACGTGATCAAATGACGTCACACGTGTGTTGATAAAAAACAAACATGGCTGATTTGGTGTGCGAGACATGCTCCTAAATACAGGAATCGCTCATTCATATCTATGCTAATAGTTGACAAGACTACTAGTGGAACCTCGAATACTTTACTATTACACTACAAACAAACCCTAATCCTAACCCTGACCCTAACCCTAACCCTAATCCTAACCAAAACCCTAACCCTAACCACAAGAAACAGCAAGAAACATGAATGAGCGAATCCTGTATCTAGGAAAACTGGTGTGCGAGTCGTCTTCAAATTCCGTGAGTTCTTCAAGTTCTTCCAATGAATCGTCAATTGACTCTTCTGATAATGACTATGATGTAGTAGAGGTTACTCCTGGAATTGAACCGTGGCGGTTTGAGCCTCCAGGACACGGAACTCAAGATAATTCCTCGGATGACAGTGGCGACGAAGTGGATGGCCAAAACAACGGCCGTCTTCAAGTCTTTGACTGGTATTGTTTGAATCAATTCTTTAATGATTTTATACCATCAGTAGCTGTCTTGTTCATAAATAATTCATCACTATGTTATAGATGAACTGAACTTATAGCTTTTTCAATGTAAACATAGTTAAAGAATGATAAAAGACAGCCGGTAATAATCTGCACATTTACACTTTGAAATTACAAGTTGTCCGTCAAGTTTTTCGTCGAAAAGGTCCCTATTGTATCTCTATTCTCTTGGTTTGTTCTCGGCACTTACACTACAAAATAAGAATACATAAATAAGAATACATACCTTACTTTTCGTCATTAAATGTTTATAGCACAAGCGGCGTGAGTGATTTACATTGTAATTATTTTATTAGAAGAATTGCTGCTGTACAAGCTTAGAGTTCTATTTTTTTTATTAAATACACAACATTCAACGGTGCTACTTGAGTCATTTATTGCTGAGAGACCAGTTGCGAAATCCACTGGGATTTTACGGAAATTGGAAAACATTTACAATTGATTGCCTGAATGGTTTACCCTTTTTATTAGTCCAAAAGTGTGACCGCAGATAATTTATTCACATTCTTTTGCTAGTTGCTGGATGGATTTATAAATTCTAGCTATTTCCACCTCAAAATACATCTGAAGATTGACATAATTCTTGTCTTGTGATTCACAGTGAGAAATGTTGACATTTAATCTAGAGCAGTTGATTGACACGATGTAGGGAAAATATGAATAAATCATGTCCAGTCATACTTTTGGGCTTTGCGCTGTAATCATCACATGTCAACAGATCACTCATATACATGTAGAATCTGTCCAATTCTAGTTACAGAAGTTTACTTAAGCTAGAACTTGTGTTTTCCCAGGTGTTTATGTGACCATTGCCAGATAATGGATGTTGAGGATGAATGTAGGTGCTGCCAAGAGATAGAAGTAGTAAAAGCAAAAAATGAGGAGGCAGTTCAGATAGAGAAAATAGAAAAACCTAAGTGCATCACAGACCATCCAGGTTTAAGGCTGTTTGCCTAAATGTATGGGTTTTGCAAGCTGCATGGTTTCAGTATAAACAGCAGTATGGAGATAATGCATTTCAAGGGCCTAAACATAAACAAAACCGCCATATTGCTTACAGGCAACTAGTTAGATGGTGTTGGGGTGTGCTGGGAGAAAAAGTAAGGGTACCACTGCCCTCTTGTGCTGTGTGTTGTATTCGAGCACACTTTCCTCCTCCTGGTCTGGAGGATGATTGCACTTTTGAAGGATTTCATTATGCCGATGATTAGTTAAATGATTCTTTCTTTTTAAATTCATAGATTGTTTTTACACTTGAAGCAAATATTCATATTTCAATGAAGCACTTCTAATCATTCAATAATCAAATTCTCTAGCACATAACACTATTGTATAATGTCAACATTATTATTTGTTGAAATGATAAAGATTTACAAAACTAAAAATTATGATAATTGACAATATAAAATGTTATGTGCTAGAGAATGTATGAGAATTAGAAAGTATCAGAATGAGGAGTAGTCAGTTGTAAGTCATTCCACTGATCATACAAATTTTAATGATCAAACTACACCATTGTTTGAGAACACAAGTATACAGAAAATGTTTAATTTCATACATTTATAATATAAGTAACATATATAAATAAATATATATACTGCTCAAATACAATTTAATGCCAATCATAATTTGTCCTTTCATCATAACAAAATCAAACCAGACCATCCTGCAGTTCTTGTTGTTCAGACTTCACATAATTATTTCATTGATATATTATTGGATTTCTTTAAAATTCCAAAGTCAAATTCTATTAGAATTACAACATGCATTTCAAGGTTACTACCAAAACAGGCAGAGTGCGAATTAGACTACTCATCACACTGTGTCTGCCAGCTTTGACTTTCCATTACTAGAGGTATTTCTAAGATGAAATTAATTAGATTTCTTAATTCTTAGAGTGCAAACACTAAAAGCATGAAATAGTACTAAATCATGCTATTTCCTTTGTTTCCTATTGTCTAATCAACACTATTTAGAAGTAATTAGTACTATTTGTTTCATGGATTTAGTGTGTGCACTCTACCGTGCCTGTTTTTTAGGAATTGTCTAATTGTGTTGAGTTACGACATTAAACCAATGAAATAGAGATTATTCATTTTTATTATTTGTGTTTTCTTTTTTTGTCAATTTGACTATTACACCTTGTTCACTAACTTAAATGTTCATAAGAGTGTAGACATAAAACCCGTGCAATAAAATCTAATACTTTATTAGATTTTGTTGCACGTGTTTTGTCTTCACTCTTATGAACATTAAAGTTAGTGAACTATTTGCCTGCAATAATATCTGGAAACATAATCCTGTATTGCTTCCTCTTTGTCAGGCTTGTCAAATGAGGCTGTCAGTGGTGGCGGAGTGTTGATTTTTAAGTTCTTCATATACAAACGCAGCTGTTTTGGGCTTTTTTTGTACTCATCAAATAGACGATTGATGGCTTTATTGCAGTATTCTTTTTTAAAGCACAAAATTATGGATTAGACATGTATGTTTTTATGAAAACAAAAAGAACATGTTCTTAAACATTTTTACCATAAGTTGCTTTTGTCTTCTTAGGTTTGATTGAATGTTGTCCTTTCTTTGCTTTAGGAAACTTTAAAGAGTAGCAAAGCTTACCCTCTTGATTAACTGCTTGCATTCTGTCAGCTGATTCATTGTAGTGTAAGGCTGACAAACACAGTCTTGAAACAGAAACAAAATGAACCATTTACAAAGAGCCATACTGTATAAGATCTTAGAAAACTTTTAATTACTAACATATCCCGGGGGAGGGAGGGGGGGGGGGGGGGGGACCTCAAAACAGACAAAATGTTAAAAATTGATACCCTATACCCTACCCCAGACCTAAAAGCCAAAAAAACATACCCTATAGGGTGGCACATATCTGTATAGCAAATATCCCCCAAGGTAATATATTAACTATTATTGCTATCATGCAGGGTTGTGTATTGCAATCACATGTATATAGTTTTAAAACATCTTGAATCTGCCTAACCTTGTTTGCATCCCCCAGTATGAGAAAGCTGTGTGCTTTGGTGCAAAATGTATATCAACACTATGTTTTGACTCTAAAGTTGATGTCTGATAAACAGGTGACAGCTTGCTCACGTCATTAAGAGTGACTGTCAGGAAGAACCAGACAAATTCGAAATATCATGGCAAAAGTCGATTCATCGATTTTGTTCATATTTTGTAGTTCGATACCCTATCATGTTATAAGCACTCCTGTGAACTTAGTTTTTAAAAATTTGTTTTCGTTTGGGAGAAATTTGAATTATTATGCGAGAAGGCAAATATGCTAATTCGACGACTCTGAAATAGAGACCACTCGGCGATCTCGTGCACAAAATACAAACAATATTTAACCTTAAAAACCTAATAATCTTTAAATATGCTATCTCTATATGCCTCATAGCGTATTTCAGACTTGTAGCTTTAACGATGAATTTTTGGCAGAATTTTGTTCAGGACACAGTTTTCATGAGCTAAAAAATACCCTCAAAACAGCCGCGAATTAAACTATGTTCGATATAACGGAATAGTTTGATATTCACTGTGTGTGAAGTTAAGATAATTTCTTAAAACACTGCCGAAAAAAATTGCTAGGTTTTTATGTTTTGAAGTTGTTACAGTCGATCTAAGTTGCCTAAATTGGCTGTTTTTTACGATCATTTTTGCATAATTAGCAACGATAATGAGCGTCAAAACAATAATACTATTTGCAACAACCTTGTATTAACCGTATTTAACATCAGCAATGAGTAAATTTGTATTCCTTATTGTAGTTAGAGCAATATTTATTCCAACTCGATATAAATCATGCAGGTATTTTCGGGGTTTTGATGGTTTTGTAGCTTTTTGTTTATACAATAGCAAGGAGCATTGCGTGACAACTGGTAAGATAATTATCATTCTCACGTGTACAAGTTGCTTGGCAGCATTCTAATACCGGTAATGTAATATTTTGATTTCGTATTCTACACATTTGCTATAGCTGCCATGACTATAAAGTGCTTACATCTACAAAGCATTCATGTATGTATAAAAGCAGCTCTAATAATTAGAAAAATGTTTGTTCAAATTTATACAAATGATTTTTGTGATCATAAATCAAAAGAACAGTAAATCTTCTATAGACCCTTTCATAAGTCCCTAAGTGTTGTGTTTTCCGCCGTTGACGTCCAATTTAATATTATTTTTGTTGAAATTTGTACAATATTCAAGAAATTGAGTTGTACCTCTAATAAACGGTCACCCTAAGGACTTTTCAAAGTGGCCGCTCAATAGATGTTGGCCGATGAATAAAGGTTCGGCATAAATCTACATATAAAGGGTGGAAATGGCAGGGTACGTTACTTATCGGTTATTTTAATAAATCTGTGTCTTCTAAATAAAAGAAAATACATTAATTTTGAGCATTGCTCTTTAGACTTTCTCAAAGTCCGTTTTTTTTCGTATTGGTTTCTCTCGTTTCTCTCGTTTATCTCTCGTTTATCTAGTCGTTTAGCGACTCGTCAAAATAAAGAGTGTATAGTCGACTTGTAGCAAGTCTGCCAAATATTGCAATTAGAAACTGCATTATTTGTTTATATAAGCATCGCAATATTGCTAAAATAACGTACTACTCAAACCTGTGTTTCGTTTCTTACAAAAGATATAAAATAAAACATTTATACTGGAGTTTCTATCAGAAATAAGATCGGTCATTATCTTGTAAATTTCATTTTGTAGACTTTAAAGATGGGATAATAGACAATCTGCTCTCAAAGAACAACTACCGGTATATCTATCTTCTATCCAAAAACACTACTACTATTCTATTCTACTATATATTATATAAATTTGCTATATTGAAGGAATTGTGTTGTGAGTCTCATGCATTATATAATATTTTTTTTATGACTTCTATCAGATTCCTCGCACGAGGATATAATTGGCTTTGTGAATCAAAACGATCCGGATCAAAACCCGAAAATACCTGCATGATTTATATCGAGTTGGAATAAATATTGCTCTAACTACAATAAGGAATACAAATTTACTCATTGCTGATGTTAAATACGGTTAATACAAGATTGTTGCAAATAGTATTATTGTTTTGACGCTCATTATCGTTGCTAATTATGCAAAAATGATCGTAAAAAACAGCCAATTTAGGCAACTTAGATCGACTGTAACAACTTCAAAACATAAAAACCTAGCAATTTTTTTCGGCAGTGTTTTAAGAAATTATCTTAACTTCACACACAGTGAATATCAAACTATTCCGTTATATCGAACATAGTTTAATTCGCGGCTGTTTTGAGGGTATTTTTTAGCTCATGAAAACTGTGTCCTGAACAAAATTCTGCCAAAAATTCATCGTTAAAGCTACAAGTCTGAAATACGCTATGAGGCATATAGAGATAGCATATTTAAAGATTATTAGGTTTTTAAGGTTAAATATTGTTTGTATTTTGTGCACGAGATCGTCGAGTGGTCTCTATTTCAGAGTCGTCGAATTAGCATATTTACCTTCTCGCATAATAATTCAAATTTCTCCCAAACGAAAACAAATTTTTAAAAACTAAGTTCACAGGAGTTCTTACAACATGATAGGGTATCGAACTGCAAAATATGAACAAAATCGATGAATCGACTTTTGCCACGATATGTCTGGTTCTTCCTGACAGTCACTCTTAAGTACTCGCTTTTTCAGGAGAAGTTCCTCTAGCTTAACTGCAGCAGTTGAACCTGTGTGGGAAATATTCTAAATAAAGCTAACAGCTATTTAAATCTCTACTTTAATCTATGATCATCTGTACTTATGAAATTGATAGTGATATCCCACATGTCAAGCAATATAAAGGGTATATTTTACAGGAATGATCAACACTTTTAATAGGTTTAAATACATGTAGCTGCCATGTTTTGAATTCTGATACTAATTGTATAATGTATTTGTGCTGATTCATATGTTACCTTTATCCAACCACATTCTATTTCTGCTCTCTCCATGAAGTCTTCCATGGCCACATTTAGGGTGTAGAGCATTTCCCCCTCTATGTTTATTCTGGATGTGTAATGGTAAGATCTCCCATTTTGCTTTCATGAGTTTGGCATTACCATCTGGTGTTGAAGCTGCACACCGGTACATATGGTTTATGATGGAATGTTTCCATTCTCCTACATCACTGCAATTCTTCTGTTTGGCAAGCTTATCAATTTTTTTGGCTAGGCCTACAGTTACAAAATATTTTTAAAAATAATTTTATTACTTATTTATATGCTCCAAAAGTGTAAATAATGTTACCTTTAGCAACATGCCAAATGTCATAATAGTGTTTGGTTTTGGGTAGTTTTGTACGAATATATTTTGAAACTGTTGCGCTTCTGTCAGTTATCAGAGTTTCTATTGAGAGATTTACAGTGGTTATCACCTCCACACTCCTCTTAAGGCCCTCCACCTCCATCCACGAACTATTTTTAACTTCATTGCTCTAAGGCGAAAAAATGAGAATATTGTCAATACAGTAAAAACCCGCATATAAGAACACCCATTTTTGGAGTTAGGCTGATTTTGTTCTTATTTAATGGGTGTTTACTGAAAAATCAGCCTGAAGGTGTTCTTAAGGTGTTCTTAAAATAAATGTTTCTAAAATATATATTACTACATAGACTACCAATACATGTAGATGATATCATTGTGTAAGTTCAAAAATGTTATTAAAACAAATCTTGACTGCAATAATAATATCAAAACAGTAGAAAAATATTGATATTTTTTTTTTTAAGAACACTTTTTAATTTTTCAGGCTGATTGTGTTCTTATTTACATGGTAAATTATGTAAGCTACAGCGCATTCAAAATTCTGCAGCCAGATTAGTTACTAGAACTAAAATAAGGGAACACATAACTCCATTACTTTACAACTTACATTGGCTACCAATACAGTTTCGCATTACTTTCAAGGTATTATTGCTTACTTATAAGATCGTCAATCGTAATGCACCATCATATCTAATTAATTTACTTGAGCATTATACACCTAGACGTACATTACGCTCAGCTACTAAAGGTCTATTAGTAGTACCTAGGTCAACAACATCTACATATGGAGATAGAGCATTTTCAATAGCAGCTCCAAAACTATGGAATAAACTTCCACCTATTATAAGAAACGCAGATTCAATCAACAAATTTAAAACATCACTAAAAACATATTTATTCAAAGAAGCTTTTAATTGTTAGTAGATATTCTCGACTTTTAATTATTATTATTATTATTATTATTATTATTATTATTATTATTATTATTATTATTATTATTATTATTATTATTATTATTATTATTATTATTATTATATATATCGTATATTATATTAGTATTATTAACACTATATTTAGCATCTAAATTTTAATTCACTCTATTTTATTGTATATTTTACTAAATTTTTTATTGTACATTTCTAAACTTATTTATATATAGATATATACTTTGTACTGTAAGCGCATTGAGGCTTGCGAAATGCGCAAGAACCGTTAATTAAATTAAATTAAATTAAATTGGTACTTAAAAAGCCAAAATTCAGGCTGGGTGTTCTTAACACACTTGTTCTTATATGCAGGTTTTTGCTGTATTATTGTAAATTTGCATTTCTTTTGGATCTACATTCTAATTACCAACTGACCTGAACAAGTTGGAAATCAAGAACCCGGTTAATGCTTTGCTCAATTACAGTATAAGACCCAAATTTTGCACAATGGCCAGGTGAGTCGCATCTTGCATCACCAGAGAGAATGAGGGGTTTTCCATGATCCTTCATCTGTTTCAAGAGTGCTGCTTGTTCCTCTTTCCAACTCTGTATAATAGCTGGAGTGATGTAAGTGCTTGAGTGGCGATAAAATGCTGATCTTGACACACATGCTATATTCAAGAACTGGAACATTCTGAGGGTTTTTTCTGTGGGTAGACCTAGAATAACATTATGATAATTTGTGTTTTAAAATAAGTAAGAATATAGATGTTAAAAATTACAGAAATGTCATAAGTACCTGACATTATTATAGCAGATGATAACAGAAGATTTCCCACTGGCATTGTCCGGATAAACTTTTGGTTGGTCCATTCTCTATTATGCTTGCAATCTGGGTCTTGACACCTTTGAATAATTTTCAGAAAGGTGCCAAGCTCCTCAGCAATAGCCCCTTTAGATGGACCACTGCAAGCTGGGCACCACTGAAATAGCTCTAACAGAGAACTTTCAAACACTATGTATTTTCTTTCATTGTGATATTGCCCAGTTCTGAAATTGAAGAGAATTAATGGAACAAGTAAATAAATGTATGTAAATAAATGAAAGCTAATGATAAAAAATATAAATTTCACAGTGAGGAAACTCACTTCTATGAACTTAACTTCTTATATGGACTATTTGTTTAATCTACATCATTTGATCACTCTGTGTATTTGAATTTAGTGCTAGCTATTTTTTGAAACCTTGAAGCAGTAGAAAGTTAAAAAATTTATCTGAATAAATTCAACTGTTTATATAATTCATAGTTTGAATGTCCTCACTGTACATCCAAGTGTAGCCTACAATAATAAAGGGTTATTAAAGGTTATTATTTTGAGTCAAAACAGTAATAAAAAACGTTTTGTTGTAAATATGCATATATTATTGTTATCATTATTATTATTATGGCCCGTTTAATGAATTTTCATGCACTTCTATTGTTTTATTTTTGATTACACTATTATTGTCATTATCAATATGGTCAGTTTTAATAAGTTTGATGCACTTTTATTATTTTTGTTTTGTTTATTTATTATTATTGTTATTATTATTATTATTATTATTAAATATTGATCCCTAAGGGAGGGATTTTGGCCTGAAGTGAAGAATTTTAAATATAAGCTTATATGCAACAGAAAAAATATCAAATAAATAATATATATATGCTACATGTGTTTGAAGTATAATTACATTTGGATAAAATGCACTGTTTTGTATTCCCATGGGGACATAAAATAATAGAGTTATCCCTGCTAGCAGGGACAACTCGCCTAGCCTTCATATACAACTCCTTACCCTTTCAATTCTTCCTTTCCCTTTACATTCATCTCTTTGTTTGATATCTCGTCTTTCTCCTCATCTTCAGAAGGGGAGTACATTTCTACTGAATTATCAGAATCGCATTCTTCGGAGTCGATTGGGCTAGCTGCAGGGCTGGTCCCGCGAAAGTCAAATGGAGGAAGATCACACAAATTACACTGCACGCCAATCTCTTGTTGCTTAGTCGATGCTTGAACAGCTGAAAATGTCAACACATGTCGTAAACACATTTCGAAGTAGAGATTTCATTTCATTGAATTCATTTTTCTGCATGTAGCCGAACGAAAGGAGTTTTCGCAGCTACATAGGTGTGCCTGATAGTTTTTACGGCCGCGTACATGTAAAATACTCCATGAATTCGACTAGCGGTAAAATATACTAAAATTTAGATCGCTAATAGCGCAAACTCCGCTCAATAGAAAGTTCAATCAAATTGAGCGGAGTTTTATACGGACTGGCCAGATCGGATTTGTAATATTTTCGCGCGGTTTGCTCCAAATAACCCAAGTGGCATGCCGGCGGACTGAATTCTACGGTGGCCCACAACTGTCACGACACAATACAAATTCACGACACAACGAACAGAATTCACGACACAACGAACAAAATTCACGACACAACAAACAGAACTAACGACACAACAAACAGAACTAACGACACAACGAACAGAACTAACGACACAACGAACAGAACTCCCGACACAACGAACAGAACTCACGACACAACGAACAGAACTCACGACACAACGAACAGAACTCCCGACACAACGAACAGAACGGCTCACGACACCACAGGGAGCCCAAGCTCATCACTTGTGATCTTTTACAGTAAATGTATGGAGTCGAGAGATATCCTTTCGCTGTGCCTCAAATATACAATAATACAAACTTTTTTTTACGTAGATAGTTGTGTACAACTGTTTTCTAGTCTGTGATAAGACCAAAGCCAAAACTTAGCAGCCGCGCCTTTTTTCGCACGGAAATGAGGCTTATTATGCAAACAGAGAAAAAACATTCCGTCGCTAAGGACAAAACTACAACTTCATTGACAGCATTTTATAGTCGTTTTTCCACCTTTTTCTTTTGTAAAATACTAGAATTTTCAACTAAATTACCGCTTTCTACGTTATATTTTACAATAGTTAGCCTTTTTTCAATTTTTAGTAGCATTTTATTTTGTTTTTGACCTTTACACTGCTCGACTTCACGCCCTTCTGCGATGAAATTATGGAGGAGAAAAGCGATTCAAAGTCAGGTAATTCGATCTTTTTAACTAATTGAAAAAAGTTAGCCTTTTTTAAGCCATACATACGACTTCATATAAGTTTTATAGTTAATTATCTATCATTTTGTTGGATATTTTTGTTCAAATTGACCTCGCTACGGCATCGAGATATGTTGATATTTTTTGCCGTCAATCAGGTTACTAATCGCTTGCTAGCACTGTAAACCTTTAATTTCAATTGTTTATGCTTTTTCTTTTTACAATTCTTTGACAACATCCTTTTCAATATTGTTTTACAGATGAAAGAAACAAATACAATATTCCATGTACCTTTTTCGACAGGGCTTCATTGCTCAAACTATGGTTATAAGAATAGCAGTTATTCGCTTTCCGGTCGAAGACCAATTTTTCACTTTAATATATTGAAGTCAATGCCAATTCTATGGGCATCCTCCTGAATATGAATACCTTTTTTTCACTGCCGTTTCTCTCTACATTTCACAATGAACAAAATCAGCAAAATAGTTATCCATTTTTTATTAAACTATCTCTCTTTTTTGCTCTAAGGTGGTTGTGATAGCTAATGGCAGCAAAAATGTCAACATATCTCGATGCCGTAGCGAGGTCGATTTGAACAAAAATATCCAACAAAATGATAGATAATTAACTATAAAACTTATATGAAGTCGTATGTATGGCTAAAAAATGGCTAACTTTTTTCAATGAGTTAAAAAGATCAATTTACCTGACTTTGAATCACTTTTCTCCTCCATAATTTCATCGCAGAAGGGCGTGAAGTCGAGCAGTGTAAAGGTCAAAAACAAAATAAAATGCTACTTAAAATTGAAAAAAGCCCGGGGGGGATACTACCTTTGTCCAAGTGGTAGGGGTGATCGGCGGAGATTTTGAAAATGACCCCTAAAAGGTACGCTCAGATACAAATAAAGCAGAGTAAAAACGACCCTTAGAACTGATTTTTGAGCCAAATCTCTAAATGGACCCTAAAAGGTACGCACTGGAAATATTTTAACCCTAAAAGGTACGCCGATCACCCCTACCACTTGGACAAAAGGAGTACCCCCCCCCCCCCCCCCCCCGGGGAAAAAAGGCTAACTATTGTTAAATATAACGTAGAAAGCGGTAATTTAGTTGAAAATTCTAGTATTTTACAAAAGAAAAAGGTGGAAAAACGACTATAAAATGCTGTCAATGAAGTTGTAGTTTTGTCCTTAGCGACGGAATGTTTTTTCTCTGTTTGCATAATAAGCCTCATTCCCGTGCGCTATAAAGGCGCGGCTACTAAGTTTTGGCTTTGGTCTAATATCGCTCTAATTGAGCTAAAACTCGGTCACAGACTAGAAAACAATTATACACAACTATCTACGTAAAAAAAAGTTTGTATTATTGTATATTTGAGGCACAGCGAAAGGATATCTCTTGACTCCATACATTTACTGTAAAAGATCACAAGTGATGAGCTTGGGCTCCCTGTGGTGTCGTGAGCCGTTCTGTTCGTTGTGTCGGGAGTTCTGTTCGTTGTGTCGTGAGTTCTGTTCGTTGTGTCGGGAGTTCTGTTCGTTGTGTCGGGAGTTCTGTTCGTTGTGTCGTGAGTTCTGTTTGTTGTGTCGTTAGTTCTGTTTGTTGTGTCGTGAATTTTGTTCGTTGTGTCGTGAATTCTGTTCGTTGTGTCGTGAATTTGTATTGTGTCGTGACAGTTGTGGGCCACCGTAGAATTCGCTAACACACACTTTGCATTTAATTTCTTACCTGTACTCCTTCTTTGTGGTCTTGTAAAAGATTTTTGAGTTGCTTTGTTTGCCATTATTGGAGACAGATTGGTGATAACTGAGTCAGCAAGCGAAGCGAAGTTTTGGGGAAGGTCTTGTTGTGTTTGTTCAGGCATATCCGCCAAAATAGAAGTTTGACTTTCGCCACTGTGATCTGGAGAAAGCTCAAGCTCTTTCATGGTCTAAATATTAACGGAGTACAATTATTATTGTGTGAAAATATATTAAATAAATCGGATTCCAATGCTTACCCGGTGAGCATGAAGTTTAGTGATAGCCGTGCTTGTAGTTTTTGGTTCGGAATCCTTTGAAGTACAGGGCGTTCCACAAGATACCTTTCGAGCTTTTATATGCAGTGGATTTGGCTGAATTGATGGTATAGCTCCCTTTTTTAGTAACAGTTTACTCGAAAAGCCAGCCATTCTAGCTCCATAATCTTGGTAATCGCTTGGCAGAAAGTGATCACTGCAAATATGGCCAGTTCCTGGCGTCCACGCCTTTGCATCTCGCTTCGCAAGAACAAACCTATTCCATTTATTGCATACTTTTTTGTCACTAGGAAATTGGTGTAAGCTTACACCGTCCTCATTCGTTTTATCACAAAACATAATAACACATCTTTTGCCAGGCAAGCGCTTTCTTTTGTGTCCAACATTTTGAGGGCTCGCCATTAGGTCAGTACATACACAAACTCACATCAACACACGTGTGACGTCACTAGTTGCGTGACACAAATCGGCATGTTTTCAGTCACGCTTAAAATATTACCCTTTCAACTGCAGCCCGCGTCGCTAAAAAGCTTTTTAGATATTTTTTTTTGCTTCATAATCACTATGGATGGGATGAAAAAGGGGAAAGTGCTTTCAAAAATCACAAAAAAATTGCCGGGACGGGACCTTTAAGGAATGTGGGTTAAAAAACAAACACGTTTTCACGGTTCGTTTTTTTATATACTCAAGGGTAATTCAACTTTTGGCCACCAAACACTTTCATAGAATCGCAGAATAAAATATTAATAGTTCATGTGAAAAACGTAGACGTTTCTTTTCATTTTCTGTTTCAGTTAAACCTTTCATGCGGCTTTCTTGAATCTAAAAATTTGATTTTGGAAATTGATCATATATCATATTAATTTAACTTTCATTGTCATAACTCCCATAACCAAACAATATGAATGTTCATAATCATAAGTTTCGTGCTCGTTTACACCTTCAGGGTTTCGACGATCAGGGAAAAGTCAGTGAATTTAGAATTTTTCCAGGGTCATGGAATAGACCTCTTTACCTTCCTTGTTTGTTGTCCCATTTCAGATCACGTGATGCTACTCTTTGGAATTGTTTCTTTGACATGTAAATGATATAACACGTTCATCATAAAAGAACAATTCTCAAGGGAATGATACGTGGTCTGAAATTGGAAATTTGCATACGGAGGTAATGAGGTCTATTGTGATTTTGGTCAGGGAAATTTGCAATTTATTAAAAAAAGACAGGGAATTTTTGTCATCATTCTCAAATTCTTTTTGGTGATAATTATGTAATTTCACTCCTAAACGAAACTTCTCAAAGGTTCTCGATTTTTTAAAAGGACTAAATAGAAGTGGCACACTTGGTCATTGAAAAATTGTTTTTGACCAGGGAAAAGTCAGGGAATTTTACTTTTTCATATGAGTAGGAACCTTGACCTTATTGCATAAGTGATGCGACATAGAGTGCACGGCATAAATCTGTAAAACAACTATTAATTATTTAGGAGGTAATAAATTTAGGTATAAATAATATTAACAATAATAGAAAGGTCTGTTTCCTTTAAAAATTCTCAAACAGTCTACCAATATTAGCACTATTGAAAATCTTTGCTATATGTTTCAAAAAATGGTTGATGGAAGTACGAAGTTCAAAAGTAAATATTTTAGTTCCACATTCAGTTGTCAGTTGTCAATCTTTGTCTTTTTGAAACAGGTTTATGCATTCCAATTGTTATACTTTTCTGCACTGTGCTACACTTAAACCGCGCTGCTCTAAGCTAATCAAATTCGAGTAAATTTGTCATGTATGTTATTAGTATAAAAACGATGCCTTATATCTTGACAGGTATTTCGTAAAGCCCGTGCAGCCGCGCCATCTATCATTTTCTTCGACGAAATCGATGCTGTTGCTGGTCAGCGTGGTAACGATGGCTCACACGTATCGGACAGAGTACTCACACAGCTTCTGACTGAACTGGATGGCGTTGAAACCCTTAAAGGTAATGTAGCCTTCCCGCAGATAGTTTTCCGTGGGATATTTTGGAGAACTCACAAAAAATTTCGAAAGCTTGAAACCACTTGCTTGACTGGCCTTTCTGTATTACACTATGCATATACAACTGTAGGTCATGTCTAAAAGGAATAACAGCGTCTCGCATTTTTCTTCCCCTTCTCGCCCCAGTCTGTGTTCTCAAAACATCTACACGAACAAATATACGGACGATTTGTCCGTATTATTGCATTGTTGGTGTTCACCATTACAGTGAAGGGCTCTTACTTTGACCCTTTGACCATCATTTTATTTCCTAAACCTGACCGGATTCAAGTTTTCTAATTATTGCATTTCTATTTTCAAAGATGTCCTTCTATTAGCAGCCACTAACAGACCAGATATGATTGACAAAGCATTAATGAGACCCGGAAGACTGGATAGGATAATATACGTTCCACTACCTGACTGGGACACTCGAGAAGACATCCTGAAAATCCACTTATCTCGGGTTCCCTGTGGTGATGACGTCTGTATCGAAGACTTGGGCGAACAGACCGAAGGCTACTCTGGAGCTGAGATAGCGGCCGTATGCAAAGAAGCGGCGCTGGCTGCTTTAGAAGAAGATTTACAGGCGAAGGAAGTACGGCGGAGACATTTTGATAAAGCACTTGCTGCAGTGAAACCACGAACGTCAAGCGAAAGTATAAAGTTTTATGATACGTTTGAAAAGCAAACTGGAATACACGCTATTTGATACTGATTTGGTGGCTTTTAACTTACATTAAAAGCTGGTTGAAGATGTTTATCTTAGTATGTATTACTACGGAGAATTGTAAATTGGAGGAAGGATGACTGCGCCTTTCAAAATTACGCGACCACAGTATAGTAGCTTAAACGTCAATCTCAAATATCAGACGGTACCTTTAAATGGTGATTGATCGCAGTTAAAACAATTGCAAAGCATTTGACATGGTGGATCACTGCGTATAGTTAAAAAAAACAATTTGTATGGAATGGACAGATGCACTATGCATGGTTGTAGTCATCTTTACCAGAAAGAGGACAATTACTAAATATCTCCGGTCAAATGTCTAACATTACACTGCAAAAAGGGCTGAGTAGATACACCTCACTATATTGAGTAAATCATGCATTCAGGATGACACTTTATAGTGAGTTAACCCTACTCATTATTTAGAGTAAACATAAATGTAGACGGCCATTGAGTACAATGTACTCGATATATTGAGTTTAACTTCACTTTTACTCACTATAGAGTTGGGTTAACTCACTATAGAGTTGGATTTACTCACTATAAAGTGTCATCCTGAATGCATGATTAACTCAATATAGTGAGGTGTATCTACTCAGCCGTTTTTGCAGTGTACCACAATTGATCATGGAGTACCTCAAGGGAGCATTCTAAGGCCCCTTCGAATTCTTTTCAATGTTTTCATTAAATACCTGCCTCTACAAAGTAAAGCAAAAGTCGATCTTATTGCTGACAATATAATCATTACTACAACTGCGCATGTTGGTGATGTTTGTAAACTACAAGAAACTTTGAACAGATCAGTTGCAGAAGGGTATGATTAGGCAATAAGTAACAAGCTACCTTTCAATCAACAAAAGACAAAAAATATTTGTCATTGCGTGTAAGCGCCTGCACTCACCATTACAACTGTGTCCCAACCCTTATTACATTTGTGACCTTTATTACAACTGTGACCCAACCCTTATTACATTTGTGACCTTTATTACAGCTGTGACCCAACCCTTATTACATGTGTGACCTTTATTACAACTGTGTCCCAACCGTTATTACATTTGTGATACTTATTTCACGTGTGGTCAGTTATTACACTTGAGGCCTCAACAAACGATTCATTAACCAATTTATAAGTTACTTATTTAAATTTAATGCTTTACTGCTTTTTTTTAAGCTCTATATTAATTAGTTTGTGTTTTGTTATTTGTATAAATTCTATGTATTTCTACCAAGTTGTTGGAATTCAGTTTGTGGCCATATGCAATCGCTGATAGAAGGTCTTCATCTGTCCATGGCCTTTGTGAGAAAAGTTTAAAACCTGGGATATGAGTAGCTTCAATACCGAGTTCTTTAGATATCACAGCAATGTACGTATCCTCAGTCATAAATGGTTCTCTTGTGTGTATGTATTTTAGATATTTGGGAATGTTCATACTGGAGAAAACGTAAAATGGACCGCGGCACCATGGTGGATAATGAGTCGCATTGTATTGCTCTACTGACACGTACCACGGACTGTTTGGGTTTCGAAAAATGCTCCTATCTGAAGAAATACACCCTCCATAGAAAGGTTTAGGATTGCCAATACTTTGAAGCCACGTGATCAATTCTGGAACTCGCACGTACACATCGTCATCGGCCTTTAGAATATACTCACTATCAATTCTAAAGTTGACCCAGTAGTAGCTCATGAACGTTTTCCAGACAAGTTTGCGGTATGTGTCGGTGAAGTTTCCCATGATTATATCATTATATTGTTCTGCCTCTTTAATGTTACCTTCGTGGTCATGTTTGTTGTCAGCAATTGCCAGAGCGAAAACCATTTTCCAAGAAAGTACCTGATTTTGATGGATATCCTTGGTAGATTTACCCAATGTGGTACGTATGGTTTCCCTCAATCTTCGATGTTGCTCGCCCTTAGCTGCACTTATCACTATAGCAACAACATTTACCTTCTTCTCTTGTGGGCTGAGTTTTGGTTCAACATGAGGAAAGATAAGTCGGAATCCATTCTTCAAGGGTGGCAAAGGTTGTGGTACCATTGTTGGCCTTTCCAACGTTGGTCTAATTGTCTCTGGACTGATCCGTGCTTTCTCTTTAATCGATCTTTGGTGGGTAATAACATCTCTTGACAACAGTAAATACACTATAAGAGACGTTAAACAAACACCAATGAATATTGTTCGCCTAGTTCGTTTTCCACATTCGCAATTCGAGTGATGGTGGTCTGTCGTCATTGTGCCGGTTCTGTTACTGATCTGAAATGATAAAAAATATGTATATGTATCATTCAGAAACAGAAAATACGCCAACAGCACTGAACTATCAAAACATATATGGACACTTCAAGACAACAAGAAAATTTACAACATCAAATGATCAATCATCACCTCATCAATAATATCATCACCTCTACAATAATATTTCTAAGAAATGCAATCTCTGCTTAGTAGAAAAATTGAACATTTTGATAGCAGATAAAGCCAACCTTCTAAACAAAAGATCGGAACTTATTTCTAAATGCCGCCACGAAAACAAATACTACTTAATAAACACTAGGATAACGTAAATTATCGCACCTCGATAGAACAATAGCACTATTGTAAATACATAACAATACTCTAATTATAACCCACAACAATAGATTATAGTACAATTATAGCGCCTCAGGTATATATAGATTATATATATATACAATATTTATATATATTGTATATACACCTACTTGCAGTAAGGTTGTCATACAAAATATACATTTGTTATAAAGAAAATAGAACATTTGTGATTTAGTACGATAGGAATTGATTAAAAGACAAAAGAAGATCACTCGAGCTGAACTCTCTCTTTTGTCTTTTAATTAATTCCTTTCGCACTAAATCACAAATGTTCTATTTTCTTTGTGACAAATGTTCTATTTTCTTTGTGACAAATGTTCTATTTTGTATGACAACCTTACTGCAAGTAGGTGTATATGCTTCATTTTAGCTTAGCCATCATACAGCGTACCAGAGTGAACGCCATAAATCCGTTAAGCAACTACTAACTATTTACGACGTAATGAATTTAGTTATCAACTATTTAGTTATTGATGGAAACTAGTATTGGCTGCGTCGGTGTCTGATATAAACGATAGGTGATGAAATTTGTAACACCGTAAAAAATGTTGACTTAACTTACTTACTGACGTGTCGAGCTTTAGCCCTTCGTCGGATTAAAAGAGTAAGAATTCAGAATGTCATGAACCACACATTACACATTACAATGAATGATACAATCGTCACACTGTTCTGCTCCAGTGATATCTACAAGTTTGTACAAAATAATATAATAAGAAAATATATTGTAAATCTATACTAACTAACCTGTGCATGCATTGGGGAAAGTGACACGGTAGCTGATTGAGGAAGTAATAAAATGAGAACCGTTCCCTTGGCTACCTTTATTGACTAACAAACATTTCCATGTAAGAGTATAATTTGGAGTTATAGTATAATTTGTCCGTAATTCGCCAATCCCTTAGGGCAAGTGCAATTTAGTGCTTTTTGAAAAACAAAGCGAAGTCATATTTTTAGTAGTTATTTCAGATTATTGCATACATAACAAGAATTTTATACAATAAAGCAAATAAAAAAAATGTATGCTATATTTTCACAAGTTAACAGAGCGATGTATCAAATCAGCGTCGTGTACTCACTTTTTACTTGTAAGAAATATAACCAATTAGATTTGAGAACTGAGAGTCCCAGCAAAAAAAGTGTTTTTAATCAATTTTATTAATAGCGGACTACTTTGAACTTCCAGGTGCCTAGCGTTTGAATTTGAGTTATAGAAAGTGCTTTGTACAAAATAGTACAATAAGACAATTTATTATATGACCGTGTATCTTGGAGTCTGGACACTAGTAAATGGAGCAATCTGATTGGTTAGATTCGATTTCGGACCGGTTAATATTCTCCTAGGTAGACGCTGTCCGAAAGTGATATAAATTTTTGAAAAATTTGATCAGTAACTGACTTCTTTAGTAATTGTTTATTATGGAAATTTATCGAGCAAAAATAGCAGGAGAAACGTTTGTACAATCCTTAATTGATCAAAACATTGACAGAATGCAATAAAATAAACAAAAACCCACTGAGAGACGAGTCCTCCCATTGGTTATTATCTCAAACAGGAAAGACTAAGGCGAGTATTTGAACCAATGGGAGGACTCGTTAGAATTTGAAAGGTCAACAGCCAATCAGCATCTATTATATATTTTCCTGCTATTCGCTGGGGGTCTCAGAACACGAATATGTTCGTTATTTCGCAGACGGTTATTACGGGGAATAAACCGGATGTAACGCAGGCTAAGCTTGGTTTATCAACTCGAAATTGTGTAAGACAAAACACTTTTCAACCAACTTGTGACGTAGTTTGGTTTATCAACTCGAATTTTTAGGTTTTGAAATGGAAAATATGTTTTCGTTAGCCTGCCAACTGGCTCAGTCAAGTCAACAGACCCTACTTAGCGCTCGACACGTCTCCTGTGAAGCTTTTGCTACTTTTACTAAAATCTTCAATAAACTCAAACAACACTTCTATAGTTATATTTATAAAAAAAATAATGCTTTCATAGAGCACATTAACGACGAAAATGAGACATTTAATTTGAAAATTAGACGAGGCTTACCTGGAAGTTGAAGTTTGGTTGTAAATGTGCGATCGTAAAATCAGTTGAACTAAACTAATCGGCATCAAAAGTTGCACTGATTGGCGCATGCACTTGCTATCTAATGGATCCTCTCACCATGGTAATGAGGTAGAATTAGATTCACAAGAGTCATTGAATGTAAACAATCCCGTAGCCAGCGTAAACAGACCCTACTTAGCATCGACACGTCTCCCGCGAAGAAGGTCTGCGCGCCGAGATCAGAAATCCCATTCTGTTGACGTTTTATATTGACACCTCATTTGCATATATCACGCCATACACTAGTTAGCAGCAGCAACGCCGATAAACATGATAAACTAGGAATGGCGATGCCATTTCGTGAAGCTTCTTCTATATTCTCGATTAATTCACTCACTGAAAGCCAGTTGAATGCTTTATTTACGTTTTGTAATGGAAAAGATGTATACGTTAGCCTGCCAACCGGCTAAGACAAGTCAACAGGCCAGGCTCGACACGTCTCCCGCGAAGCTTTCGCTACTTTTTCTAAAATCTTCAATAAACTCAATCAATCGGTGACAAACATACTTCAAATAACTAAATTATAGATGATATTCGATTATAAAATATTGAACAACTGAATATTTTTATTGCTTTAGAGTTTGTGAAAAATCATAAAAAACATCACAGTAAATTTTTATTTTGAATTTTTAAGTAAGTGTGAATAAGTGGAGTTTCAAATTGAGGTTGAATGGAACAAGTGTATATGTGGAGTAAACGGTGGTATGATAATGGTGAAAGAAATTCATAAAAGAGAAGTGAGAATAAAAATATGTAATGAATAATAAATGATAATAATAATGATAATGAGTAAATAATAATAAATAAATATCTAAGAATAAAAAATAAGGTAAAAATAAAAATGTAAAAATAATGTAAAAATAACGGCAATATAAAATAACGATTCGCCATGTTTATAAAGCGCACGTGGGATGATTCCCGGCATGCTTTTGGATGCCAGTTTATACATAGGATTCCCAAGCTTTAAAGTCCCAAGCTAACCATTATTTATTCAAAACGTTTAGATGTAAATCCATTAATTCCAAATGAACACTTCTCGTGAATTTTGGGACTTTCAGTTTATTTGATTGTTTAATATGCCTACACATTTAAAAACATATTTTAATGTTTATTTTATTTCCGTTACATTGTGGGTTTCATGTGGGTTTCAAAAGAGCATTATGGGATTTGTTGACAGAGATAATTTTTGTTGAATGTGATCGTTACTGTTGAATGTGAAAATTGTTGAATGTGATTGCAGTCCTTGAATGTGATCGAAATTTATTTGTTGAATGTGAAATTTGTGTTGAATGTGATAAATTTCCTTGAATGTGATCGAGATTTATGTTGAATGTGATAAAAATTTGTTGTTGAATGTGATTGCAATCCTTGAATGTGATCGAAATTCATTTGTTGAATTTTGCAACAATCCGCTTTCCATAGCTTTGGGATTATTTAAGTACTGTACTCCTTTAAGGACTTTAAGATTCGCAAGGCACTAGCCTGGAAAGCCTGTAACACCCTCGACAAAATATGGCACTCTGACCTGGACAGAAACCTGAAGATCAACCTATTCAGTTCGGTCGTGGAACCCATCCTCCTATACGGTGCGGAAACATGGACCCTGACGCTCAAACAACAACAGAGATTAGATGGAACTTACACCAACCTCTTACGTCGGGTTCAAAATATCCATTGGTCTGCCCATGCCACCCTGGAGGAAATCTATGGAAACCTGCCGCCTGTCTCAGTGAAACTGAAAGCGAGAAGAGTCATTTTTGCTGGGCACTGCTCCCGAGCCGATGAAGAGGCCGTATCCCGCCTTCTCCTCTGGAGCCCAGAGCACTGCCCTGTTAGATCAAGAAAAATGACCTTCCCCCACGTCATTTCCAGAGACACTGGAATCGGGGTCCAAGACCTGAGGGCAGTAATGGCTGACAGGGCGGTGTGGAAGTCTGTTGTAGGAGGACTCTCGGCCGAGGCCGAAGGATGATGATGATGAAGTACTGTAAGTTATTGAATTCATCCATTCATGTTTTTGGACATAATTCATAAATGTTTGCTCCAAAACTGTAAAAAAAAAAACACCTAAAAACTGACATTTTTTGCATTCTATTTACTGTCATCTGATTGGTTAGTTTGTTAATTTTCTTTTATCTCATTGGTTGTTCATCAAATTGGTGCGATTTAGACTCAAAATGGTGCGATTTAAACTCAAAATGGTGCGATTTAGGCTGAAATCAAGCTGTAAGGAACCAATCAGATTGCAGGATTCACTAGTGATTTCAAAATAGATATAATTAATTTAGTTATAAAAAAATGATAATATTAATAATATAAAGGTCTTTCTTCCTTTAAAAATTCTCAAACAGTCTACCAATACAAACACAAAGTAACTAGCAGCAAATTTTGTATATTGAAAGCCGAACGATGGAGTTTGTAATAAAATTAGAACATAAGTTATTCGAATTAGAATGTAAGAACTCTATGTATCAAGTATAGTTTCAAAGTAAATATTTTAGTTCTATATTCAGTTGTCAGATGTCAATCTTTATCTTTTTATATGCAGGTTTATATGCATTCCACTTTTTACTTGGTCATTTTTCCAGTGGAAACGACCTAATGCATCTTTACCATTTTTCTTTCTAACAATCAACTGGTCTTTACATCGACCCCAAGTAACGTACGCCAGCCGATTTCTGTGCTCTGCTCCTTTCTTCAACAGGAGGAAAATCCTCACCACTTGCAAGTATTATAAGTGCTGCATACATTTCATCTGTAATTGCTGATGGGTTTCTATTACCTTTTGCTGGCCTGTTTTTTTCTTCTTCTTCTTCTTTTTTGAGGCAGAACATGCAACGAGAAGTGATAAGAGCGAAAAAGCTACACGACCAACCGAGTACTTCATCGTTGAGAGAAAAGACTCGACGTTGGTAGACATTGTCTACACATTCCTTTGGAGAGACTCCCAGACATTGTCTAGACATTAATTAGGTAGATTGATACAACTTTTATGCCTGAATAAATAATAAGAAGGAATAAGAAAATGCTTAATTCTAACATATGAAACTTATGCGTTCACTTATGCCTAATTTTGCATACAAATACGATAATGTATAAAGGACAGTCCTTGGGATAGTTATTCATGCAAAAGGTATTAAAAAGCAGTGTTGTACTGATTATCATCAGTAGGAAATCAACCTCGTACTTTCATACTTCACTCCTTTTTTAAGCAAATAGTTTTTAGACTTCAAATAGAACAATTGAATTTGAAAAAGAAACAGTAGTATAATAGAAAAAAAATAAATAAAAAAGCAATCTAAAAAAAAGACTATAATGAATTCATATGTAAAAATGCAGCATAAATCAATCGTTCTTTTTACTCATCTTTTACATTTGTGACTTTTATTACAACTGTGTCCCAACCCTTATTACATTTGTGACCTTTATTACAACTGTGACCCAACCCTTATTACATTTGTGATACTTATTTCACGTGTGGTCAGTTATTACACTTGAGGCCTCAACAAACGATTCATTAACCAATTTATAAGTTACTTATTTAATTTAATGCTTTACTGCGTTTTTTTAGCTGTATATTACTTAGTTTGTGTTTTGTTATTTGTATAAATTCTATGTATTTCTACCAAGTTGTTGGAATTCAGTTTGTGGCCATATGCAATCGCTGATAGAAGGTCTTCATCTGTCCATGGCCTTCGTGAGGAAAGTTTAAAACCTGGGATATGAGTAGCTTCAATACCGAGTTCTTTAGATATCACAGCAATGTACGTATCCTCAGTCATAAATGGTTCTCTTGTGTGTATGTATTTTAGATATTTGGGAATGTTCATACTGGAGAAAACGTAAAAGGGACCTCGGCACCATGGTGGATAATGAGTCGCATTGTATTGCTCTACTGACACGTACCACGGACTCTTTGGGTTTCGAAAAATTCCCCTATTTGAAGAAATACACCCTCCATAGAAAGGTTTGGGGTTGCGAATACTTTGAAGCCACGTGATCAATTCTGGAACTCGCACGTACACATCGTCATCGGCCTTTAGAATATACTCACTATCAATTCTAAAGTTGACCCAGTAATAGCTCATGAACGTTTTCCAGACAAGTTTGCGGTATGTGTCGGTGAAGTTTCCCATGATTATATCATTATATTGTTCTGCCTCTTTAATGTTAGCTTCGTGGTCATGTTTGTTGTCAGCAATTGCCAGGGCGAAAACCATTTTCCAAGAAAGTACCTGATTTTGATGGATATCCTTGATAGATTTACCCCATGTGGTACGTATGGTTTCCCTCAATCTTCGATGTTGCTCGCCCTTAGCTGCACTAATCACTATAGCAACAACATTTACCTTCTTCTCTTGTGGGCTGAGTTTTGGTTCAACATGAGGAAAGATAAGTCGGAATCCATTCTTCAAGGGTGGCAAAGGTTGTGGTACCATTGTTAGCCTTTCCAACGTTGGTCTAATTGTCTCTGGACTGATCCGTGCTTTCTCTTTAATCGATCTTTGTTGGGTAATAACATCTCTTGACAACAGTAAATACACTATAAGAGACGTTAAACAAACACCAATGAATATTGTTGGCCTAGTTCGTTTTCCACATTCGCAATTCGAGTGATGGTGGTCTATCATCATTGTGCAGGTTCTGTTACTGATCTGAAATGATAAAAAAATATATATGTATCATTCAGAAACAGAAAATACGCCAACAGCACTGAACTATCAACACATATATGGACACTTCAAGACAACAAGAAAATTTACAACATCAAATGATCCATCATCACCTCATCAATAATATCATCACCTCTACAATAATACTTCTTAGCAGAAAAATTGAACATTTTTATAGCAGATAAAGCCAACCTTCTCAACAAAAGATCGGAACTTATTTCTAAATGCCGCCACGAAAACAAATACTACTTAATAAACAGTAGGGGGCTGTTTATATGAAGGCGAGTTGTCTCTGCTAGCCGGGATAACTCTATTGTTTTGTGTCCCCAGGGGAATATAAAACAATAGAGTTATCTCTGCTAGCAGGGACAACTCGCCTTCATATAAACAGCCCCTAGGATAACGTAAATTATCGCACCTCGATAGAACAATAGCACTATTGTAAATACATAACAATACTCTAATTATATACCACAACAATAGATTATAGTACAATTATAGCGCCTCAGGTATATATAGATTATATATATATACAATATTTATATATGTGGATATGTCTATACTGACGGTAAAGTGCTCAATACATTAAAATGTAGAGCGTTATGGATTGTAGGTGGATTAATGACAAGACATCACTTTTTCTGTTACTCGGAGTTTCACGCTTACGCGATCTTCAGACAGACTTTAAAGACCTTTAAAGTCTGTCTGAAGATCGCGTAAGCGTGAAACTCCGAGTAACAGAAAAAGTGATGTCTTGTCATTAATCCACCTACAATCTATACAATATTTATATATATATTGTATATACACCTACTTGCAGTAAGGTTGTCATACAAAAATATACATTTGTTATAAAGAAAATAAAACATTTGTGATTTAGTACGATAGGAATTGATGAAAAGACAAAAGAAGATCACTCAAGCTGAACTCTCTCTTTTGTCTTTTAATTAATTCCTTTCGCACTAAATCACAAATGTTCTATTTTCTTTGTGACAAATGTTCTATTTTGTATGACAAGCTTACTGCAAGTAGGTGTATATGCTTCATTTTAGCTTAGCCATCATACAGCGTACCAGAGTGAACGCCATAAATCCGTGAAGCAACTACTAACTATTTACGACGTAATAAATTTAGTTATCAACTATTTAGTTATTAATGGAAACTACCGAGTAAACTAGTATTGGCTGCGTCGGTGTCTGATATAAAAGATAGGTGATAAATTTGTAACACCGTAAAAAATGTTGACTTAACTTACTTACTGACGTGTCGAGCTTTAGCCCTTCGTCGGATTAAAAGAGTAAGAATGAATTCAGAATGTCATGAACCACACATTACACATTACAATGAATGATACAATCGTCACACTGTTCTGCTCCAGTGATATCTACAAGTTTGTACAAAATAATATAATAAGAAAATATATTGTAAATCTATAGTAACTAACCTGTGCATGCATTGGGGAAAGTGACACGGCAGCTGATTGAGGAAGTAATAAAATGAGAACCGGTCCCTTGGCTACCTTTATTGACTGACAAACATTTCCACGTAAGAGTATAATTTGGAGTTATAGTATAATTTGTCCGTAATTCGCCAATCCCTTAGGGCAAGTGAATTTAGTGCTTTTTGAAAAACAAAGCGAAGTCATATTTTTAGTAGTTATTTCAGATTATTGCATACATAACAAGAATTTTATACAATAAAGCAAATAAAAAAATATATGCTATATTTTCACAAGTTAACAGAGCGATGTATCAAATCAGCGTCGTGTACTCATTTTTTACTTGTAAGAAATATAACCAATCAGATTTGAGAACTGAGAGTCTCAGCAAAAAAAGTGTTTTTAATCAATTTTATTAATAGCGGACTACTTTGAACTTCCAGGTGCCTAGCGTTTGAATTTGAGTTATAGAAGTGATTTGTACAAAATAGTACAATAAGACAATTTATTATATGACCGTGTATCTTGGAGTCTGGACACTAGTAAATGGAGCAATCTGATTGGTTAGATTCGATTTCGGACCGGTTAATATTCTCCTAGGTAGACCGCTGTCCGAAAGTGATATAAATTTTTGAAAAATTTGATCAGTAACTGACTTCTTTAGTAATTGTTTATTATGGAAATTTATCGAGCAAAAATAGCAGGAGAAACGTTTGTACAATCCTGAATTGATCAAAACATTGACAGAATGCAATAAAATAAACAAAAACCCACTGAGAGAGAAAATCAAAGGCTATAGGTACATTTTAACAAGCAAAAAAATAAATAAGTTGAGAAAATCCAATTGCAAAATCTCACGAGAGAATACACGGTCAACGGTCTTGTTTTTCCGTTGTTTTGATATTTCGCGCGCGCTTATTGGTCAGTTTCGGAGAAAAAGAAAGAAGAACTGGCATCGACAAACGAATAAAAAAGCGCCTTCACTATAATATCTCTTGTCCCACTGTGTTTTTATCTATTCAAGTGTCATTCAACTTTTGGCCACTAAACACTTTCATAGAATCGCAGAATAAAATGTGAAAAATTGATGTGAAAAACGTAAACATTTCTTTTGATTTCTCTGTTAATTTCAGCTAAACTTTTCAAGCGGACTCTTGAATCTAAAAAATTGATTTTGGTAATTGATCATAATTCTCTTTCGATTCACTTCACATTATGGGCTAAATTTGCATTCCTTTGTAATGCTATGTCAGCGGTCACACTTCAAAGCATATCATTATTATGCAAATGAGTTGAATATAAATATCCCGAGCGAGTCAAGTCCATCATTCTTCCTTTAGTGATTCACAGCGTGTCACTACTTCGTACATTTGTACTAAATATGAGTCTTCATCGTCAAACTCTTCACAAGGAGGAGATTACCATCCACGAGAAGGTTCCCAGAAGAACTAATGACAACAAATTAGCTGAAAATGTCGCTGAGGCATCGCTCGAAGCGAGCACAGATGGCAAAATAGAAATTGACATAGATGAGCTTGGTCTTCAAGACATCGTTTCCTCTATCGCAGAGATGAAAACTCTATTCCACGAAGTCGTGGGTAAGAGAAAATTAGAGGCCGTCCAGCCCAATTTATCAAAAAAAGCGAGGACAGAAAAATCTTCTGCACCACGTGTTGACAACATGTCCGAGTTCGACCCGGCAGACTTAGGTTCGGAGCTTAGCACTCCAACAGTTGAACATAACGCAGAGTCGATATTTCCGTCGGTCTTCAACGAATCCGAAGCTTGTGGCGTGCACAAAGAAAGTTATCGAGTCCAAAATGAAGGACTTAGAGACAAAATACCACACGCCTGAAAATTGCCAGAACCTGTGCGTGCCTAAGGTCAATCCAGAATTATGGCACGATTTATCAAGACCATCGAAAACCAAGAATAAAATAAAAAATAACAGTCTTAGATTAAAAAATACAGCCTTATTGATTCAAATCTCTAGCCTTAGATTCAATATTAACAACAGCCTTAGATTCAAAACGCCAGCCTTAGATTCAAATATCTACGGCCTTAGATTCAAGGCGGGACATGCTTTGCATTGCCCATGCAGCACAACGAGGTGTCGTTATGGATTTGGAAAATTGGACTTTGCTAAATCCTGACAAGGTATTGTTCATTAATTTTGATATTGCAATTTATCCATGCCCCACTCTATACACAGCAGTACATGCCCGCATTTCTAATATATCTATCTAAGTCTATCAACTTAAAAGACGTAACCCCTTCACCGTTTCCCTCCTTATCCTTACCCCTCCCACGGAGAAATGCAAAGGAAACGACGGTTTTACTGATTTCCATGACTTTCTCTAGAGCATTCCTGTGCAAAAGAATCTGAACGACTGCGGCGTGTTTTTGTGCAAGGTTGGTATTAGGTAACCTGATTTTCGGATAGGGCTGGGTTTTTGTGGCTAGCTTTAGCTCGAAGAGCTAAAAGCTATCCACTATGTCATGGCGTAGAGTGTGTGTGTGTGTGTAAGTAAACAATAGACAACCAATCAGAATCGAGTTTGACCCTCCCCTCCCCCCTTTCCTCTCCCTTCCGCTACGCAGGCTAAAAATCCAAGATGGCGGACACATGGCAGAAAGCACAGAAAAAACTACTCAAAAACTATCAAAAAATGCTTATTATGAATAACAAAAGCTTCATCATTGAAGAATGGGACTAAGAGTTTGGTATGTGTGGAGTTTCAAGCTAGCAAATTACCATTTTGAGAAGGTTTTGCATCGATGATTGTGTCGCCTTTACACGACAGGCTAAAAATCCAAGATGGCGGACACATGGCAGAAAGCACAGAAAAAAACTACTCAAAAACTATCAAAACATGCTTATTATGAATAACAAAAGCTTCATCATTGAAGAATGGGACTAAGAGTTTGGTATGTGTGGAGTTTCAAGCTAGCAAATTACCATTTTGAGAAGGTTTTGCATCGATGATTGTCTGCCTTTACACGATAACGACATGATCCGAACGGACCCGACTAGCGACTAGCCAATTCAAACGTGACCCGAACTCTTCTTCGGCGATTACGACATAATATTGTAAACTGGTAATATGGTAAACTGCAAAAAATTGTTTTCACATATTATAGTTCTTGTTTATATCATTTTTAGAAGAATACTGTTCAACTGAGACATTAATATGTTATTCACAAATGTTCAAATAATTTCTTTATAACAATAAGTTTTTCTATTGCCTTATTACTGTTCTTGTTAATGTCATTTTTGTCAGATTTCTGTAGTGACTTCTGAGATATATTAAAAGATGTTTCTGACAATTGTTTAGATTATTACTTATAGCAGTATGTTTGTAAACAAAACAAAAAAAATGTATTTACATATTAAAATCACAAGCGTCAGAATCAATACTATCCTTACAAATCATAAGAACACGAATATTTCTAAAAAAAATGGTATAGTACATAAACTGTGATTGGTCAAAACCATGTGTGAAGAGAGTATCCAAACAGGCTTTACAATTTTCTACAACTACAAACTCAAATTTGATTTTGCCAAATGGGTAACTTTGGAAAACTATTCTGATAACACTTTTTGTGGCAAGGTTGCTCAAAGAGCCAAGCTATCCACTATGTCATGGTGCGTCTTAAAGGTAACAGTGTCTAACATAGAGTAGCTTTATTCATACATGTAGCTAGCCACATGCAGTCATAGACTGCCTTTAATTTTTAGTATGATGAAAATTTTTAATTGTCATTGCTGACGTATATTATTTTCTATACATTGCAGTTTGCACAATTTAAAAATACCGGGCACTGAAATATTTATTTATTATTATTTACTCATTATCACTATTATTATCATTTATTATTCATTACATATTTTTATTCTCACTTCTCTTTTATGAATTTCTTTCTCCATTATCATAGCACCGTTTACTCCACATATACACCTGTTCCATTCAACCTCAATTTGAAACTCCACTTATATTCACACTTACTTTCCACGCCTTGCACTCTACAACTCTTAAATCCACACACCTTCCCTCAATTGATGTGTTGGTACGAATACCTGCTTTTAGCATGTCATGTAGCATTGACCTAATTTCTTATCCATTCGCATACATATATTTTTTTTATTTACATACAGGTCTATGCATTTGCACATGACTCTTTTTTTAATAAAACCATTCTAAATCGTAAGAATAGTAAATGCAGTCTTGAATAAAAAGAAAAAAGTTGGGGGTCACCGTACTAATAGGCGAGTTATAAGCGACAGAATCCATTTTTTTGTCAAAAACACGGTAACGGTCCGCGCGGGACAGGGTTCTAGTACTTTAAACATCATTCTCGTACCCAGACCCTACTCAGCTCTTTGGCAGATCGTAGGCTCTGGGGAACCCTAAAACCGGAAGCCAGAATTGTTGTGACAGCGTCAACAGAGCGCACACGCCATCTTTAATTCGACCGAGTTGTTTGGGCACGAGAATGAACGAACTTAAGAGTGAATGTCAGTAAGAATCGAACAAAATTTCGATTTTCGCGGCCACACTAAAAAAATAGATTTGGCTTATATTTTGTGTACAGGTAGGTCTAGGTATGCAAGAAACCGAACGGGGGTTCGTTAGTTGAAATCTTTTTTATTTTGGAAGAAATACGATAAAAACTGTTTTCGGTGAAATGACGAGAAATTCAACGCGCGACAAGTGTAAATTTGCCAAACTTTGAATGTCACGAGATCATTCTTAAACCTAAAACTTTAATATTTTTTTGACTTCATTGGATAGATTAGACATATATTACTGTTGATATATATTCGTTTTAAGATAATTGAAGTATTTTTAAAGAAATTACGATCCGTCAAAGTAAGGTTACTCGCACATATCTAAATTTAGTACAAAACATTACCTTAAAGAGCCGGGTAAAAACATACGTGGTAGTGTCACAAAAATGTTGATATTCCTGCTATATTATCGTCTAATGTTGTTCTTTCCAGTGCTGGTTTTATTTGTTTGGGTTATTTAAAACTTTTCGAGATAATTAGCTTCAAAGTAGTAGAATTTTCAATTTGCATTTACATGAAATCGACAACGGGCAGACACGGGGCAGACACGCATTATCTAATAAACTTTTGATAATTAAGATAATTAACTCTAATCTGAGAAATATTTATTTGTGTTGATCTACAGACCATAGAAGACAATATTTTTACAAGCTGGAGTTAGAATATAAATATTTTTTGTGTTTAGTTCTTTGTGTATGATAGGCGAATTTCTGTGAGTCTCGATCTAAACACTTCTTGCTTTGATTCTCGTGGTGAATACATATATAAAAATAAATATAAAACATTATTTGCTGATACTCTAAAACGGACATGCAGAATATAACTGATATACAGACTATACAGTATTGTGTGAGCTATATAAAATGGACTAACAGAACGACTTATGTATGAAACCATTTTGCTCATTAATATACAGAGCTAAAAATAGACTTCAAAGTGTACTTCATTTAACGTTAACTATCAATACAAATTTAAACCGGTTTTAAACTCAATGAAATTCCATATAGTTCTAGTTATAATTTTTCATATAGTTAATAATACCTAGACTTTCTCAAAGCCCGGGGTTTTTTTCGTTTTGGATCTCTCGTATTACGTCTCTCTGATCTTCGTCGCTCGGCAGAAATACATAGTATCCGAAATAAACAGTATCCCTAAAGAGTGGTCGACTTGTAGCAAGTCTAAATAATACCTTACTGTAACTATTAGAGTGCACTTAGTTAAACCGTTGAACACAGTCTATTAGTTAGATAAATTCAATAAATTTAGTTATATTCTATCTTAGAACATAAAACATTTCCTAACTTAATTCCATTACACTAGAACGCATATGTATAGGAATTGGCATCTTGTTTATGGACAATTATTGAAAATCAAGTAATTAAAAAAGTTTACAAGTTACACAACGCGTACGTGGGTGTACCGAGAGATACCTTCGAGTATCTACTTTAACAAACTAGCCCTATTTATACAAATTACATCTCCCTAGAGTATAATTTACACAATAATGCCTTAACAGCACGCTAGTATTCATTCCATATCGTTAGAAAATACATTTGACTTCACCTACAATTATAAAAGCCATCCGCAAAATACACGGTCTAGCAAGAACCCAACCTACGGGGCTGCAGCGGTTTGACTAAATGCTCCCACTCCGTACTAGTAACAGATTTCTTAATCTTACAATGACATTTTACCTCCACAGCTACTCACAACAAAAAAACACTGAGTAGTGGTTACTCAAATAACTGAGTAAATCGGTGCGTACACTTCTAATAAGATTTTGCATTTGCTGTTTTTGATGCCCTAAAAGATACCAAATCGCTGCCTTGAATCCCTAAGAGATACGACGAGCATACCCGCGCGGCACGTTTACCCTCCATTTACCTTTATCCCATACACCTCCTCCTCCCCCTCCCCCCGGGTTCTCTTACTCTAGTCTGTACTAATTGAGTATTTTTCGGGGACGATGCGCGATGGCGGCGATGCGCTATTTTCAAGAAGTTACACAAAGGTTGGTCATATGAAAGAAAAAGCATTATACTTAGGAACGGACCAATTGATATTTGATGGGGGGGGGGGGGGGGGGGGGGGAGGAGGAGGGGGCTGAATTCAAAAACTATCGAACACGCTTTTAAACTCCAAAAATTATCCTTTGTTGCACGGTAAAAAATATCGAGCAAATGTAAAAAAATATCTTTCAACATTTGTGCCCAAAACTAATATATCGGGCATCGACAAAATTAGCCCCCCCCCCCCCTTTTTGTCGATGCCCGATATATTTTTTTTACATTTGCTCGATATTTTTTACCGTGCAACAAAGGAGATTTTTAGAAGTTTAGGGACTGCGCAATAATTATCGGGAGGGGGGGGGGGGGGGGGGGGGGAGTCTAAAATTAATAGGGGGCCGTTAAAAGTTAAATTGAAGTGTAGGGTAGGGGGGCTAGAAGTAAATTGCTAAAAACATGGAGGTGGGGTTGCATAAGTTATATTGGGATTTTGTTAATATAAAATTGAAAATATGCATATAAATATATTCAAAATAAATATTCATTGTTATATTTTTTTTTACTGTATCAAGAACACAACTTGTCACAGATGCAAGCTCAAAACCATATATTGAAATATTATGTATAAACTGAGTATCCTTTGTAATAAAAACAAGTACTAAAAACTAAAAGCAAAGAAGACGTCGAAAAAGTGACCAATAAGCAACTGCAACTATATCTCAAACAAATAGGTCATGAAGTATCTGGGAACAAAACACAATTAGTTGAACATGTACTTTCGTATGCTAGAGGATCTAGAACACTTGAAACTGAAGATCTCGATGAAGAATAAAAACTTGTCCGCTGATGATAACTCAAGTGATATAATGGATTCTGAAGACGAATCAAGCGAAGATAGCTCTGACGATGTGGCATATGTCGAAGAAAGCTTTCAAGTTGTGTTTGTGGCAGATGAAGATATAGAGCAAGTAAATGTGTGAAGGCCAGTAGAGGAATATATGTGTGCTTTTTTGGGGGGAGGAGGAGTTATTAGTTATTTATGTTCAAAAGGTGGAGGGGTAAGAAATTATTTATACGTTTAGCACAAGGTGGTCTAGCTTCAATTTAAGCCCAATTTTGAGGATTTTAGAACCCCTTCCCGATAAAAATTGCACAGTCCCTTAAAAGCGTGTTCGATAGTTTTGATTCACAGTTATTTGAGTAACCGTCACTCAGTGTTTTTTTGTTGTGAGTAGCTGTGGAGGTAAAATGTCGACATTGTAAGATTAAGAAATCTGTTACTAGTACGGAGTGGGAGCATTTAGTCAAACTGCTGTAGCACCGTAGGTTGGATTCTTGCTAGAACGTGAATTTAGCGGATGGCTTATATAATTGTAGGTGAAGTCAACTAAATTTGTTGAATTTATCTAACTAATAGTGTTCAACGGTTTAACTAAGTGCACTCTAATAGTTACAGAAAGGTATTATTAACTATATGAAGAATTATAACTAGAACTATATGGAATTCCATTTGAGTTTAAAACCGATTTAAATTTGTATTGATAGTTAACGTTAACGTTAAATGAAGTACACTTTGAAGTCTATTTTTAGCTCTGTATATTAATGAGCAAAATGGTTTCATACATAAGTCGTTCTGTTAGTCCATTTTATATAGATCACACAATACTGTATAGTCTTTTTATCAGTTATATTCTTCATGTCCGTTTTAGAGTATCTGCAAATAATGTTTTATATTTATTTTTATATATGTATTCACCACGAGAATCAAAGCAAGAAGTGTTTAGATCGAGACTCACAGAAATTCGCCTATCATACACAAAGAACTAAACACAAAAAATATTTATATTCTAACTCCAGCTTGTAAAAATATTGTCTTCTATGGTCTGTAGATCAACACAAATAAATATTTCTCAGATTAGAGTTAATTATCTTAATTATCAAAAGTTTATTAGATAATGCGTGTCTGCCCCGTGTCTGCCCGTTGTCGATTTCATGTAAACTAAATGCAAATTGAAAATTCTACTACTTTGAAGCTAATTATCTCAAAAAGTTTTAAATAACCCAAACAAATAAAACCAGCACTGGAAAGAACAACATTAGACGATAATATAGCAGGAATATCAACATTTTTGTGACACTACCACGTATGTTTTTACCCGGCTCTTTAAGGTAATGTTTTGTACTAAATTTAGATATGTGCGAGTAACCTTACTTTGACGGATCGTAATTTCTTTAAAAATACTTCAATTATCTTAAAACGAATATATATCAACAGTAATATATATATGTCTAATCTATCCAATGAAGTCAAAAAAATATTAAAGTTTTAGGTTTAAGAATGATCTCGTGACATTCAAAGTTTGGCAAATTTACACTTGTCGCGCGTTGAATTTCTCGTCATTTCACCGAAAACAGTTTTTATCGTATTTCTTCCAAAATAAAAAAGATTTCAACTAACGAACCCCCGTTCGGTTTCTTGCATACCAAGACCTACCTGTACACAAAATATAAGCCAAATCTATTTTTTGAGTGTGGCCGCGAAAATCGAAATTTTGTTCGATTCTTACTGACATTCACTCTTAATTAATATTCATAAATCATCATCTTCTGTACGAGCCTTGGCACGCTTGAATGTGCACGTGCAAACTATTTATGTTTTTTGAATTGATTTTAATGATTAGAGAAGTGCATTTGAGCGGTAAAATTAGGGATGGATAAGGAAATATTACCGTAGAATAACTTTCTTGGATCAGAATTCTATAAACTTAAAAAAGAAGGGATTTATGAGCCTGTAAAGAATGTTGACACGTGACTTAGGCTCTCCGAATCTGCAGCCTTCCCGGCACAGTGAGTTAGGCGAATTTAAAAATAGCCGTAACTTGTTTAATTTTAACCCAAATCGCTTGAAATCCTCACAGACACTTAAGCCCCGTCTATACGAGCAATTTTTATGTGGCAATTGTGTATGTGGCAATTTTTATTTGCTCGTGTAGATGATCCAAATTGGCCAATTTTTATGTGACAACTGTATTTGCTTGAAAGCTGGCATGTTAGTTTTTATGTGGCAAATAAAAATTGCCACACATCGAAAATTGTCCGTGTGGACGAGACGACACATAAATGTGGCAATTTTTTGAAGTCATCTGTAGACCCCAGTCCCCAATATTTGCGCTTCCAACATGGCGGCTTCCAAAGGTGGATGGACAGATGCAATTGTTTTGTTGTTATTGGAGGCAGTACGAGTGAGGGAAAGTTTATGGAATGGTCGAAGTGATAGCTATCAGAACCGTAATATAAAAAAGACGCAATATGAAGAGATTCTTAACATATTAAGAAAAGATTGGCCAGAAGTAGATCTTCCCGCCATTAAAAGTAAGGCCTATATTTGTGCTAAATTAATATTTTGCTTCTACTTTATCCTTGGAGCTGTAATATGTATAAACGAAATATTAACAATATTGTGTAATTGTTTATGGGAAAATGTAACGTCTTTTGGATCAATATTCCGTGAAGTGTAAATAGCAAGCTTCCCACTTCGACATCTATAAGCAAAATTTACATTGTATATCGATTCTTTATCATTTTGAAGAACAATATTATCAATGTTAGCTCAAGTTTACTTGATATTTTATTTCATAGCAAAAATACAAAGTTTACGAACATTTTACCGCGAGGAAAAGCGTAAAATCAATAAAAGCCAGGGAACTGGTACTGGAGCGAAAGATGTTTACGTTTCAAAGTGGAAATTTTATGAAGAATGCAGCTTCCTGGATGAGGTTATATGCACTAAACATGAAACTATGACTAATGTAGAAGAGGAAGTGCATGTTGTAGATGATGAGCTAGATACCAGCACTGAAACTGAGAGTGTTGCAAGTTCAAAGACTTTAAATGCCACAAGTAGAAAGAGGAAAAAATCAGGTGATAGCCCTTTTTCAGAAACAGCAGCAATTGCACTAAGGGATCTGGCTCAAGCATCATCTACGGAGGAAGTTGAAGATGAATGGGACATTTTTGGTAAAGATGTTGCCAATTCATTAAGAAACCTTAAAGAAAGGGAATTACAAAGAAGAGTAAAATTTGCAGTACAGTCTGCAATTTTTCATGCTACTGAGCCACCAAGGGCTGCATATCCTCAACAATATGCTTATCAAGCTGATGATTCTTTTACTGCCCAATTACGATCAGCTTTTTAAACATATATTGTATGTATTTGAAAAGTATTTAAAACACAAAAGATGTGCCAAAGCTCTAGAGTGCTTACACTATGTCCATGAAATAAATTCTTTTAAACAGCTTTTTTAACAATACACAAGGGAAACCAAAACTCAAGACCATAGAAAGTTAATACTTTATTCAGTAACCCGTGAAAATAGTCTGATTCAAACAATAGAAAACAAAAGAATTAGACTGTAATAGTACTAAATATTTCACGGGTTTTAGAAAACCACTCTAATGAAATGCAATGTCGAAACAATAAAGTATGCCTCTATTAAAATATAAAGTATTAACTTTCTATGGTCTTGAGTATTTGGTTCCCTTGTGTATTGTTGAAAAAGCTGTTCCAATTGAGTGACAGTGACTAATAGTCACTAAATAAAAACTATAAGTTAGTAACTATTTAGATTTTATTTCATGGACATAGTGTAAGCACTCTAAGCTTGTAAATCATATCATATACACATTTAATGCAAGAATGTCATCATATAGAAATTAAAATACAGGATTTCATTGAAAATAAGAATTATAATTTTCAGTATATATCAACCCAAATTAACAAGAAAAACTGTGTTTAAATATACCAACAAAATAGAGTACTACAAACACTAAAAGTGTGCAACATAAATACAACTAAATACTGCTAATTTTATTGCTTGCTATTGTTTGATTAGTGCAAAGTGTAGCACACTTCCAGTGTTTGTACTCTAACTTATAAAAATGTAATTTTATACCTTGTTTTACTTGACAATTAATTTATAATAACATTTTACACTTAAAATATGTTATTTGTACATTTTTAATTGTTCATTAACAGTTGTGTTGTCAGTTTGCTAATGCCTTGTTTACATATTTGACTCAGAAATTACAATAAAGCATGTTGGCTTTACTTTATTAACATGATCATACACATTCTGTTTCAAAGTAATGTGTTATAACCAATAAAATTTATTTAACATGTTTCAATTATGCTGCATCAAGTTTTTTATATATATATGAAAAATTTGTTTTATTGACAAAAAAAGAAGCAAGTCAGAGGTGAGGTATCAAAACTGAGACCTTTGCAATGTCAGTGCTCATGCATAAAACATTAATTTTGTACTAAACTATCAGTGTCTATACTTATACAGTATTGTATTTTATACATGAGTATTGATACAACATTAGTTTTATGCACAGAGTGCCTGTACTGGGGTATAAGGTCCATCAAGTGGCCACAATGGTCCACACTGATGGAATTAATAACTCATGCACTAATATATTATTAATGAGTTTTAGAAAGCTGCTTTTTCATATAGTTGTGAAACTTATTAATAATAATACTAGTCCAATAAGGGTTGGCCATTGATTTCAAGATAGAGGTTCCACATGGTAGTTAAGGTGAGTGCTACTGTGCCACTAATGGGTATACACTAAGTAAATTTTCAACTGCATTTTAACTTTTCAGTGGGTCATTCAGTCATAACCCACTGAAAACTAACAGCTCCTTCGCCAAAGAAGTACTCCTTCAGATTGTCACGGACATCTCTTGCTCTTGCTGTTGATGGGCGGGTGCTTGGATCTGGTCTCAGGGTACACACATCATCATCTACATAATCCCTCCATTTCCCTGGTATCACATTGCCTGACTCATCCTCAGTGTCAATAAAGCCTGGTGGTGAATAAAATTTGTCATTTCTGGTTACCAGAAAATTGTGCAAAGCTAAACAAGCTCTGACAACTTGCATTGCATTCGAAACATCTAGTTCTAGTGTCCTTAACAGTACTCTAAATTTAGCACAAAGAAGGCCAAATGAATTTTCTACAATTCTTCTGGCTCTTGACAGTCTATAATTAAATATCTTCTCATCACCCAAGGCACTTCTATGTGGAAATGGCTTCATCAGATTAATATCCAGTGCAAAGGCTTCATCACCTAACAAAAAGTAAGGCAACGATATACTACAGTCCTGTAATTCAGAAGCTAGTGGGAAAACATCTGAATTGCATGTATCTTTAAGTATGCCATCCTTGAATATTCCTCTATCTGACTGACTTCCTGGGGAACCAAGGTCAAACGCAATAAACTTGGCATTTGCATCAGCAATTGCTAATAAAACAATACTAAAATGTTTTTTATAGTTAAAGTACTCTGAACCGGAGTTTGGAGGTGCACGTAAGTTGACATATTTCCCATCGATGGCTCCTACAGCATGTGGAAATTGCCATTTCATTTCAAATTCATCAGCATAGTGTTTCCATTCATTTCTTGTGGATGGTGGCTGAAGATATTCATCTTTAAGCACTTTGTAAAGAGCTTCACACACTTCAGGGATAATTTTTGAAATAGCTGAAGTGCAGATTCTGAAGCTATACATGAGATCTTTATAGGAGCTTCCAGATGCTAAAAACCTTAAAGTAACACATAACCTGTCATGAACTGATATTGCATCCCTCATGTTAGTGTTCTTCTTTTTAATAAGAGGCCTCACTTTTTCACAAAGCTCGTCAAACAATTCAGTGTCCATCCTGAAAAAGAAGTCACAATCAAATAAAACATTTACAAAAAATTACATAAAGAAATTGAGTGTATATACCTATATTCAGCAATTAATAGCAATAATCTACGTTCTCTGAAAACCTGTGAATCAGCATAGTTGCAAGAGGATTCAATAAACACATATTTATCTATCTACATAATGCATATTATTAAAAAGTCTCAAAAACTAATAATCATTGTAAATGTTTATTTCTGCTGCCAGAGCGGAATTAGAACCAGATTGTTGTATTCAAATTGTCTTATCTTGCAGAGAGAGAGAGAGAGAGAGAGAGAGAGAGAGAGAGAGAGAGAGAGAGAGAGAGAGAGAGAGAGAGAGAGAGAGAGAGAGAGAGAGAGAGAGAGAGAGAGAGAGAGAGAGAGAGAGAGAGAGAGAGAGAGAGAGAGAGAAAAAAAACCGGAAAATTAGACTATTAGAAACTATTAAACTTACCGGAAGAAGTTTTGAAAGCCCTCACAGTCTGTTTCCCTCAACTCTTTTACTAGATTATCAGCAAATCCTTGAGCCTCTCTATGTAATTGGGTTTTCCAGGGCTTTACCCAACATTTTCTTTTTAGTTTTTTGGTCTCTTCTATTTGATAAATCATTAATAAAGCCGTTATTGCAGCAACATTAACTTTTCTTTTCTTTGGCGCCATCTTGCTTTGTATCCTAGCCTTTATTTCGTAGGCGTCTCCGCTGTCCGAAATTATTACTGACGCAAATTGACAACAAATATTTGACGTTCATCTACACGAGCAAATAAAAATTGCCACATAAAGTTGCCACATAAAAATTGCTCGTGTAGACGGGTCTTTAATTAAATAATAACTGAAAATGACACTAAAAGTTTTTATTCAATTGTTTTAATATTTAGTTGAAAAACATCGAAGGTTTCAAAAGTCGCCTTATATGTTCTTATATAAATATTGACTCTTGGGCTACCTGTGGATATGCCTAGTTAGACCATTGCTATTGTTATACCACTCAGCCAATCAGATCACTTGATATTATCAGGTCTCCCAGAGCCTACGACCTTTCGTTAGAAAGCTGAGTAGGGTCTGGGTACGAGAATGTTTAAACATCTGCTTGAAACTTGTCAAATTATCCTTGTCATCTCCAGAAACCCTAAAACCTAATTTGTATTAGTTTTACGACTAAAGACGTCAAAATTATATTTTATCTGTTCATTTTTACAAAGTTGTAAATTTGTTGTTTTGAGACAAAACAGCGACCATGTCAGGTAGTGAAAATCTGAGCATGTCCCATTTTACCTCCAAAGTTGCATGAAATGACATAATACTCTCTGAAGTTATAGATAAGGATTCAAATTAAGATATTATTTAGATAAACTTTAAAAAAAACACACAAATAAATGATGCGCGAAATAGATGCGCAGTAGCAACCTACCTTAAGATAGACCAATGGGGCGGCCCTAAAACGCGGAACGGCGGATCGAAAAGGGGAAACGACGGAACGACGGAAAATGACCCATGGTATTAATTATCAATTTTTACCCTCGACTTTTTACCCTCGACTTTTTACCCTCGACATTTAGGTACACTGTTTTTTTCGTAAGGAATAATCTCTGATTTTCTGGTGTAAGACAAAACACTTTTCAACCAACTTGTGACTTAGCTTGGTTTATCAACTCGAACTAGTGTAAGACAAAACACCTTCCAACCAACTTATGGCGTAGCTTGGTTTATCAACTCGAACTAGTGTAAGACAAAACACTTTCCAACCAACTTGTGACTTAGCTTGGTTAGCCTGCGTTACATCCGGTTTATTCCCCGTAATAACCGCCTGCGAAATAACGAACATATTCGTGTTCTGAGACCCCCAGCGAATAGCAGGAAAATATATAATAGATGCTGATTGGCTGTTGACCTTTCAAATTCTAACGAGTCCTCCCATTGGTTATTATCTCAAACGGGAAAGACTGAGGCGAGTATTCGAACCAATGGGAGGACTCGTTAGAATTTGAAAGGTCAACAGCCAATCAGCATCTATTATATATTTTCCTGCTATTCGCTGGGGGTCTCAGAACACGAATATGTTCGTTATTTCGCAGACGGTTATTACGGGGAATAAACCGGATGTAACGCAGGCTAAGCTTGATTTATCAACTGGAAATTGTGTAGGACAAAACACTTTTCAACCAACTTGTGACGTAGTTTGGTTTATGAACTCGAATTTTTAGGTTTTGAAATGGAAAATATGTTTTCGTTAGCCTGCCAACTGGCTCAGTCAAGTCAACAGACCCTACTTAGCGCTCGACACGTCTCCTGTGAAGCTTTCGCTACATTTACTAAAATCTTCAATAAACTCAAACAACACTTCTATAGTTATATTTATAAAAAAAATAATACTTTCATAGAGCACATTAACGACGAAAATGAGACATTTAATTTGAAAATTAGACGAGGCTTACCTGGAAGTTGAAGTTTGGTTGTAATGTGCGATCGTAAAATCAGTTGAACTAAACTAATCGGCATCAAAAGTTGCACTGATTGGCGCATGCACTTGCTATCTAATGGATCCTCTCACCATGGTAATGAGGTAGAATTAGATTCACAAGAGTCATTGAATGTAAACAATCCCGTAGCCAGCGTAAACAGACCCTACTTAGCATCGACACGTCTCCCGCGAAGAAGGTTTGCGCGCCGAGATCAGAAATCCCATTCTGTTGACGTTTTATATTGACACCTCATTTGCGTATATCACGCCATACACTAGTTAGCAGCAGCAACGCCGATAAACATGATAAACTAGGAATGGTGATGCCATTTCGTGAAGCTTCTTCTATATTCTCGATTAATTCACTCACTGAAAGCCAGTTGAATGATTTATTTACGTTTTGTAATGGAAAAGATGTATACGTTAGCCTGCCAACCGGCTAAGACAAGTCAACAGGCCAGGCTCGACACGTCTCCCGCGAAGCTTTCGCTACTTTTTCTAAAATCTTCAATAAACTCAATCAATCAGTGACAAACATACTTCAAATAACTAAATTATAGATGATATTAGATTATAAAATATTGTACAACTGAATATTTTTATTGCTTTAGAGTTTGTGAAAAATCATAAAAAACATCACAGTAAATTTTTATTTTGAATTTTTAAGTAAGTGTGAATAAGTGGAGTTTCAAATTGAGGTTGAATGGAACAAGTGTATATGTGGAGTAAACGGTGGTATGATAATGGTGAAAGAAATTCATAAAAGAGAAGTGAGAATAAAAATATGTAATGAATAATAAATGATAATAATAATGATAATGAGTAAATAATAATAAATAAATATCTAAGAATAAAAAATAAGGTAAAAATAAAAATGTAAAAATAATGTAAAAATAACGGCAATATAAAATAACGATTCGCCATGTTTATAAAGCGCACGTGGGATGATTCCCGGCATGCTTTTGGATGCCAGTTTATACATAGGATTCCCAAGCTTTAAAGTCCCAAGCTAACCATTATTTATTCAAAACGTTTAGATGTAAATCCATTAATTCCAAATGAACACTTCTCGTGAATTTTGGGACTTTCAGTTTATTTGATTGTTTAATATGCCTACACATTTAAAAACAGATATTTTAATGTTTATTTTATTTCCGTTACATTGTGGGTTTCATGTGGGTTTCAAAAGAGCATTATGGGATTTGTTGACAGAGATAATTTTTGTTGAATGTGATCGTTACTGTTGAATGTGAAAATTGTTGAATGTGATTGCAGTCCTTGAATGTGATCGAAATTTATTTGTTGAATGTGAAATTTGTGTTGAATGTGATAAATTTCCTTGAATGTGATCGAGATTTATGTTGAATGTGATAAAAATTTGTTGTTGAATGTGATTGCAATCCTTGAATGTGATCGAAATTCATTTGTTGAATTTTGCAACAATCCGCTTTCCATAGCTTTGGGATTATTTAAGTACTGTACTCCTTTAAGGACTTTAAGATTCGCAAGGCACTAGCCTGGAAAACCTGTAACACCCTCGACAAAATATGGCACTCTGACCTGGACAGAAACCTGAAGATCAACCTATTCAGTTCGGTCGTGGAACCCATCCTCCTATACGGTGCGGAAACATGGACCCCGACGCTCAAACAACAACTGAGATTAGATGGAACTTACACCAACCTCTTACGTCGGGTTCAAAATATCCATTGGTCTGCCCATGCCACCCTGGAGGAAATCTATGGAAACCTGCCGCCTGTCTCAGTGAAATTGAAAGCGAGAAGAGTCATTTTTGCTGGGCACTGCTCCCGAGCCGATGAAGAGGCCGTATCCCGCCTTCTCCTCTGGAGCCCAGAGCACTGCCCTGTTAGATCAAGAAAAATGACCTTCCCCCACGTCATTTCCAGAGACACTGGAATCGGGGTCCAAGACCTGAGGGCAGTAATGGCTGACAGGGCGGTGTGGAAGTCTGTTGTGGGAGGACTCTCGGCCGAGGCCGAAGGATGATGATGATGAAGTACTGTAAGTTATTGAATTCATCCATTCATGTTTTTGGACATAATTCATAAATGTTTGCTCCAAAACTGTAAAAAAAAAAACACCTAAAAACTGACATTTTTTGCATTCTATTTACTGTCATCTGATTGTTAGTTTGTTAATTTTTTTAGTTAGTTTGTTAATTTTCTTTTATCTCATTGGTTGTTCATCAAATTGGTGCGATTTAGACTCAAAATGGTGCGATTTAAACTCAAAATGGTGCGATTTAGGCTGAAATCAAGCTGTAAGGAACCAATCAGATTGCAGGATTCACTAGTGATTTCAAAATAGATATAATTAATTTAGTTATAAAAAAATGATAATATTAATAATATGAAGGTCTTTCTTCCTTTAAAAATTCTCAAACAGTCTACCAATACAAACACAAAGTAACTAGCAGCAAATTTTGTATGTTGAAAGCCGAACGATGGAGTTTGTAATAAAATTAGAACATAAGTTATTCGAATTAGAATGTAAGAACTCTATGTATCAAGTATAGTTTCAAAGTAAATATTTTAGTTCCATATTCAGTTGTCAGATGTCAATCTTTATCTTTTTGAAACAGGTTTATATGCATTCCACTTTTTACTTGGTCATTTTTCCAGTGGAAACGACCTAATGCATCTTTACCATTTTCCTTTCTAACAATCAACTGGTCTTTACATCGACCCCAAGTAACGTACGCCAGCCGATTTCTGTGCTCTGCTCCTTTCTTCAACAGGAGGAAAATCCTCACCACTTGCAAGTATTATAAGTGCTGCATACATTTCATCTGTAATAGCTGTTGGGTTTCTATTACCTTTTGCTGGCCTGCTTTTTTCTTCTTCTTCTTCTTCTTCTTCTTCTTCTTTTTTGAGACAGAACATGCAACGAGAAGTGATAAGAGCGAAAAAGCTACACGACCAACCGAGTACTTCATCGTTGAGAGAAAAGACTCGACGTTGGTAGACATTGTCTACACATTCATTTGGAGAGACTCCCAGACATTGTCTAGACATTAATTAGGTAGATTGATACAACTTTTATGCCTGAATAAATAATAAGAAGGAATAAGAAAATGCTTAATTCTAACATATGAAACTTATGCGTTCACTTATGCCTAATTTTGCATACAAATACGATAATGTATAAAGGACAGTCCTTGGGATAGTTGTTCATGCAAAAGCTATTAAAAAGCAGTGTTGTACTGATTATCATCAGTATGAAATCAACCTCGTACCTTCATACTTCACTCCTTTTTTAAGTAAATAGTTTTTAGACTTCAAATAGAACAATTGAATTTGAAAAAGAAACAGTAGTACAATAGAAAAAAATAAATAAAAAAGCAATCTAAAAAAAAGACTCAATGAAAAATAATGAATTCATATGTGAAAATGCAGCATAAATCAATCGTTCTTTTTACTCATCTTTTACATTTGTGACTTTTATTACAACTGTTTCCTAACCCTTATTACATTTGTGACCTTTATTACAACTGTGACCCAACCCTTATTACATTTGTGACCTTTATTACAGCTGTGACCCAACCCTTATTACATGTGTGACCTTTATTACAACTGTGTCCCAACCCTTATTACATTTGTGACCTATATTACAACTGTGAACAAACCGTTATTACATTTGTGACCTTTATTACAACTGTGTCCCAACCCTTATTACATTTGTGAATTTTATTACAACTGTGACCCAATCGTTATTACATTTGTGACCTTTATTACAACTGTGTCCCAACCCTTATTACATTTGTGACCTTTATTACAACTGTGTCCCAACCCTTATTACATTTGTGATCCTTATTTCACGTGTGGTCAGTTATTACACTTGAGGCCTCAACAAACGATTCATTAACCAATTTATAAGTTACTTATTTAAATTTAATGCTTTACTGCGTTTTTTTTAGCTGTATATTACTTAGTTTGTGTTTTGTTATTTGTATAAATTCTATGTATTTCTACCAAGTTGTTGGAATTCAGTTGGTCGCCATATGCAATCGCTGATAGAAGGTCTTCATCTGTCCATGGCCTTCGTGAGGAAAGTTTAAAACCTGGGATATGAGTAGCTTCAATACCGAGTTCTTTAGATATCACAGCAATGTACGTATCCTCAGTCATAAATGGTTCTCTTGTGTGTATGTATTTTAGATATTTGGGAATGTTCATACTGGAGAAAACGTAAAAGGGACCGTGGCACCATGGTGGATAATGAGTTGCATTGTACTGTTCTACCGACACGTACCACGGACTGTTTGGGTGACGAATAATATGACTATTTGAATCAATAAATCCTCCATAGAAAGGTTTAGGATTGCCAATACTTTGAAGCCACGTGATCAATTCTGGAACTCGCACGTACACATCATCATCGGCCTTTAGAATATACTCACTATCAATTCTAAAGTTGACCCAGTAATAGCTCATGAACGTTTTCCAGACAAGTTTGCGGTATGTGTCGGTGAAGTTTCCCATGATTATATCATTATATTGTTCTGCCTCTTTAATGTTACCTTCGTGGTCATGTTTGTTGTCAGCAATTGCCAGAGCGAAAACCATTTTCCAAGAAAGTACCTGATTTTGATGGATATCCTTGGTAGATTTACCCCATGTGGTACGTATGGTTTCCCTCAATCTTCGATGTTGCTCGCCCTTAGCTGCACTAATCACTATAGCAACAACATTTACCTTCTTCTCTTGTGGGCTGAGTTTTGGTTCAACATGAGGAAAGATAAGTCGGAATCCATTCTTCAAGGGTGGCAAAGGTTGTGGTACCATTGTTAGCCTTTCCAACGTTGGTCTAATTGTCTTTGGACTGATCCGTGCTTTCTCCTGAATTGGTCTTTTGTGGGTAATAACATCTCTTGACAACAGTAAATACACTATAAGAGACGTTAAACAAGCACCAATAAATATTGTTTGCCTAGTTCGTTTTCCACATTCGCAATTCGAGTGATGGTGGTCTGTCGTCATTGTGCCGGTTCTGTTACTGATCTGAAATGATAAAAAATATGTATATGTATCATTCAGAAACAGAAAATACGCCAACAGCACTGAACTATCAAAACATATATGGACACTTCAAGACAACATGAAAATTTTCAATATCAAATGATCAATCATCACCTCATCAATAATATCATCACCTCTACAATAATATTTCTAAGAAATGCAATCTCTGCTTAGTAGAAAAATTGAACATTTTTTATAGCAGATAAAGCCAACCTTCTCAACAAAAGATCGGAACTTATTTCTAAATGCCGCGACGAAAACAAATACTACTTAATAAACACTAGGATAACGTAAATTATCGCACCTCGATAGAACAATAGCACTATTGTAAATACATAACAATACTCTAATTATATACCACAACAATAGATTATAGTACAATTATAGCGCCTCAGGTATATATAGATTATATATATATATACAATATAGATTGTAGGTGGATTAATGACAAGACATCACTTTTTCTGTAACTCGGAGTTTCACGCTTACGCGATCTTCAGACAGACTTTAATTAAAGATTAAAGTCTGTCTGAAGATCGCGTAAAATTAAAAGACAATAGAAGATCACTCAAACTGAACTCTCTCTTTTGTCTTTTAATTAATTCATTTCGCACTAAATTTCTATTTTGTATGCCTCAAAGTCTCGGATTTCCGTGTTTTTGATGCCTCAAAGTCTCGGATTTTCGTGTTTTTGATGCCTCAAAGTCTCGGATTTTCGTGTTTTTGATGTCTCAAAGTCTCGGATTTTTGACGTCTTAAAGTCTCCCTGGGAGTCTCCGATTTTCGTGCTTTTGATCACAGGTAGCCCAAGCTTACAGTGAGAGGCTACCTTTGGACGATTCAATCAAAAAACGAAATCTTGAATAAAATGACTAAACTTTAATAAAATCAATTAAAACTTACAGTGTGTATTGGTGGTATTTTTTTCAATCCCTCTTCCGAGTTACAGCTGATTTCAGAAATTTTCGAGGTTGCATTCTTTCTCTTATATATGTAGTAAAGGTTGGAGGCGCTCGGTGCAAAGCTACCACGACACTGCTCCACTCGAGCCAAAATATCTCCCCGAAAAATGCTCCCACTTCAAAAACGCCCAAGCTGAGGTCGAAAAAGATAAATTTACCACACTCTTTTCACAACAGAATGTCTCTGGTTGATGCAAAAAGGGAGTAATTCCCCAGCGAGTTTCATCAACCGCCAACTGAGAACTTCAAAACACTCGTGACTCAAAAAACATTGCGGCTAAAAGCAGTTGAGACTAGGAGAGGGCCTGGAGAGAGTAAAAGGCAGGCCCTCTCTACGGTAGACTTGGGCAATAAAATGACGTAATGCTTTTATCTGGCTTTTAGCCGCAATGTGGGCGCATTGGCCTTGCACGTTTTTTATTGGAATTGCCAGCCCCCCCCCCCCCCCCCCAACTTCTAATGGTCCACCCCTTACTGCACACTGTTGTGCTCCAGTGATATCTACAAGTTTGTACAAAATAATATAATAAGAAAATATATTGTAAATCTATACTAACTAACCTGTGCATGCATTGAGGAAAGTGACACGGCACCTGATCGAGGGAGTAATAAAATGAGAACTGGTCCCTTGGCTACCTTTTTGACTAACAAACATTTCCATGTAAGAGTATAATTTGGAGTTTTAGTATAATTTGTCCGTAATTCGCCAACCCCTTAGGGCAAGAGCAATTAAGTGCTAAGCGAAGTCCTATCTTTAGTAGTTATTTCAGATTATTGCATACATAATAATAATTTTATACAATAAAGCTTGTTGTAAATAAATTGATTTTGAATCTAAAGAAGACCGAGTTTATGGTTTTTGGTACACAGCAAAGACTATGTGGGAACATTGTTTATGACTTGACTGACCATTTACCAAATTTCATAATTAGTCAGGCTAGCCATAGGCGGCCCGACTTTAGTTCTACCGTTTCGTCAATCTATGTATCTATCTATGTATGTATGTTTCTATGTATCATGTCGCGTTTTGACCACCTTACGTCATGAGCATGCGCAAATACCACAGGAAGCCCAAGCAAATCGCCATCTTGGATTTGAACCTGAATTCATTTGGATTTCTCGTACTTCACATCGTTTTACTCTTCCAAATCAGAGTTGGATTTGGGTATATTGTTTGCTCAAGTCATTATACAATTGCTAGCTGTTATTTTCTACCGTTTTTACGGAAAGAGGTTTTCTAAAACATGTCTATCAGACAGTCAGTTATACTCGAGCCAACTCGATCCTCAAATTCCCAGAAAGCAGATTAATCAGCCAAGTAGATAAAAACAACGACATGAAAGCTGGATTATTCCAATACGAACTGCCACCAAAGCAAAGAAACAAGTAACTAATATAATTATACGTTTTTTGATAAATATCAATATTTTCAAAACATAATTCATCTTTTTAATAGTTAATCTACATGTACAATAGGCCTTCTCCGGTTCATAAGATCGCTCAGAACGCCTTAAATCACCTAACACCGCCTAAGAATTTAAGAGATTTTTGCTAAAATCACTTAACATCGACTAAGATCGCCTTAGAGTTTAGGAACATTTGCCTAAAATCGCTTTAGATCGCCTAAAATTACGGCGATTTTAAGGCCCGGAGTAGGCCTTACAATTAAGATTTATACATATATATATATTGTAATTTAATGATATCTTACGCTTATTATAGAAAGTTCAGAATTACATCAACTTCAAATCTATTATAAATAAAGTTTATTTGCTTGAAATCAATGCCGTATCTTTTCAATATGCTAACATCATTATTTTCATATATATATGAAATTGTGATTTTTTTTTTTTTTTTTTGATTTTCATCTCTTCGCTGATGACGCAAATCTTTTTTATGCAAATAAAAATTTAGAAGAACTGGAAGCAAATGTAAATGACCAATTAATTCAGATCCATGCATGGGTCTGTGCAAATAAACTGTCACTAAATATTGATAAATCTAATTTTCTTATATTTCACCCGCCACAAAAGAAAATTCCATTTGAAATTAAATTGTCTATCAATGACAAAACACTTAAAAATGAAGGTAATATTAAATACCTAGGAGTCGTGATTGATTGCCAACTAAATTGGAAAGCACATGTAAACTACACAGCAAAAAAGATAAAACGAAGCATCGGAATCATATTTAAAATAAGACATTTTGTCAACATAGATATCCTGATAAACCTTTATTATAGTCTAATCTACCCATTCCTGACTGAGTCTGACTAAACGTCGAGGGTCGAGGGTCGAGGGTAGATAGTCGAGGGTCGAGGGTAGATAGTCGAGGGTCGAGGGTAGATAGTCGAGGGTCGAGGGTAGATGGTCGAGGGTCCAAAAAATATTCCCAAGCCTAATGTGATAATTTTAAACAAGAGTTGAATGAAGTGGAGCCATAAATGTACTTGAATGATAGCGTACATCGACGAACGAAGACCGCCATGTTTATATTTATATTGGTGCCGCGAGAGACTAGACTCATACACAGGTATCCCGAAATAACATTAACATGAAAAATATCCGAAACAATATGGCGGAATAGATAGTAAGAGTGAGTATTTATTTTGTATTCCAATGGCCACAACACAGAACTGCATCCATCCAGATATACCACGGTGTGCTAGGAGGAGTATTATTCGTCAAAGCTCATCGAATTTACCCAAAACTCCAACTGGTAAGCTTATTTTAATTTTCAACTTACTCTAGCTAACTTAACGAGTTTTTTCTCATTTAAATTAAACGAAGACTTGAAATTGTCATTGATAGTTGTATTATTTCTGTATTGTGTCTTGGATTTTGATTTTGTGAACTTGTAGGGCCTTATAATTAACGGTAGTCCCGAAGTATTGTGTTTTTCGCATAACTTTTGTTCTGATACGATAATGTACAACTATAAGAAGCTTATATTGTCTGAGGCAAGATCAAAAGTACCAAAGGAGTATTTTTTTTATGTTCTGATCACTATCATATCAGGATTGTAATTCCCCTTGACTGGGATTGTGTAAGGTTTTTGGTTGGGAAAGGGTTTAATACACTAAGAACAATAGAGTGGCAAAAACATAGATTCCTTTGTGTTTCTTTGTGAGATTTCATTCCCAAGTGAAATCTCAGGCCTAGTTTATACATCTAATCCGACATGTGCCAAATCTAATCACAACAAAGCAGACCCGGCACTTAATTATCTATTGTATGAATTGTATTCGGCAATTGTGAGATTCGCCATATATAAAGAAGGCTTAGTTAGTTGATAACTAAATACCAATAATTAGGCAATACATAGTTAGGGATTTTTTTATTGATATTTGACAAAACAACAAGAAACAAAACTGTGACCAACAAGTAGTTTGCTGGCACTACATATTAATGTTTTTCTAAATACCTAATAGAGTACAAATACTAGTCTAGATAATAGTCAAGGTGTAATAGTCCAATAGAAACAAAAGAAAACAATGGAATAAGAGACTACAAAGTATATATAATATATAATTTAGTTTAACCTCTATTTCACAGGTTAGAGTGGTTCTAATTAACCCATGAAACACACTTTAGTGTACCACTCTTTAATGCAATCTAATTCCATTGTGTTCTTTTGTTGTTATTTGACTAACACACTTTAACTAATATACTTTGTTTCAAATACTGCTATAGAGTGAAGTCATTTAACCGGTGAAATAGATGTTAGACTAATACACCTTAGCAGTCTAGAATTCCGTTGTTTTCTTTTGTGTCTATTTGACTACACTTTAGCAAGCAATTTCTATTTCACGGATTAAATGCCTTCACTCTATTGTGCTAATTCTATTGCTTGATTAGCACTATTTAGCAGTAAGTGTTTGTACTCTAATTGCACTTTATTCCATTTTTTTTTTTTTTTCATTTTATTATGTTTTTACTCCACAAACATTCCAGCTATTCCAACGTGCAAACGTCTAATATTATATTTATCTAATATTGATAGGAAACTCTTTGTAAAAGAAAAAACTTACATGTTCAGAATCAAGTCTTCACAAGTGGTGATCTTTAATTATTATTTTTCAAGTTTCCAATTTTCATACCTAGTTGTTTTGAATATTCTATAGACTCTCTTGATAAAAAAGATAAAAATGAATGTGTAAATAGAGAGCTTCATGATATAAATGTCATTTGTAGTCTGACATTTTATAATAGTGATAACAAATAATAATAAAAAAACTGCAACATATTCTACTTATTTAATTAGGATGTGCAATTCTCCTTTCCGGAATTCATGAGGGGACTGGGGCCAAGTGAAAAAATTAAAATAAATCTAATTAAAAAATGATCCCTATCACAAAATAAAGCATAAAATAAGGCTTTTAAAAGTCCCAAAAATAAGAGAGATTGTATGGGGTTTAAGGACAGCGTCCACAAAAACCATACATTCTCTCTTATTTTTACAAATTGTTTAAAGCTAGTATTTGCCCAATCATTCTAAAACTTGATAAACTTAGTGTGGTTGTTCATGTGATGGGGTTTGTTTCTCAATTAAATTAATATTTCTACACTCATTCCCAGTCCCTCATGAATTCTGGAAAGGAGAATTGCACATCCTAATTAAATAAGTAGAATATGTTGCAGTTTTTTTATTATTATTTGTTATCACTATTATAAAATGTCAGACTACAAATGACATTTATATCATGAAGCTCTCTATTTACACATTCATTTTTATCTTTTTTATCAAGAGAGTCTATAGAATATTCAAAACAAAGGTATGAAAATTGGAAACTTGAAAAATAATAATTAAAGATCACCACTTGTGAAGACTTGATTCTGAACATGTAAGTTTTTTCTTTTACAAAGAGTTTCCTATCAATATTAGATAAATATAATATTAGACGTTTGCACGTTGGAATAGCTGGAATGTTTGTGGAGTAAAAACATAATAAAATGAAAAAAAAAAAAAAAATGGAATAAAGTGCAATTAGAGTACAAACACTTACTGCTAAATAGTGCTAATCAAGCAATAGAATTAGCACAATAGAGTGAAGGCATTTAATCCGTGAAATAGAAATTGCTTGCTAAAGTGTAGTCAAATAGACACAAAAGAAAACAACGGAATTCTAGACTGCTAAGGTGTATTAGTCTAACATCTATTTCACCGGTTAAATGACTTCACTCTATAGCAGTATTTGAAACAAAGTATATTAGTTAAAGTGTGTTAGTCAAATAACAACAAAAGAACACAATGGAATTAGATTGCATTAAAGAGTGGTACACTAAAGTGTGTTTCATGGGTTAATTAGAACCACTCTAACCTGTGAAATAGAGGTTAAACTAAATTATATATTATATATACTTTGTAGTCTCTTATTCCATTGTTTTCTTTTGTTTCTATTGGACTATTACACCTTGACTATTATCTAGACTAGTATTTGTACTCTATTAGGTATTTAGAAAAACATTAATATGTAGTGCCAGCAAACTACTTGTTGGTCACAGTTTTGTTTCTTGTTGTTTTGTCAAATATCAATAAAAAAATCCCTAACTATGTATTGCCTAATTATTGGTATTTAGTTATCAACTAACTAAGCCTTCTTTATATATGGCGAATCTCACAATTGCCGAATACAATTCATACAATAGATAATTAAGTGCCGGGTCTGCTTTGTTGTGATTAGATTTGGCACATGTCGGATTAGATGTATAAACTAGGCCTGAGATTTCACTTGGGAATGAAATCTCACAAAGAAACACAAAGGAATCTATGTTTTTGCCACTCTATTGTTCTTAGTGTATTAAACCCTTTCCCAACCAAAAACCTTACACAATCCCAGTCAAGGGGAATTACAATCCTGATATGATAGTGATCAGAACATAAAAAAAATACTCCTTTGGTACTTTTGATCTTGCCTCAGACAATATAAGCTTCTTATAGTTGTACATTATCGTATCAGAACAAAAGTTATGCGAAAAACACAATACTTCGGGACTACCGTTAATTATAAGGCCCTACAAGTTCACAAAATCAAAATCCAAGACACAATACAGAAATAATACAACTATCAATGACAATTTCAAGTCTTCGTTTAATTTAAATGAGAAAAAACTCGTTAAGTTAGCTAGAGTAAGTTGAAAATTAAAATAAGCTTACCAGTTGGAGTTTTGGGTAAATTCGATGAGCTTTGACGAATAATACTCCTCCTAGCACACCGTGGTATATCTGGATGGATGCAGTTCTGTGTTGTGGCCATTGGAATACAAAATAAATACTCACTCTTACTATCTATTCCGCCATATTGTTTCGGATATTTTTCATGTTAATGTTATTTCGGGATACCTGTGTATGAGTCTAGTCTCTCGCGGCACCAATATAAATATAAACATGGCGGTCTTCGTTCGTCGATGTACGCTATCATTCAAGTACATTTATGGCTCCACTTCATTCAACTCTTGTTTAAAATTATCACATTAGGCTTGGGAATATTTTTTGGACCCTCGACCATCTACCCTCGACCCTCGACTATCTACCCTCGACCCTCGACTATCTACCCTCGACCCTCGACTATCTACCCTCGACCCTCGACTATCTACCCTCGACCCTCGACCCTCGACGTTTAGTCAGACTCTTCCTGACTTACGGGCTCATAGCATGGGGTAACACCTGGCCTACCCTTCCACTACCAACCCTATATTTATTCTTCAGAAAAAAACTCTTCGATTATTAACATTTTCTGCCTACAGAGACCATACAAACCCTTTTTTCATCAAGTATAAGATTATTAAGTTTCAGGACCTTATTCATTATCATAATGCAACTTTTGCCTACAATTTTTATTCAGGAAACTACCTAAGACGTTTGACAACTTTTTTGAACCTATTAACAAAAAGCACAATTATAGAACCAGGCTTGCTTGTAGATCATCATACTATTTACCAAAAGCAAGGACTAATTATGGCAAATTCAACATTAGATTTGCTGGTGTTAAATGATGGAACTCAGTTAATGAAAGAATCAAAAGTGCCCCCAGCATTTCTAAATTCAAAGATGAGTTGAAAAAAACAATAATACATTCATAATATACAAATTAGGTAATACCTAATAGCGGAGCTCCCAGTCTAATTTTTTCTTACAACATCAATATGTGCATGTAAATACCACTTATTAGATATTTTGTTGGGTATTACGTGCTGATATTTTACGAGTTGCGTACGTATTGCGTACGTAAAATACAAGCAATGAGTAAAATGTCAGCCCGTAATACCCAAGAAAATATCTAATAAGGGATTTATTATAATTTATTATTCAGTTTATTGTAATTTCTATATCATCTTTAATTGAAAAATATAACCTTTCGGAGATTCAGCGCGCGGAGAGAGAATCAAAACAAATAGTTAAAACACAGGCAGCCCAAGCAAATCACTTGTATTCAGTGGATTTTTTTTTTTCATTTTTTTTTTTTTTTTCAATAAAATGTTACTTAACTTTGTCTGTAGTTGTTGTGATGTATGTAAATACTTTTTGGATGAGCTCCCGAAAGATATATTTAGTCAGTTAGTTCGGAGATATGTGTGACGGAAGACCCATTTAAATCAGACTCCTTCAGGTTTCGCTAAGAATAAAACATTTTTTTGAATAAAACCAAATCTTGTAATTGCCAGTCAAATGATGAACATGTATTCATTAACTGACTATTCTTTTGCTCTTGAGTTTTGTTGATGCAAAACACTATATATATAGAGAGAGAGTAGAACACTAACAAATTTGAATTCTTATAGTGTTGGTGTACAATTTATTATGAAGATTGTTTTAAAATACACTATCCTAATTATGTTACATATATTTCTCTTAAAAAATAACATAACTTAAGTTATTTACAAAAGATAATGCATTGCCTGCTACGAAAAAAACCAGATGTAAACCACTTGGGGAACAAAATTCTGGAAAACGTAGTCCCCGACCAATGCAAATGTATGGTAGCTCCGGGGGTTAGAGCATTGTGAAAGATTAGCTAAATTAAATCTATATATAAGATTGAAAATAAAATCATAATATATTTCGTAATCCGATTATATTCCAATTATATCAATGTCATTAATTACATGTGCTGATCAATACACAACTGTTTGCCCACTGATCAATCTTCAAATTCGTACAGTTCAGTAATTCTCCCTTGTTTTAAATAATAATATGGTATATTACTCAATACAGCATTCATTTTCATATTGTATGAGGTTGCAAAAAGAAGGATGTATTTAGTAAGTAAATATACTTGTGGTCAATCTGAAAAAAAAAAAAAATGATTCTAAATGATTATGCAAATAATAAATCAATACACTTTATTTCAAAACATCTTTCTGCAGCTGTGTAACTATTAGTCCAAGATGACAAGTGGAGTATGTACGATTTGATAGACCATAAAACATGTTATCGGTCAAATAAAGGATAAAAATCATAACTTTTTCAGTTTTGCTTACTCAAAACATGGCATCTACTGGTGATATATCAAACAATTAGACCATTAGTAGAGTAGCCAATAAGAAAACAGGATTTGTGAAAGACCATTAGTAAATTGTTTATAATAAATGCAGAATAAATGCACATTAGAACTGGTAAGAGATAAAAAAAGAATAAACTCACCTGCTTACTAAAAACAAGTGTCTATGCAAATAACTGCCAACTGCAAATCTATATAAAGAACGAAAAAAAATGATCTTAATTAGTGATGAAAATAAAAACAATAGTAAAAATAATAATAATGATGTCATGATAATTATCATAATAATAATGCTAATAATGATACTAATAAAACATTGAATTTGCATGATGTCTTATGTTAACAATTAATATCAAAACAAAACTGCATTTTCATACATGTATACTATCTAAAATAATCAATTTGGACTGTTTTTCTTGGTAAGCCTAAAGTATTTGGAACTAAAAAAATTAAATAACATCAACAAAACCTGTCTTCTCAATTGCTATGCTCTCTATCTAAATAGGATTGGATAAAATTTGAACAATAGGTTAATAGTGACATATATAAAATATCGACAATTAATGAGTAAGTGAATGAATGAATGAACAAACAAACAAATGAATGATTATGACTGGACGAGCGAGTGAGTGCATGATTGAGTGAGTGCATGTGTGAGTGAGTGAATATCCTTAGCCACAAAGGCCTATGAGATATTCATTGCCACAAAGGCTAAACACAGCCACAAAGGCTAAACACAGCCACAACGGCCACTCACATATCCTTACCCACAAAGGGTAATTAATGGATATAAATTACCTGATTTCAAACTGCAGTAGTAGTGGGTGATTAATAAACATTTTTGATCCCTTTTTTGTATGTTTGTCTTTCCATTTGAATTGATGTTTACAAATTTGGCAAAACAACGAACACTAAAATTGTTGAAAGTTGCATCAAGTCTAGCTTCTTTCCAAAATGAAATCATATGTATTTCAGTAGTGACACACAGTCTCCATATTCATATCTGTGTATTTCATATTATGTTTTTGACTTTAAATTTTGATTATTGGCTTTTTTAGCATGTAGAACTAATTTTTGTTTGGAATCTATAAATATAATTATACAAATTGCTATTTCAATGATTAAACTTTGACTTCTGTGTTAATTGAGATAGTGTTAGGTAATGGTTTTGTAGCTTTTTACAATTTGAAAACAGGTAATAGCCACAAAGGCCAATCAGATATTCAGAGCCATACAAGCTCATCATTCATAGTCACAATAACTATTCAAACACAATAATTTTATCCATGCATAATATTTACAATTCAACTCACTGCAGCTGTAGACTGAGCCCAGTCTACAAGTCTACGGAAGGTAGACCCATCATATGCTCCAGCTAAACTTTCTCGGTTACGGCAATCTACTGCCAATGATTGCAGCCTTTGCATTTCTGCCGATCTTGAACAAGTAGTTGGAGTGTTCACTGCATGTACGACCACATTAAAAAAAAATTCAATATGTATAATCTTAAGTTCGAAAACTGACCCTTAAAGGCACGGTGTCAGTTTGAGACCCTAAAAGGTACACGAGGGTCTTATTTTCGACCTTAAAGGTATGTCGAGCACCCCTATCCATTTTCTAAGGGAGTACCCCCCGGGAATGCTAACCTTCAGAAAATATCACATGAATTTCAATACTTTATGAGTAACAAAACTGGTCAGAAATTATTGATTAATTTAATTGCAAACAATATAATGATCTTTGAATTGGATGTTAAATTGATAAAAACATGACATATTCTTCTACTGAATGTTATATATAAACACAGAAATGTGTACATTGTAAAACTACACTAATGACTGAATACATGATGACAGTTCATGACTAATTCAATGAAAGAATAACCGAATGAATGGCCATATTAATAAATGGATGAATTAATTAATGGACGTATTAATAAATGGATGAATCAATGAATGGATGAATTATTAAATAGATGAATTAAAAAAATGGATGAATTGATGAGTGAATGAACCTGATCTTAGCCACACAGGCCCATCAGTTATTCATAGCCACACAGGCAATTTAATATCCTTAGCCACACAGGCCAAATAGATATTCGTAGCCACACAGGCCAATTACATATCCTTAGCCACATAGGCCAATTAGATATTCATAGCCACACAGGCCAATTACATATCCCTAGCCACTAAGGCCAATTATATACAAACTACCTGATTTAAAACTGTAATTGGGTTGAGTGATAATGTGTCTGGCCGCCATGCACTGCTTTGTAATAGAAAGGTAAATTTTACACCGTAAAAAGTAAGAAAGGTGTAATATTTAGTACCTGTTTTTATCATAACTGTTTCGTTACACTAGCCTACCGCTAGTTATCATCTTGTTCATTGCTTTGTTTGTCTAGTGTGCATGTGATCTAATTTTGGCTGTTATTGTTTTTTCTTTTTTGACTTAAAAAAAATGTGTGCGCTCTATAGATATTATTATTGTTTTGATTATGTGACTCTTGGTCATTGCGACAATGCTAGGGAAAATTTATGCAGGCTTCACAATTTGAAATCAGGTAATAAGCCACACATCCTAAATCAGATACTCATAGCCAAAAAGGCACATCACTTTTTCATAACAACAAAAGCTATAATTCAAATACACTAATTTTTTCCATAAAATAGCATTTACCAGTTATTTAACCTGTTGTAGACTGAGCCCATTCTACAAGTCTACGGAAGGTAGACCCATCATATGCTCCAGCTAAACTTTCTCGGTTACGGAAATCCACTGCCAATGATTGCAGTCTTTGCATTTCTGTCGATCTTGAACGAGTAGTTGGAGTGTTCACTGCATGAAACCTATCGTCATTAATCAGCACATCTTCATGAAATGCAAAGTCGGGATCCTTATCAGGTCCTCCAGCTGACTTGGCTCTTGACAATGCAACATAAAGGGCTCCGGGATTTTTTGCTTCAAAAGCATGGTTTCCAGGATGAATCACTACATATCGAAAGGCTTCACCTTCTCCAACTGTCATGCCTTGGCATTTGTGATTTGTTGTTCCCCATGAAAGTCGTAGTGGAATCTGCAAACGCTTGCACCGGCATCCACACTCAGTTGACCTACTAATAGGAACAATTGGTACAACGGTTGGATGATTTTCAATGAAGGCTGGTCCTCTGTATCCATTGAAGCGTACCAACACAAAATCGGGCTGAGGTGGTGGATCATCTGTGGGCCGTCGACCATCAAGATAAACAATATCTACTACTGTGCCAACTGCTCCATTGAATAAACCCCATTCAGTCTTGATATTTGTTACAAGCATGACCTTACTGTTACAGCAAAGATAAAGACGCTGCAACAATCCCCCTGCTTTGTTGCTATCAGCCTTCTGTGCATGTTTGCCATTGTTGACTGCTTTGATCTTTGCAACAGGGTGTCCAGGAAGACAATTAGATTCAAGCAACTTTTTCTTGTTGCGCTCCCACTCCAAACGATGTGTTGGAAACACAAATAGACCATGGTCATCCATTCTTTGTAGCAGTTCCTCTCCATGACTCTGTAGTAGATTATGCCACTGGAATTGCTGCAGCCAATGAACTTGTTCGTGTGTAGTGGTATACGATCTAAGTGACATAAGTACTTCTCGTAGCTGTATTTCAGATTCAGACTGTCTCACATTCTGAGTTAGTTGCACAGCACTATCAAACGTTGTCCAAACCAACCGACCATGGTTAGAAGGTGCACTGCGTGCATCAGGGACATACACAGGAGTATCGCAAACAGGAGGTAGCTGCATGTCATCTCCCATCATGACAACAACTGGAATGCCTCCCCAAAGCTCTTCTGATGAATTTCCTCTATTCATTCCATACCGTGCATGCTGCTCCATCCATCCCATTGTAGTACGTCCAAACATTGATCGCTCATCTCCAAGTAGCACTTTCAAGTTTTCACATTTGTTCTGTATCCTTTGTAGAACAACTCCAGACGGTATTGACAGTTCTTTGCAAGATCGTCCACCTGTTGGCAATGATAGAAAGCTGTGGGCAGTACAACCGTCAACTAAATAAGCTGAATTACCAGTCGGGGTGATCACTTGTATCGCATCATTTATTCCAAAGACCTGTCTTACCAGCCGTTGTAAGCATTTGATAACATAAGACTTTCCAGTTCCACCAGTACCAGAAACGACAAGTCTCAGTGGTGAGTAATTCCCAGGATTCTCCACAAAATTGTACAGGGTGTACAGCACTAAGCTCACTATTGATCTCTGCTCTTCGTTCAACGTTGAAGGACATACATCTGGCAAATAAAGATTGTCGTTTACAGTACTTCTTTCTTGATTTGCATCAATGCAATCTTGAAGCCAATGCTTAGCTCGATGAACTTCAGGTACTGGGATTGAAGTGTTACTCCAGTCAAACTGATCACCACCATCATCATATTGGAATTCACTTTCAACTCCTTCAAATTGATTATTTGGGCCTGCATAAATGTCAACCCAATCTGGCTGTTCTTCGGCCTCATATGCATCTTCATCATCGTCTTCTTCATATTGATCCTCTGATTGACGGTTTGCTGCTTGTTGGGCTTTCATCACCTGAGCCTTGACAAAAATGGGACAATCATCACTGCCAAGAAAGTTTTCGAAGCATGCAATCCAAGTTTCGTCATCTCTCTTCACTTCTTGAATGTGAAACCAGCTTGGCCAATGCAGCAACATCATTGTTCGACAATAATCTTCACTCAATGGCCATGTTGCATATGTTGCACCACCACTTACAACCGGTACTTTTCCATTTTGGGATGCGTACTCATACCAGGAACACAGTTTTTCACGTGGTCTTGCTAAGTACCTATCCAGTACACTAGACGTTGTTGCTGTATTACCATTCTGTTCAAGACGTCTTGAACCCGTCATTGATAAATAGGAAAACTGTCTGCTGCAACGCCACAATGCCAAACCACTAAGCTCAAATGATGCTTCTGGTCCACTGATATCTCTTCTTCCAACTGTTTTCATCAGCAGTTTTGCACAAATAGATCTTCCTGATATTTCGTCACCAGAATCTGTGGTATTGACCATGTCCTTAAACAGATCAATGGTTGCACCGGTTGGCTCGTTGTCTTTACAGGCATATCCACACACATAGTCGGTCACAGCTATGATTTCGTTTGCACTAGGGAAGTCTGGATGAGAGTTTGATACAATCAAACTAACATCGCCATTTGCTCTCCATGACTGCAACTGATATCTGGAATTCTGTATCACACGGGGATGGTCGCGTGGTAGCTCAAGTCTCAAAGCGCCATTGCGATCTTTTACTACTGCTGGTGAATCACGAGGTTCTTTTCCTCTGTGGAATTCAGATCCAAATTCCATTCTACAGACCCGCTCTCCTGGTTGAAGTCCCGGCTGAGGATGTCGGGGTGTCCTCAAGCAATAATCAGAGCAGCAATGAAGTCCAACTCTATTCACCAACTGCAAATAATCTTCCAGTATTGCATCTTGTGTTGCGGATACATCCATCAGCATCTTAACTAATGGATCTTGGTCACTTGCAATAGGCTGGGCCGAACCTTCTGGTGCTGGCCAGAACTCATTCCTTGGATTTCCTTGGCTATCTTTACCTGCAGGATGTGAAGCTGACATAGCAAATTTCTCTTCAACCCAATTGCTTAGTCTTGAAACATGTTCATCATCGTCACAGTCTTCCTCTCTTGCATTGTGGAGTAGCACGTGTGGCTCTCGATCACCTCTCCAACTAAGTTGGTGCCAGTGAATTTGTCCTCTTGACTTTGCAAATTCGTATCGATACCAGTAGTCGCTAACACCAAACACACCCTTCACAATCTTCTCATGGTAGCTCTGTGTGCGTGCATCAAAATACGAAACCACAACATGGGTGTTCTCTTGTACTGCTTTGAATCGTGCATTGCCATCTTCAAGTAGATTAACAACTTTTCCAGTAGTTTCCAAAATGTACTTCTCTAACAGTCTTCTTAATGGTGGGAAGTAAAACTCAGCACAGCTTCCGGTCATGAAAAAGGATGGTAAACCGAGCTTCTCATTCACCATATATTCTATTAATGCTCGAAGTTCTCGTCGTCTTTGATGCCAATACTGCGAAGTACCACGGAGACTGGCTCCAAAATACAATATCTTATTTGCTATGCTAGTATCTCCTCTTGCAAAGCGCTCTTGCAGATCAGCTACAGTAATGTGTGGTTCTCCTAGTTGCTGGTCAACAAAATAGCGACTCTGTTCCAGGGCTCGTTTTCTCATAACCATGTTGTGTACTACAAATTTCCACACTTTGTGCTTGGCAAATCTTCCATCTTGATACCACAGCAAATGTTCTGCCCACTCATGTAGTGAAGTACATGTTCTTGCTCGGTTTGCATTATAATCACCATTTCCTGTAGGAAAAAGACAGGGAAATGCCATTGTGAAAAAATATGGAGTACTAAATTCAGATGCTGGTGTTCTGTCTGTCGATGGCCAAGGGATTACAGTTGGTCTTCCGACTCTAGATGTGTGAGCAGATTCTTCATCATGCACAGACTCTGTGAGTTGGTTCACAGCTGTCGCAATCTGTTCCTGTACATTGACACCTGGTTCAGGCAGTAAAACTCCAGATACAGTCTCTTCTTCATTACCTTCTATCACTTCAACATCCAACTGATTTGGAGCAGGACCTTGATCATCTTCACGTTGGGTCTCAGTAAATTCAACTGTACGTAGTTGTGGCAATTCACCATCCTCAGGCAAGTTTTGAATTCGAGTGTCATCAATGATTATAGTACTATATGCAGGATTGTTGTGCTTTAACCATCGAATAGCTGCTTCCACACGATGCCTTCGCACTCTGAAATCTTTATGGGTGTCATCCTTCCCTTGTCTTCGTACACGAATGATATCCACCTCTACTGGTAAACGTGGAAGGATTGTAGCGGGTTCTTGAACTGCCTGTGGGAATGCAACACAGTGTCCTCTTGAATCAATACCACCATGTTTCAGCATACGTACATGAATAGCAGGTGCAAGTCTTGCTATTAGCATCTGTTCTGCATCTGTGATATCTGTAAGCTTATCTGGAACTAACCCAGGATCCATGTTGTTTTCCTCTGACCATAACTTTGGAACTTGCTTGTCCCTTTTACATCGAGAGCAGCAATCACCTCTCGTAGTTTTCACTTGAAGTCATCTTTCTTTGCATACGGTACAACGATGGAATTCATATGTCATTTGCTCAACCTCAAATGCTCGAATGGCAACATAGCATTCATCTTCGTGTTGACTTGATCCCGGTGGTGGTGGTTGGGGAAGATCATTTATCACTTCGAGCAACCTCCTTTCACCTTGCAAAATCCGTCTTTGATTTCGACGTCTTCTTCTTCTCTGATCATCACCAGTTTCAGTACTACCAGGTTCTGCAAACTCATAGTCTATACCAACAGCTCTTGCTCGTGCAATCAGTTCCCTTTGGTCACTAGTTTCAGCATGTGGCTGTCTGTTGCTAGGTGTTCCAGGTATTTCAGTAGGCATCTGTTCATCTGGCTCGATATGATGACTGACAACTTCCTCCAAAAGGGTAGTACTTTGTACAGTTCTCTCCTGGGCAATCAGTTCGCTTTCTTCGTTTTGGTCACTAGTTTCAGCATGTAGTTGTCTGTTGCTAGGCATTTCAGATATTTCAGTAGGTATCTGTTCATCTGGCTCGATATGATGATTAGCAACTTCCTCCAAAAGGGTAGTATTTTGAACATCATCTTGATAATGACCTATACCTGTTTGGACTATAGAATTCTCAACTACAAATTGCAAACAATTACTACTGACATTAACATCATCACTTTGCAAAGGCAAACCTATCATACATGTACCTGAAGTCGATATACTAGCAATGCTTACAGCATTTCTGTCGTCAGTGTATTCTGCACATGTGCTGCCATGAAATTCATCGACTAAAAAGAGAGAGTAACAAAATAGATTATTTTTACTATAAGTGTGAATCAAGTAAAACATAACAAAATATTAGAAACATCTTTTTATATTGAATAAATTAGATGTTTGTATAAATGTATACTACAACTAGTCCATTAATATGGGAAAACAATTGTGCACTAAAAGCACCAAATTTGACACAATTATATTATTTGACATACTGATTAACTTAACCTATGGACCCCAATTTTTGCACTTAGGGGGTGGGTCAAATAAGATTAAATAATGATAATTTGAAGATAAATATAATACTTAGACAACACTAAATCTTGTATTCTTGCACTGAGAAGAAACGTTAATGTGCATAATTTATGTTAAACAACTGTGATTTTGTAGCATTTTGTACATTATAGCACATTATGTTATCTTAAATGTATTACTAAATCTGACATTGACCCACCCCACCCTCCATAATGCGAAAATTGACTAACCGATGGTCAAATTCGGTTGGTGTACATAGGTATAAATTATCAGCACATCAAATATTATAGTAAATTATAAATATTATAATACATTTTGTGCGATCTAAGTATTATTATCTCCCCCCCCCCCCCCCCAAGTATAAAAAACTGAACCCCCCTGGACAAGGTCTATAATCAAAATTAATCAGCATGTGGAGTACTATAATTGAGGTAAATTTGGAGTTGTCTAGGTATTATTATCTGCAAATTATCATTTTTTGTCTAATTTGAACCAACCCACACCCCCTTATTTGAAAAAAAACGTTAATCAGCATGTGGAACACTATAATTGAAGTAGATTTGGAGTTGTCTAGATATTATTATCCCCACCCAACCCCTAAATGCAAAAAAATGACCCCCTCCACCCCCTGGACGAGTCTGGGTGGGTTCCATAGCGTAAATTAATCATCATGTCAAATACTAATATAAATGTGCCAAATTTGGTGTTTTTATCCCGAAGTGCACAATTAATTAGGCCCTTTTTTGGCACCATATTGCTGGAGTAAACATTTCTGCAATTCAGACTCTATAATGTGGTACTATATCAATGTATACATTCAATGTATTTATTATATTACAGTTTAATTTCTTGCATTCTGATTGGCTTATTAACTTGCTGTATTTCGCTGTCCGTGTGCACGGTTACACACAAGTTCAATGAGTGTTGAAACTTAATTCTAGCACACACCACTTGTTATTACTAAAAGCGTGCTGCTTTAATTTATTCATGGTTTAGGGAGAATGTAGTTAATCATATGGCAAAAAATGATTCACCTTGCTCTCGGTCTGTACTGAAAAATATCATATCTCACTATTTGCTGCACGGTCAACATGCAGCCTATGTCCTTAAGCTGTATATTCAAAACCTCTGTACAGACCTCACGCTTAGTTAAAAAGGTTCAAAGGTTTTTATTTACCACATACACACAATAAACATTTACAATGAAGAATGGAAAAAAAAGGTTGAGGTTGCAAGAGAGACAATTAACCCAAAGGGTTAAACAAAGTACTCTTGCACCCAGGACTAATTAACAATTTAATAGTATGAAGCGTGGAGATTGCATAAGGCAATCAAGCTGTAAACAAAGGATTGATAATAATCCTATAGTGTCTTATTCTCATCACAAAATAATCAAATTATTTGTTTAGTTACAATGTGTTTCACTTGTACAAATTCATTTCACAAGAGCTAAAAATTGTACAATCCCATTCATTGATAAATAAATCCAAATAAATTGAATTCATGTGGTTTTCGTAAAGCAATATATCAAAAATGTGCATGATATAAACACTCAATATATTAATTTTATCGTATCCATTTTGAAATCAATATAAAAATTCAGATCTGTAATTTCATTGGTTTTCCAAAATTTTAAGTCTGAAAAACATATAAAAATTCGTAGATTAGGAATTGGTTTTGAATTGACTTGAAAGATAATTGATAACTTAAGTGCTGATATTGAGTAAATAGTGATTCAGTCATTGTTCAAGCTGAGCATTTTGCCACAGGAATGAATTTAAAATATAATATTGATGACAGTTTTTGACTTAATTCTGGTATGAATTGTTGTTAACTTCCAGCTTGGTAATATAACCTGAACATCTAAAGATAAGCAACCTTGGCTCAATATAATTAATTGTCAAGTGAGATTATTTCTGTTGATGGGAATAAAGACTGCTATTTTCTGTTTTCAGCAATAAGCAATTATAATATTAGCTACATGTAGGCTTTAAAAATGGATTCAATATAGAACTATAATGTATATTTATGCAAAATAACCCTTTCTCATGAGCATCCTTATATTCAAATTTTTGTGCCAACATAATTGTACAAAAATTGCATTTCAAACTTCTAAATGTCAATGGGATTACAAGAAAAATAAGTTTATGAGTCAAAAAATATACATTAGTCACTAGCTATCGGAGATGAAAATAGTTGTAAAAAATCAAAAGGTATCTTCAGAAGTGAGGTACATGTATTTAAAACTACTCTAGTCTTATTATGCAAGGAAGGCAATATAGATAAGGAAGACAATACTACCTCAAAAAATCAAGAAACATCCTGTAAACATTATATGAAAAGTATGTTTCATCAAGTGTAAATAAGCCCAAATCTCAGCTGGGTCTGAGCCCGGGACCTCTCGCTGTCCGGGGGATCACAACCATTAAGCCAATAATGAGATCATCAGGTGAGGAGGTTGGGTAGATCTTATTTTAAACCGTAGCATGATATGGGACAAACGCTATTCTTCGGAATATTCTGGGCTTATTTCCACTTGACAAAACATACTTTACATATAACCATTATTTTGGCTGTTGCTTCAAAATACTCAAAGACTTAGAACAAATATTACAATACTCCTTACAATACTCTCATAGAAAAAGTTTATGCTGACTCATTTTGCAATTTTGATTGGCCATAAAGAAAAAGTTGTGCATGGTCGAGACCGGTTCAACTTCGCAATGCAAACACAAAGAAGTACAACAACAGGTTTCCTAACCAGTCCCCTCTATTAACTATGAGTTCAATAGTTCCTTACATCACTTACACTTAGGCTTCAAGACATGGAAATTTTGCAAGAAATTCACTAGTTACAATTTAAAGTGAAAAAGAAAGTCTTTGATCACTAATTATAACATTCGAACCCGGACCTACCGCATTGAAATCTCCTCACTTCCCAACTGTATTACTGATTCGATTCATGGAAAGCAATAAACAGAAAAGCAAGTCATGGATATGCAATTAAGCTTGTTAACATTTACTTGAAAAGAATTGAAAAGCCATTGTCAAATGTATTCTTTTGGGAATAAAGTAACAATGAGCATGCAGTTAGCTGTCGTCCCAATGGGATTGTTGTTGTGTGAACAAGAACACTGATATATGCATGCATTTTGTATTCATTCTATAGAAAACCTCATTAATTAGATACTAAATTTGATTGTTCCCTCGCACGTCGTCTCTTAGCTATAAACTGCCCTCGGGCTGTTTATAACTAAGAGCCTCCCTTTTCGGGAACTAACTCTTACTTAACTTCCAGCTTAGTTGGTTTTAAATATAACCTGAACATCTAAAGATAAGCAACCTGCATCAGCAATAAGCAATTATATCAGCTACATGTAGGCTTTAAAAATGGATTCAATACAGAACTATAATGTATTTATGCAAAATAACCCTTTCTCATGAGCATCCTTATATTCAAATTTTTGTGTAAACATGATTGTACAAAAATTGCATTTTCAAACTTCTAAATGTCATTGGGATTACAAGAAAAATATATTTATGAGTCAAAAAGTATACATTAGTCACTAGCTATCGGAGATGAAAATAGTTGAAAAAAATCAAAAGGTATCTTCAGAAGTGAGGTACATTTAAACTGCACTAATCTTATTATGCAAGGAAGGTAATATAGATAGGAAGCTGTCAAAGACAATACTACTACATTCACTGTTTGTCTTAAAATATAACTACTTACTAGAAGAAAAAAAAAGAAACATCCTGTAAACATTATATATAAAGTATGATTCATCAAGTATATATGAGCCCAAATTTCAGATGCATCATGAGCCCGGGATCTCTCACTGTCCGGGCGAGTACAACCATTAAGCTACTGAAATCATTAAGCTACTGAGATCAGTATATACTACGATACCTATACATCATTCGTTTTGAGCACGAGTGGTCATATAATTCTCCCATGGGTCTATAGTTTTAATCTTAAATCATACTTATATTACCTAAATATTACCATAGCAAAATATCGTCAAAACATCAAAACTTGGGTACAAAAACCTTATTTCCGTGTAAATTTAAGTTTTGTAAAGTTTACTTACATTGTATCAGCATGTTTCTCAACTAAATTCCAATAAAATACGTCCGTATGTCGAGTCGATTCCAATAGCAAACGCTATCCGTAATTTTACTTTTTCATTGCCTAAAACTTCCAAACTTGACATTTATGAATCGTCAAGAAACCATCCATGTGCATTTTTCGACTGTTCTTTTGTAAGTTGATGTTAAATTCAATGCATTTTGATTCAGATCTAAAAAACAACTGGTCATGTCATCCACTCGATCCGCCATCTTGAATATTCGTGCAGTGGTTGTTATGGAAACCAATGACCAATAATATTTTTAAAAGATAAAATTTCATTTCCAACTCATATTTCCCGGCTTTATTACATTTCAATGAAAAAAGAATTGATTAAAATGGAGTTGTGATGCTCAACATTTTTATACCATCATTAAGAAACAAAAGCAAGGAGGACTTGAGGACATTTTACGCTACTAACCGAACAAGAAAAATATCAACACACCATCTTCGTGAAATTAGCAATGGAGAAAATATATTTGCAAATCATACCAAAATGTCATCGGATTTTTGCCGAACATCCAAAGCAGTTAAGATAATACTCAAAATTCAAATTCAATAAGTTTATATTGTGTGAAAAGTGCAGTAAATGCTAGCGCTTGCAAATCTAAATGAATGTTCTGGGAATGTGTCTTGTTAAAACGATGAATTTCAATATGGCGAACGTGACAAAAAGGACTTATTTAGCTTCGTGACAGACTCTAAAGCTGTGTAAAACTGCTTTTGGTAATTGATATGTCAATAAGTTTATTTGAAAAATAAAGTGAAATACCTAAAACTTACTATCTTGATGTTAAAATTTTATTTCAAACGAAAAAAAACGAAATAATACTGCAGTTTTTCACTTTGCCGATATTTTCATAAAAACTTTGACGTCTAACTTCCGAAATGACGGCAGTGTCCCGATTTGTCGACTTTATAATAAAATGAAAGTTAATTTTTTTACGTCTCACAAAAATAAACCAAAACAATTGAATGGAAACGAACAGCATACATAATAGAAAATCTACATAGACGCATATAATTTTAGACTTACCTGAGAGAATTGAAGCGCTTGCCATCTCCCCTTCGAGACCGCGGCGGCGAAGTTGTCGAAATCTAATTCTCTCTCTTCTCCGGTACTCCTCTGTACATTTTCTTCTTTCATTTCTCTTCCTTGCGTTGTCTATTTCTTGATCTTCTTCGGTGAAGTTTTGTCTGAAAACCCTTACTCTTTGGCGCTCATGTTCTCTATTTTCATCAGTGAAGTTCTCTCTCAAAGCCCTTAGTCTTTGCCGTTCGTCTTCTCTATTTTCATCGGTCAAGTTCTCTCTAAAAACTCTTCGTCTTTGGCGCTCGTTTTCTCTATTTTCATCGGTCAAGTTCTCTCTAGCTCTTTTTTTTCTTTGACGTTCTTGTAGTCTTTTTTCTTCACTAAAATTCCTTCGTCTTTCTCTTTCTCTTTCAAGTTTCCTTAGTTTTTCTTCTTCTGTCAAGATTCTTTTTGTCTTCTCTGATTTGACTTCCTTCGTTGACATCTCAAATATATCGAAACTCTTGCTTTGTTGTTGTTAAAAAGTGTTTGTTTTAATTTTGTTGTCGACCACAGTCGTTGTCGAGCAAACAAAACAACAACAACAAAAAACATAGATAGTCCGGGAGCCCATGTCATGAAAATATGATTCCGTTTACTTCGTCAGCTAACAAATTTACAACTACCCAGTATTAAAGTATGAACCTTTTGTGTTATCGTGAGGGTGGCAGTACAAAAATTCCGGTGGGCCATAACCCGTGACAGACCTTTGTTCACAGGGGGTAGGGTGGGGAGAATTTGTTCACTCTAGATAAGTTCACAAGAAAAATCGACCACATCTCAGCCGAACATCAACCAATTTATTTGAAACTCACAGATGATACTTATCATAACATGTTCTCACAATATATGTCACTTGACGTCACAAGTTCGTTGCCATGGCAACGCAAAACATCGATATATCACTTTATAGAGAAAAAATGACATTTTTTATAAAAATGAAGACATGAAAGTAAGTATAATTCTCTAGATTTAAGATATTCTGTTGCGTTTTCTCTCATCTAGTTAGTTTATGATATACTTTCTCGGAAAAACTCAGATAAATCTGTTTTAGAATATTTATCTTTGAGGATTAATTTTTTTTTTAAAATGATACGATATTTTTGGGTCATATCTGCAAAGAACTCAATATTTTATATCTTACAAATGGTAAATCTATTTAAAACGAAACTTTGCTACATCAAGTAACTTGGAAAGTAAAATATTTCACATGTCTTGAAAGATAAAATATGGGTTGTCATAGCAACGGATTTCTCGTTGAAATACCTTATTATTTTATGCTATATTAGTGTCATGTCTCACATTATGTGTTGAAATAATGATAAACTCATGTTGTGGTTCAATTTGTAGGCTATACTAACACTCTTGTTTGCATCTTTAAAGTTACTTCAGTTAAACACCTTAAACAACCCGGGGTTTATGTAAAAAAGTGTCAAGACAAAAATCAGAAGCTTTCAAAAAAGCTAAAATGAACTGAATTGGAAGATTATGTTTTATATCAGTCTGTATCTATATCGTCTTGTTCTTGTTGGTCGTTTTCACAGTCATTGTTGCATTCACATGCAGGTGTACACGACAATCCAGCCTTTTTGCAGCTACACCTGGCTTGGCATCCCTTTTTACATCTGCATACAACAAACTCGAGAAGACTTTCAGGGGCTGGATGGTTTGTCATCAGTTTGGGGACGAGGCTTCCTTTTTCATCTTTACACCAACCATTTCCATCAGGAGACGACAATTCCAAATTCCTATCTCGTGCATGTTTCCAAATGAAACACTGATAATTGGATCTTTTGATGTGATGTAATGCGCCATCTTCTGTTGGTGGGAGTTTGCTGCTGTCCAGCTGTTTCTTTGTAAAAAGCTTATATCTCAGTTGGTTTAGGTCTGTTGTCGATTCTCCATATAAAATTCCAATGAACTTAAAGCATACCTCAATAGTTTCATCATCAATAGTTGAACAGTCACTACCAAGTTTTTTCAGTCCATGCAAGTTTTCTTTGTGCTTCTTTAGCGCAGAAAAGGCACCTCTTTTACCAACTCCATGCAGATTACTGGTGGAGTCGCAGCCAGTTAGGGCATGCATGGCTGGTAAAAGCATGCATATATCTATACCGACTTGTTGGACAGCTCTGTGAACAGGGATGTATCTTTTATTTCTTCCTGTTCCGGTGTGAAACCACAGCTCTTTGATCTTCAGCTCAGTAAAGTGATGCCAGCATAAAACAGCGACATCAGTATCAGGGGAAAATATGATGATTCTTTCTAGAGGAGTGTTGTTATTTGGTGTCTTGGCAAGATAGTCACAATGAACAAACATACGGCTGTCCGCTTCTTCATGATCACTTCTGAGTATAGGTATGTCCATTTCAACTGCTGCATTGGTGATTTTCATGGCTTTTCCATCTTGTGATGCCACCACTAGTGTTTCACCATCCTTCAACTGAGATGGTAAGTTGTCGAGCTCAGACCAGTCTGATACCAAAAAGGACAACAAATTGGACTTGTTCTTTCCATTTGACAGATAGCGTTTCAAACAGGCAGGTAGCTTTGTTTCTCTACCCTGAATTTTCACTTCTGGAGCACTCCACACTGATCGCCTGGATCGTTCTCCTGCCTTGATCGAGTCTTCCACATCATATCTGTCTGGCACAACATGTACTTGATTAGCAAACTTGAATTTAGCCATAACAGATGCTGCAATTGTATCAGATAACTCTCCGAATGTTTTCATGTTTTTCTTGGAAATCATCTGGATTACTGCCAAGAGATCGACAATATATGCTGTTTGATCACAATTTCCAGCTGGAAATGAGCTTTGGGCATTGTTATCCATATCTAGCTCTTTTAAAAGAATGCTTTTGTTGGGTTTCCTCAACGAACCATCCATGTTAGCCAAAGCAAGTGGTACTGGGGCAAGTTCGTATGAAAGTACTTCTTGTAAATCAATATCTCGATCCTTGGAAACGACAAGTAGTCTGCTATAAACCTGTCTGTCTATATTGATTGTCTTAAGAGTCTGCTTGTCTTTACTTACTTTAATGGGTTTGTTTAAACTTTGGAAGGTTTTGATGTTTGTCTTCTTTAAAGGATCCCAGAAATTTGTCTTGCCGGTTATCAATCTGTCTTGAACAAACTCTCCCATTGCTTTTTCACCTTGTGCTCTAGCTGCAAGCAAGGATTCGCTAACTTCAGGCGGAGCAACAGTTCCTGTAGCTATATTGATAAGAGGCAATGTTTCTCCTTCATATTCACTGATATCAAAGGGATTTGACATCTGTGTACGCATGCATTTGATGATGTTTTGAACATCACTTTCATCTCTTTCTAATCTTTCCGGGCCAAACTCTTTATGAAAGGTTGCAGCAGTTGATAATCCACTCATAACTTTGACAGCTGTAGTGGCTGCAGCCATCATGTGAGCGGAAAGTGCCCACTTATCCCTTGTTTCTTGCATCCCACTAACACCTACTATTCCGCCTTTCGTTTTTGAATCTCTATTCATGGTTTGTTCAAGTGCCATGTCAGGTGAAACAGTATTGAATGATGATTCTTTAGGAGATGTAGATACTGCGTGGACTTTATTCTCTGTAAACTCGCTGTGAATACCTGGGGCACTCTCTGGAAGCCTCTTCATATCTGTTATGTACACTGTTCCCCAGCGAAAGTAGTTTAAATGATCAAAAGCTCTATCATAAGGGAGCATTTCTGTAAATGCTTCCAGATGCAGCAACCAGTTGCCATCTCTGTCACCGTGAATAAAATCCAGCAACAGCCATACCATTTCAATGTACTCATTCCAAAATGCAAAGAGAGTGGAGCTCTTACAGCTTTGCATTTTGTATTGCTTGTACATTGGGTTTAACCTCTCAGTGAATATGTTGTCTAGCTCCATGACTTGCCGGTGAATTTCTCTTTCGTGGTCTACTACATACTGGTACCCAAGCTGGAATGAACTGATTAAAGCATGTTTCTTCTCATTAATGCAGTTGATAGATGTCTCATCAACTTTGTTCTTTTCCCTTGCCCATTCGATAAAAGATTCCCACTGTAGCCTTTCAAGGGCTTCAAGTGTTAGTTTATGAGCTCTAACAGCTCTATTGTAGTGTGTTCCACTGATTATCTTAGATGCTACGTTGCTGCCACAAATATCACTTTCAATCCAAAGATCTTCTACCCCTGAATCTACCATACGTTTACCAATGAGACCGATGAAATTTTTGGCTCGATGAAATCCTCCCATGCGAATGACTACATTGTCAAGCTCTGGTGACACAGCCCACTGAATACGCTTTGCCTCGCAGTAAATCCCCTCGTCAAATGTAATAACACAGTTTTCCTGGCGTAGGCTCTCTCGAAATGTTTTGTCCAAACTTTTTAAACAAGTGTACACAGTGTTTGGTTCTGTGACAGGTGCAGGTATCATAGGTGGGAAACCAATGCGAGAAGGCAGCGAATGATGTACAGAGACAGCAACATGGAAACCTGTCCAACCAGGAATGTTTTGATGGATTTCATTTCGTTCAATGTGAATATCAAGCAACTTTGTGGGAGTGTTTCTTGTGCATATCCAAGCTGTATTTAATCCTTTCACTTTCTCGCGTTCTAATCCACAACTTTCAAAAAATTCTGTCTTAGCCTTTTTGACAATAGAAGGAGCTGGTGTTTTGCTAATAAGCGGTAATTCAAAAAATTTCGTTTCCGTAGATTTCAATGCTCTTTGCCTTATCTTTCTGCCTTGCTGTTCTTTGTTCAACAAATGTTTAGGGTCTAAAGCAAACCCTCCTTGATAAAACGCTATGCTCATAACGTGTACACTTCCTTTGCCATCAACTGTGTCTTGAAGGTAGTCCACATTGTCTGCGGCACATTGGGTAAATGTATCAGGCTTAATGTTAGTTGGCAGAATGGCTTGATAATAGCCTTCGCCTTCATCAAACTCGTTCAAACTCATTTCTGCCCATTTCGTTTCAATTTGCTCGCAATCCCAGTAGTTAATACAGTGACCGTGGTGATTCAGCATTCTAACAATTTCCTTCCCACGTATCATAGTTTTAAGGGCAATACCCAGTCCTACATTCTTAGGCATTTTCTTTCTCCCACCTGAATTGCATATCAAGATGTCTTGTCCTATAGCTAAGACTTTCCTTCTCTCTGTTTCTGTAAATTCACAATCGCCTGCATCATCTATAGTGTCTTCGACAGATGAGCGTTCTGCATGAAAGGATCTCTGAGACTGCATCAGCCACTTCAAAAATAACTGCAGTTTTGAGGGCACAAGCTCTTCAGCTTTCTCCAAACATAAGTCCGATACATTCAAGGGATGCGTTTCGATTCCAACTACCTCCTTCATTTCATTTCTAAGAACAACGGCTGCATGATACAAAACTTGGGTGCTTGTATCCATCTCACGAGTGATGGGGTAGATTGCCTCAGCATCTTTGAGCTCTGCTACAAGATTGATGATTTCGCTAAGGTTAAGCGAGGCGCTACATACAAGTTCTGCTTTGTTTCTCTCGACCGGTGTATGAAATGCTATTTTCTTCCCGTATGTTTTTATGAGCCTTGTTTTCAAGTTTTGGACTTTATACGTCTCAGCAGTATCTTTGTCTATTCCAGCTTCAATTAGTTTTAATCTATACATGTTTATTAAAGTTGACATGTCATAGGCTCTGCCTTCGTCAACAAGTTTATGTCCAATATCATGAATGAGCTTTATAAATGATGTGTTATATTTATTTTTTTCATATTCAGTAGATGACTTACGTGAGGACGCAACTGTATATCTTTGATAACAGCCTCGGTGATATTTAGCTTTGACAGCTATTAAGTCTTCATCTCCGATTCTTGTTTTCATTTGCTCATCTCTGCGATGATCAGCAGCCTGCATCAAAGTGTAATAAACTTGCTCTGTGGCAACTTGAGTCAACTCTTTTTCCCCTTTGCACTTATTTTGCTGGCAAACTAAGCACAATTTCCAATTTATAATTTCGTCTGAGCTTCTTAAAGTAACATTGGTTGCAGACGGTTCAACAGTCACTTGTTCTTGTTGCATTTCAACGTGAAATTTAACATTATGATTACTTGTATAAGTGCTGTAACATGATTTGTGCCATTTTACAGAGTCTGACAATAACTGATCATTCTCTATGTCTGGCTCAATACGTCTAAATACCTCATCCTTTCTAATTTGTGAACAGTGAATAAACTTTGTAATAGATTCCGGCATTCCTGTCTGAAGTTTCTCATTTGCTTTAATAGTTTGACATTTAATGCATTTCTCATAGTCAGTACTAATTCTAGGTCTCTTCGATTTGAGCTTAATACCAGGGCTGTCTAATGGATTTGATGCCATTCTAAGTAAGAAATAATAGATCAGAAACATGCAATACAGATACATTTAGTAGTGAAACTTCCAGATTTGATTTAGCAGTGCTCACCAATATATGTTGATCATTCTACAGTGGATAAGAAAGGTTGTGTAAGGCATAAATCGAAAAAAGTCTTTTTTATTTAAATCAAAAATACACAAACATAATTTGTGTTAGTAATCTAATGGATAAGGAAGCTTGACTAAGAATAAATATTCATAAAAGCGTCTTATTTTGAATCAAAATAGGTTGACTACTCTTACTCGAGAAATACCTTTTTTATCAACTTTAGTTTAAAAAATGGCAAAATAATCTCATAAAATACACGAATAAATAACAAAAAACATTATCTAAGCTCATGCAGTGAAAAAAGGACAGAATTTTGTGCAAAACTTATATAATTAACGCCTTCTAATTGAATAAACATCTTACCTTATCAAAATGGCTTCCTGCACTACACTGTAAGTACCAGTGCCTCATGGGAAACCACAGGCATCCCAAATTGTTTTTTTTTACTCTATTAAAGAGTGTGACTGAATAATGATAAAAATATGTTTTGATCTAGATTCTTCATGAAAAAATTTTTTCAAACTAAATTTAAGTGAAATAATGACTTTTATCATTTTTATTGCACAAAACGAGAAATCCGTTGCTATGACAACCAATATTTTATCTTTCGAGAAATGTGAAATATTTTACTTTCCAAGTTACTTGATGTAGCAAAGTTTCGTTTTAAATAGATTAACCATTTGTAAGATATAAAATATTGAGTTCTTTGCAGATATGACCCAAAAATATCGTATCATTTAAAAAAAAAAATTAATCCTCAAAGATAAATATTCTAAAACAGATTTATCTGAGTTTTTCCGAGAAAGTATATCATAAACTAGCTAGATGAGAGAACACACAACAGAATACCTTAAATCTAGAGAATTATACTTACTTTCATGTCTTCATTTTTATAAAAAATGTCATTTTTTCACTATAAAGTGATATATCGATGTTTTGCGTTGCCATGGCAACGAACTTGTGACGTCAAGTGACATATATTGTGAGAACATGTTATGATAAGTATCATCTGTGAGTTTCAAATAAATTGGTTGATGTTCGGCTGAGATGTGGTCGATTTTTCTTGTGAACTTATCTAGAGTGAACAAATTCTCCCCACCCTACCCCCTGTGAACAAAGGTCTGTCACGGGTTATGGCCCACCGGAATTTTTGTACTGCCACCCTCACGATAACACAAAAGGTTCATACTTTAATACTGGGTAGTTGTAAATTTGTTAGCTGACAAAGTAAACGAACTCGCTTTTTAGCCCTCTTTCTCAGCGTCAGCACCCGGACTAAGACCCATTGCCGTATTTCGCGCGCGCGTCAAACTACATTTTCCCGCCGAAATGTATCAGCCAATCAGTATCGCGATGGGCACGGACGCCGTTGTACGGACGTGCGCGCCCGCGATCCTATGTGGTGTCCATGAAAAATCAACTCGATGGGTTACCATTTTTTCTTAATTATGGTGCTCCGCTTGCGCGGGCCTTCGGCCCGCGCGGAGCTCCGCTATAATAATAGCCTTTAGTTTCCTTCTCTAATTTCATGGTTTTCCTTGAATTTACTATTGCACCAATAATTCCTTAATATTTATTGTAATTTATTTATATATATTGTAATTTATCTATATTTATTGTAATTTATCTATATTTATTGTAATACCATGATCACCTCGGGTTCCATTGTTTTAAGAGGGACGTTATACACCCAATCGAAATATGGCATCCAATTTTAATAGCTATTGTTCTTGACTGACCAGCCTCGTGTTCACGTTTAAACACAATGGAGTTTTTACATGTATGCGAGGCTAGCCAGTCAAGAACAATAGTTATTAAAATTGGACGCCATATTTCGATTCGGTGTATATCGCTAACATCCCTCTTCATGAATAGGAATGAGGGAAAATTAGAACTAATCTTCCCTCATTACTATGTATGAGGGAAAATTAGTTCTAATTTTCCCTCATTACTATTCATGAGGTATATAGTCCCTCATATATTACAATCACCGGGACTATCGTCGAAACAGGTATGTAAAATTTACACGCTGTTTCGAAATTTCACTTGATTTGTTATGGGGCCATACTTGATATCGTTGCACACTCCTAAGCGTGTGGGAGGTACTTTTGTCTTTGCGCATGTGTATAAAACTGACATTGAGAATAAAAAAAAAAATCAAATCATCAAGTTTAAAGTAACAAGGTGTTCATTTTATTGAAAAATTGACCTTACATCATACTCCACAATATTATCTTTCTTGATTTATTTATGAAAATCCATATTAAATTCGACATTGTTTAATGTCGCTCCTTGATGAATCCCTCACAAACTAAATCCCATGCTCGCTTATTTCCTCGGTGATCATGGTATTACAAACTAATACCATGACTTCTTCGGGATATTAGTGATTTTAATCACTTAAAAATGTCCCTCAGCCTCGGGAAGTTTAGTAAAAGTCCACTAACCTTCCCTCTGCTTCGGGGACATTTAATCACTATTATCCCTCAGTGCCATGGTATTAATTATCATAATTTATCTATATATATTGTAATTTATCTATATTTATTGTAATTTATCTATATTTATTGTAATTTATCTATATTTATTGTAATTTATCTATATTTATTAGTTTTGACTGTATTTTTTCTCGTTTCTTCCTCACTGGCTTTTTTGACCAAAATTTGTAATTAATTCAAAACTAGCTAACTGACTTGTTTAGCCTTACGGTTATTTCAGTTAGCGTGTACTAAATTAAGTTCTTTAATTAATTTATGTTAATTAGTTTGTACAAAATTAGTACTAAATAAATCATTGTCATTGTCATTGTCATTGTCATTGTCATTGTCATTGTCATTGTCATTATCATTGTCATTATCATTGTCATTGTCATTGTCATTGTAATATGTGGCCAAAATATAGATGAGTGTGATATAAGGCTTGGATGCGAATCTGCTAAACATTGTGATGCCTTTAAGTACCTAGGCGCGGTCTTGGATACCAAGCTTTCCTTCAATTTGCATATTGACTATGTAAAGGAGAAAGTTTCCAAAACACTGGAATACGACTAGTTAACAACTGAAGCATCAAACTGACTGTATAAATCGACGATTCTACCAATCCTGGACTACTGCTGTGCTGTCTTTCATGGATGCAGTAAAGGTAATGAAGAAGAATTGGAACGCCTCCAAAGACGCGGTGGCAGAATAATGTTAAAGAAGGCCCACTTGTCTACCGAAGAGATGTTTGAAAATCTCGGATGGGATGTTCTTAAGACGAGAAGAAGAGAAACGTATTGTCAAGTTTGTCAAAGAATGTCTTTTTATATTAAGCAATGCTAGTCCAGACCTAGGACAATTTGAACTGATCACCGAGTTAGCCATAGGGTGCCCTTTGATCTATCTATTGTAAGCATTCTGTTGTGTTCGTTGATGAACTGTTAAAAGTTTATTACCTTTTAAATACTTATATATTCATGAGTTGTTATCACGTTTGTTTTGAAAGTTTCCAATAAAACAATTTTCAATGTAAATTGTTATAATAATTGTTTCTACTATATATAATGCATGCCAAAAATGTGTGAAGCAATTCCTAACTATTTAGCGCTTTACGGCATTTAGCCATCAACTATGTTTGATTATTGATGTATTTTCATTTCATGTTATATTATGTATCCAGACAACTGCATGTAGGAAGCCAGGCTGATCAACCTAAATAATAAACCAATTCAATAACACTAAAAATTTGCAATATTTTGCACTTATATCAGTTAGTACTAAATATTATAACACAAAACAAAACAAACACGACCTCACTCTAAAACATCCACGGTTTAAATGACTCGCAGCATCTCACTTTCTATTAGAAACAGCTAGTTGTAGAAGTAAAGGGTGCAAAATGTTGCTTGGATTACGATGATAATGTTGCACCCCCTACCTAAGTTTAACCTGTTATTAAAACCCACAAATTACAGTTGGAATATTGGTTCCCCACAAAAAATGCCGATTTTTGACAAATTTGAGTTCAAAAAAGATAGCATTAGTTATTGACATTATTAAACATTTGATAGTGCAAACGTTTAGTCAACATTTCATCTTTGATTTGCACCCCCTACCTAACTGAGATCACCTTTTAAAAACTTTTAAAATGTATTTTATTACACGAAGTTGACCCATTTTGGCCTGTTTTCTTTGTAAATTACCTCATTAAATACACTTCGCCTGATTGAACTTCGCGCTCAAACAGCAGAAAAGACCCGGATGTGTCCGGGCATTCTGTGCGATGTTAAGGCCTTGCTCGATATTTTCAAAAAATCCGTCCCAAAAATCCGTCCCTTAGTAGATTCTGCGACTGAAAGGCTCATGTACCCATCAAATCTCCAGGAGTGCTGGTGGTACTTGACAAGGGGCTTGGTCTGCATAGGCGGCCAGTTCGCGAAAGCGGTCCATCTGAAAGCGAGAGAGGGAATCGGCGACTGCATTCTTCTTGCCTTCAATATGCTTGGCTCTACTGTAAAAATTGAAATTATGGTCAGGTGGCGAACAAGATCCTTAACCCTGGGGGTACGCGACCGCTTAGAGTTTACAATATTAACAACTGATTCGTTATCACAGAAAAGCAGTATGCGCCTGTTAGAGCAAATAGGGGCCCATAAATGAAAAGCAACTACAAAGGCAAACAATTCCTACCAGGCAACCTAAGAAATGCCTGGTTTCCCTGTGTGCTGTGAGTTTCAAATATACCTCCAAACCCTATGGAGCCAGAGGCATCAGTATAAATAGATAAAGTATCTGATGCCACCCAGGTTGATGACAGGAAGAAACTACAATCATGTGCAAAATTGTTGGGACATTGTCACTTTTTTATGAGCGTTTTCGTTTTCGTTTCAAAAAATATACAAAATCTATCAATTTGATTTGCAAACCCCCTTCCCCCCTAAGCAATGTTGATTGGTCTTTCAAATGACAACCGTTTCACATTCCCACAATTCAACATTGAAACGGGGGAGAGGTGGAATCGGAAAAATGATGTTGAAATATTTTTCATGTTAAAACCAGATAATGTCCCAAGGTATTTTGCATATGATAGTAGCTCCATTGCACTCATCAGTGAAAGCTTCCCACATAACTAAGTCCTTAAAGAAACCTTTGCTCAATGATATGATGGTGATGTAAGGAAATGCTCCTAGTGAACTGGATTATACGCTGCAAAAATGGTCAAAGTAAGTAAGTAAAGTAAGTAAGTAGTAGCTATTTTATGTATTGTAAGTAAGTTAGTTTTATTTGTCTTTTCGTGTGTCACATTTATTGTGGCATTCTTTAATTGTAAATTGTGTGTGTGTGTGTCTTCTCGTGTGTCACATTTGTTGTGGCACTCTTTAATTGTAAATTGTTTTTGTGTGTGTGTCTTCTCGTGTGTCACATTTGTTGTGGCACTCTTTAATTGTAAATTTTGTTGGCAGTAAAGGTTATTAGGAGTTGTATGTGCGGGAGGCTCAATAATAAGGAAACATCTAAAATGTGGCAGACAAAAGAAATACAACAGTGAGTAAGAAGAGTCCATTCTACTGCCTCAGACAGCTGGTTAAACAAAAATGGAACACTCCTTAAACCAAACGGGAGGACCTTATCATAATAATCAATTGTCTTCCCAAAACATACCGAATAACAAGCTCGTGCTTCTCCCATCACTTCTTTCGTGCTCTCGTCACTTTCATCTTGTTTTATAACTGAACAGAGCCTATTCTATTTGTTACATAAAGTAAATAAATTTTATTAAAAATTTGTACGGAAAATTCGATATTTGTACATATGTATATATTCAGGGATTTACAGAATGTTTGCAACATTATATATATATAAAACAAAACAAAACACTATGTACAATACAAAGCTTTTTCCTTTGGGAATTACATGAACCTTTTAAACAAGATAATTTCATGTAATTTATACCATATCCTGATGATAACTATGTAGTCGTAAACGTTTTAATAAAGTAACTTTACAACAAATCTAAACGCCTTATTTCCTACATTATATATATATATAATTAGAACAAAAGTAAACATTAACCATAATGCGACCGATATATGCAGCAATATGAAGGCATTCTAACTGTGACAAGTGTTGTACGGATACAACACAAGTGTTTTGTATCCTGATTTCCATAGACTTTTACAAGAATTATCTCGCAGATTTCGGTTACAAATACGACAGAACTAACCTAGCCTAGACGTTTTATAAGTTAAACAATACTTTTATCTGCATATTATATTACGTGACAAACGTGACATAATCATTATAATTAATTTGTTTTTACATTAATGCTCACTTTTAAAATGTCAAAAATGGCTAATAGTCAACTTAATCTATGTCTTAATCTACACGACTACTGTAAACTACGAACTTTAGGCTTGATAAGATCTAATAAGAGACGAAACAAGTTCCTTTAAAGAGTTTTAAAAGTTTGACTTGGTGCGTTGAAAGAGTTTTTGTGAAGGTTTAGAACCAATTGAAATGAAATCTGTCTTAACTGAACTACCAAAACAAGACAAAAATTTGAGGGCAGTGGTTTACCTTAAGGTTACTGTGAACCTTCGCGGGTACCTTTCGTTAAAAATATATTTTCGCGTCGCGTTAATTGATATTTTATGACATTATACATCATTTTAAAGCTTAATAAACAAATAATACGTCTATGCAGTTTTTTTCTGTAAAAACTTAATTTGTAGTGCGTGAGAAAGACTCTAAGTGAAATCGGGTGTCTTCGTTTAAAAGGATAACCTGGAAAAACTATCCGTCTTTTGCTGAATTTTAATGCATAATGTTTGTCAGCATATATTTATCTCCAAGACCGCGTGAGCGTTTCTTAATGATTTTATTTAGTGTAGAAGTTATTTAGAGTTAAGTTACGAAACGTATAGAGTGGTTTTCATTAACCAGTGAAACAAAGTGTAATAGGGAAAGAATAATAAAGTGTATTAATGTGTAATAGTACTATTGAACAAATGATTATAAAACACAAAGTTAAAGTTAAAGTGTAATAAAGTGTAATAAAGCATATTACGCTAAAGTGTGTTTCACGGGTTAATGAAAACCACTCTATATTTAATGTTTAGTTAAAATTCGACTTCATAAATAGAAAACCATGCTATCAATCAATCGATAAACGCTCACACGGTTTTAATTTTGGTGAGTTGAGTAGTGTTTGCGCTAATTTCGAAGATTTCCCGACTGTACTTTTTTGCAGGTTATCTTTTTAAAGTTGACTAGTATGCGCAAAATTTAAAGCTAGAAATCTGGCTTTGAAGGTTTTGTAAACATTGACACCCACTTCATGTATCTGTCAGCGAAGTCACAAATCAACCAGTAGAGATCGTGGTTTCCTGTTTTGTTTTGGTAATACTCTGCGGGACGTTTTTATCAATCAGATAACAAACGTTCATAAAATACTTTTTACGGCACGAAGTGGTTAACATGTCGAACCAAAATCAGATTAATTCAAATAGTATAGCAAGTAAATCAAAAAACATCAAAAATTATGAAGAATTTAGAAAAGTAACGCAACGTGATATCTCGTAAACGAACCAAGTTATTATTATAGGATTATAGGATTATAATGTCACTTTTCGAGTTAAATTTGTTTTCCATAAAAACGAATTTATTTTAATATATCTGGAAGTATGTAACATTATGATTTTTTTGTTTCAATAATCAAAAGTATATGTTATGAATGTTATAACCTTTAAATAAATAAAAAATCAGCCAAATTTTTGGCTTAAAGGTTCACAGTAACCTTAACGTATATGAAGGGTTTGCTCAACCCGTACCGGACTACTTTATCAGAACCACAAAATTCGAGAAGATTTATGCCCATATCTTTGATACGAGTTTATTCGTTTTTTTCATTAATTTGGTATCGAGTTTTGACACGTAATGTACTATAAATATCGCGTGACCAATATAGAGTTTTCATTAGCCAATATCACGCAAGAGTGTAAAAACACAAGGTTTAATATTAACTATGGAAAAAGGGATGCTAACTAAGACAAAAAATTCGAATGATTTTGAGCATGATTTGACCGTCGAAGCGACTTGTTCACTCGTCCTCTAGTGTGAACAGAATGAGCCAATGAAAATTTAGAAACCAAAATGAAATAAAATCAATTGACCTAAATGAAATTATTCGTGTAATAGCCAAAAAAAATAAAAGCGAATCGAAAATACACCAGTTTTTCAGGAATGATATATCTTTGGAGAAAATATAGTAGAAAGCCAGGAACCAGCTTTCTGCGATTGAAGATTATATTTGTGCACGAGTTTGTTTTCCATAGCCGACGTGCAGCGCGCCTGACTTAACGTTAGACGTTGGGCTTCATTCAGGCTAGTTTTCAAAGAGTCATATACTATACACGAGCCCGGAAGGCAAAAATATTCAGTGCATACTTTCTTATCAATAAAAGCAAATTAAAACATCGAAAAACTGTAATTCTTATCGTGTTTAATTTAAATAAATACCATTGTTATTAGTATCATCATCAGTTATTGTTAATATTGTTATTGTTAATATTGTTATTGTTAATATTGTTATTGTTAATATTGTTATTGTTAATGTTAATATTGTTATTGTTATTGTTAATATTGTTAATATTGTTATTGTTAATATTGTTATTGTTATTGTTAATATTGTTATTGTTATTGTTAATATTGTTATTGGTATTGTTAATATGGTTAATATTGTTATTGTTATTGTTATTGTTATTGTTATTGTTATTGTTATTGTTATTGTTATTGTTATTGTTATTGTTATTGTTATTGTTATTGTTATTGTTATTGTTATTGTTATTGTTATTGTTATTGTTATTGTTATTGTTATTGTTATTGTTATTGTTATTGTTATTGTTATTGTTATTGTTATTGTTATTGTTATTGTTATTGTTATTGTTATTGTTATTGTTATTGCGAAACTATTCCCACCATGGCCGTGAGGGGCTGGGCATTTTATATGAGAGGAAATCTAGATTTTTGCGATGGACTAGCGATATCGCCTACTGGTCAGCGGTTTACTGTAGTGTTGCTGATCGTGCTTCAAGTTACATGAAGCTCTTGTTTGGGAAGGTTGTTTTCTGGTATATTTTGAGTAAGTTCCAAGTAAATAACAATGTCAAATGCTAATTTATTTGTAAGTGGAAGTATTCATCAGGGTAGTGATCGTTTTAGCGAACTTTCTATAGGAAAACAATGTGCTTTTATGCATTATGAGTCTTTCTGCTTAAGCTTCGTTTAATACCTGCAAACTTGCCTTCTTTCACAATGGACTACACAGTCGGTCGATTATATATTAATGTAAAGAGATGCTATGTACTTAAAAGCCTTTTCAGAACACACTATACCAGATACAGAGACGATATCGCTGAATTATTTACCGGATCAAGCACGCTCATTCTACTTATTATGTATGATTTGTCATGATTATTTCTTAAATCATTAAGTTATATTTATTCAATTAAACAATAAATATTTTTGAATCAAAATGCTTTTTTCAATTTATATATACTTTAAAGTACCCTGGTCACCAGAGGCTTGACTAACTCTCTCCTCGCCACTTATCTTGAGCCGCGAAGCGGCGATTTTGAACCGCGGAGCGGCGAGCTTTAAAAAAGAGTAAAAAAATTAGAGTTAATAGTCAAGCCTCTGGTAACCAGGGTAACTTTAAAGTTACTCAATCTGTAATTTGTGATTTAATACCTCTATGTACTTAATTATCATTAAATTTCATAACAAATTCATTTTCAATTACATTTTTCAGTGTTAATCTCCATTCCCATTTACTTACTTTGAAGTTTTAAAGGAAAAATCAATGGCTTTATAAATGCTTGCCTTTTCCTCGCAGCACTTCACTGTCGATAGAAATCGCTAGTTGTTATTGTTATAATAAAGTGCACTTGTTAATGTCAATCAAGAATTTGAGCCAATCACAACAGGCGTTAAATGGTGGGTAGAAACGACCGTGTTGAGTGAAAAGTCTAAGATCTCTTGAGTTTGAATAGTCGATTTTAAATTTGATATCGATCTTAACATAGAAGAAGAAACTAGTTCAAATACTAAAAAAATAATTACAAGGAAGACTTACAAAAGAGGATCAGACAAAAAACATGGCGTTTTCGCTTTGAATCCCCACGCGAATTACATGGAACGTTCATTGCCTCCATGATGATGAAAACATAGAAAAGGTTCATCTTTTCAGGTAAGAAACCGTTAAAATGTTATTCAACAATCACATACCGTATCCAATACATGCCTATTGTTCTGTTGAAGTCTCAACCTGTTTTTTAAAAAAAAGTCCTTTGTTACTTCTCACCTAAAATATCATATATGGTAATGGTATAGTTTTCAAGACTAACTACGGTATTTATGATACGCTTCAATTCTGTATTTGAAGTACATGTACAAATACGGTAACCATAGATAGATAGATTCCTTTATTTAAACAGGGTAGCTCTCTTAGTATTTACAAAACTGTAATAACTGTTATCAATAGAGGCCCTACAAAAAATATACTAGGAAAATAATACTAAAAACTAAATAAAAATATAATAACTGTTATCAATAGAGGCCCTACAAAAAATACACTAGGAAAATAATACTAAAAACTAAATAAAACTGTTTTAACTGTTATCAATAGAGGCATGCGCACTACAAAAAAATACACTAGGAAAATAATACTAAAAACTAAATAATTACCATATTAAAAGATAACATACAATAATTAAAATATACATTAAAAGATTATGCTAAGATAAATACTATGAGGGTAGAGCGACCCTATCTGACCAGTAAAAAGGTGCATAGCCAGCGGGAACAGTACAAAGAAAAAAACAATTAGTATCCACTGCTAACTATTTGGTCGTTTTCGGCATGGGCCAGACAAAATCGCTCAAACGTATATAAAAAATATATAATATATCTACAAATTCATATTAAAAATTATACAAACAAAATAAACCATGACATAAAACCAGAATATTTCCCACCGACTAGTTTTTGTCTAGTGGCTATTTAGTTTCTAACACTCAACCAGAAACCTCCTAGATACACTGATCATGAAATACACAAATGAAAAGAAACTTTGATAGTCTTTGATAGTCACTAATAGTCGACAAATAAGTACTATTCAACGGCAATCATTTCGTGATTCATTTCCTGATTTTGTTGGAGTGTAGCTCAGCGATGTTCTGACGCTCTAAATTGTTTAGCATTGTGCACAGATTTTTCAGAGCTTTACAGAGCTCTACAGTATGTGTGTACAAATCCGGACAGTGTGCAAATCCGGACACTTTGGCATTTAAGCGTTAAAAAAGACATCGAATTTGTTTAAAAATGAAAACAACATTATAGAATTAAGCATTTGTATGTATTCTATTGTTTAAGAAGTTTTTGTGACAATCGAGATATTTTCAGCTAGGAAAAAGAGCGATTTGTCATCGCATGTGAATATGCAAATTCGCAATAAGTCAATTTTTAACGCGCTCCGAATTACATGTTAAACTTAAAATGGTGATTTTTCTGCAGATTCAAATGATAACGCCAAAATAATTAGTACGTTTTCAATTGCAAACAATGTTTTATCTTGTGTGAAAAGAAGAGCGTTTAATAGTTTTAAATAAGTGTAGGAGACGGTTTTAGAAATACTACTAAAATCCACTAAGGTATGTGCAATTCCGGACGATAAAATATACAAGATTAGCAATCACCCGTAACTTTGAATTGTAGGTTAAAATGTCGCTTAAAAATATACAATTCAACTGCAGGTTGATTTTGCAAACAAAAGTGATCTTTTGGATAGTTTAATCACCATGCACTATTCATTTATAGGACATTTATATTCATTTGCAGAATCCAGCGCACGAAAGCAATTACTCATGTGTGAAATACTTTAGTGCTCAAACGTATTAATCAAGCAACGTAACTCATGATTTAATGAACACAAATTTATGCTTTAATCTCAAATTTGACTGTGGAAATGGAAAATCTATCGTAAGCATTCGAAAATTAGGAAATAACTTCAAAGAATTGATTAAACAGAACCTACTTTAATAGTGTCCGGCTTTGCACACAACTGTCCGGAATTGCACCACTCAAACTACTTTACAAATATATCCATAACATTTTTAAAAATCACTAAAATTGACCAATAGTTTATATAAATCTTTATCAGATGTTACCTCATCTCCAGGAAAAATATATTTCCTAAACAATTCATTTAACGAATGTTATGGCAATTTATTTAAAAACCGTCCGGAATTGCACACACATACTGTACATTAAAAATAATAACTTTTTATTACATTATTTATTTCGATCTAGTAACTAAATCTCATGGCAAAGATTATCGTTTTTTTTTTAAGCAGAAGGCAGGCATTCGCGTCTCTCGCTAGCCAACTTACATGTACTATAACACAAATAGTATCAAACTACACCTAATTGAGCAGAATGTACCTCAAACAGTAATTCGTACATATAACTCATTTTAAAGCGCATTTGGCCTTATGTGATGAATTTGTTGCTGAAATTTTTTTTAAAAATAGTCATTAATTCGTTTCAAAGTTACGAGCATATCGATCTACTTTTGCAATTAAGTAGTCCAAAAATACGTTGTTGTACAACTTCTTTCGAAGTCCGATATCTCTCCATTTTTGCTATAACTATAAATAGTGTTATAAACATTTTTAGCAAAATTAGTATCTCAAAAAAAACAAATACATTTTTTATCGAGGAAATAAGTAAGATATTTTTATTTTTCCAAAACGTTTATGTCGAAAAAAACAATTATCTCATGTTAATGTTCTTTAATAGATGTTCTTTAAGCTACCGTCACCATGACAATCAATGGATGGTAATTTCCCATAATAATAATAAATCATTCCCCAAGAGTATGAAAAACAGAAAATGAATATTGCAACATATTGTATAATACCCAGTAGCTTAATTTGCTGCTGAATTTTTTTTTTAATCATTAATTCGTTTCAAAGTTACGAGCATCATGATATCGATCTACTTTTGCAATTAAGTAGTCCAAAAATACGTCGTTGTACAACTTCTTTCGAAGTCCGATATCTCTCCATTTTTGCCATAACTATAAATAAACTATAAAAAAAAAAATACATTTTTTATCGAGGAAATAAGTAAGATATTTTTATTTTTCCAAAACGTTTATGTCGAAAAAAACAATTATCTCATGTTAATGTTCTTTAATAGATAGATGTTCTTTAAGCTACCGTCGTTGTCCCTGCTACCCGGGATAACTCTTTTGTTTTGTATTCCCCGGGGGACTCAAAACAATAGAGTTATGTTGTGTACTGGCGTTTACTTAATTGCGTTAGATATAATAATTTATTATATAAACTTCAGTGAAAAAATATCAGGTGATCTCCAACGCAAAAAAGTGATATCTTCACATTGTGAAATAACAAGTTACCATGCATTTTCTAGATTTAATTTTTAAGAGTTTTTGATGCATATCTTGATAAAACGTTTACTATTTCATTTTTCATGAGTTTATATAATAAACAGAATATTACATGGGCGCTTGGAAATACAGATTTTTTTTTTCTCGTGTTCAAATGATATCTCACTCGTTCGTTGCACTCACTCATGAGATATCAATTCAACACTCGAAGATAAAATCCGTATCTCCGCGCGCCATGTAATATACTTTCTCCATATATCTCGTTTTATTGGCATCTAATTGGCACAGCAATATATTTTCTTTGTCGAAAAAGGACATATAAAGCTTCTATTACTAATTTACAGCCATCCAAGCAAGAAAACAATGATGATAAACGATGTTAAAAATTGCAATCATTAATCTTCCTTTATGCTTGTCGCCCATGCACTACACGTGTCAGTTTGCTTTGGTGGGATTCTACTCGATTATTAAATTCTACTGTGTTTATACTGAACATACTAATATCTATAAGACATCGATTGTACTCTTTCTTATAGAGATTTGTTACTTTTATAACATGTGTTTTTTTTTCATTCTACGTATACGATAATTTCATATGCGAATAACAGTTGCATGGTAGAAATCAATAAACTGTATTTCCAAGGTAACACAGACACACATGCAACTGTCTGTTACCGATCGGCGACAAACTCACTGCACCGGCGGATAATTTCTGTAAATTACATTTAATTTTGATAGAATTCAGGTTTTTATTTGTCTTTTTGTCAAACCCTTTTTTCGAGTATTACCTGACCTCAATTTCAGCTGAGAGTTTGGAATTGATTTAATAATTTTTAAGTTATTGTCAACGATTTTTACACATTAATGTGAACATTTTTGTAGCTATCTTGTGCCCTTGATATGTCTAGTTTGGCATATACGGACTGAAAAACAAGGCGATTATAAGTTCAAGATTATTAGTCCTTATTACAAAAATTATCATTTTCATATTTACAATTTTATCAACCTTGTTCCCAGGGCCCTATCCCTTCGCTTTTGGGTGGGGTGGGAAATGCATGCAATACCGAAAAAGCACTCGGAGCAACCGAAGTAGCGTATAATACAAGATATATTGTGGCCTGCCGGCCTCTCAGTAAACGACATCCCCGTCCAACCCAAAACCTAAGGGAGAGGGCGCTGGGAACAAGGTAGAGCTCATCAATGACGCTCGGTTAACAACCTCTTTGTAGACATGGACGTCAAAATAGATAAACATTTCAAAGAATATTTCAATTTAACAACTATATTATGGCAGTATTAATAAGCATTTACTTATTATATGATTTACTTTTGATATAATATTTAAAAGAACAACCAACGCGGATAATTCGTCGTTTCGATGGCATCATTATCAAGAACTTTATTAGGAAATTTGCATACAGATCAGAAGAATAAACAGAGATTTATTATGCAAATTTCCTAATAAAGTTCTTGATAATAATGATAGGATGCCATCGAAACGTCGAACTATCCGCGTTGGCTTTTCTTTTAATTATTAATTAAGAAAAAACAAACAAGCAATAAAAAAACACGTACATTGAACACATTTAATATTACGTTTTTACGAACTTTTTGAAGCTCTTTATATTTATACTTTCCATTATATAATTTTTTATAATTATTATTATTATTATTTTTTTTTTCATTTTTTAACCATTTTGTCCGAAATAGTTCCTTCTCGTCTTTTTCGATAATTATTAGTTAGGCAACTTTGAAATTATAAGCTAGATAGAATTATTATATTGTAATTTAAATCACACGACCACATCAGCTAAGCTGCGTATGTAAATCATCGTGTATAAATAAATGCTTTTATTATTTATTATTATTATTATTATTATTATTATTATTGGGTAAACGAAATAACTCAATTGGCAGAATTCGCCAGAGCACAGCCACAGGCCTGTTATGCTGCCTATACTTTCGGCTTAAAACACCGTTGGACTTATTTCTTAAGAACACTCCATGACATCCAAGACCTACTAAAGCCACTAGAAGATGCAATATCCAACATACTTATACCTGCCATTACAGAACGCACGTGCAGCCAGCTTGACAGGGATATACTAGCGCTACCAGCTCGCTTGGGAGGCATGGGATTGTCAAATCCATGTCAAGATGTTAAGCGAGAGCATGACTCATCGATTAAAGTAACAGCGCCCTTAGTCGAGAGAATCATAGAACAAGTACATCAACTACCAGATGATTCTCTTGTAAAGCCACTACAACAGGAGGCCATGAATGAGAAAACAAAGGATAACGCTGAAAGAGCACAAAGTATTAAGGAAATGGCATCTCCAAAAACGCAACGTGTACTTGAACTAGCTGCTGAAAAGGGATCCTCGATGTGGCTAACAGTACTTCCTCTTCAAAGCCTTGGCTTCAATTTGAATAAACGCGAATTTCGCGATGCCGTCAGACTGCGCTACAACTGGCCGATAGACGATATTCCTTCATCCTGTGTCTGCGGTGTACAATATACAATAGACCATGCTATGATATGTAAAAGAGGAGGCTTCATCATTCAGCGTCATAATGAGCTACGAGATCTTGAAGCAGAAATGCTTAGATTGGTATGCAAAGATGTACAAGTTGAACCTGTCCTCCAAGATATCTCGGGTGAAGAACTCAGCAGAGGAACAAACAAAGCCCAAGATGCAAGACTAGACATACATGCGCGTGGTTTTTGGGAACACCAGCGTTCGGCATTCTTTGATGTGAGGGTATGTCACCCTAATGCCGATTCGTATCGTAACCTTGAACCACAACAAATTTACAAACTTCATGAAAATGAGAAGAAGAACCAATACGCAAGCCGAGTCCTAGATATAGAACATGGATCATTTACACCTCTAGTATTCACGACATCAGGAGGAATGGGCAAAGAATGTCAATTATACCACAGTAGATTAGCTGAGTTGATTGCTATTAAGAAAGGAGAACAATATGCTAAAACAATTTCATGGATTCGTGCAAGAATATCATTTGCACTCCTAAGATCTTCACTTATTTGCTTAAGAGGATCAAGACAGACCAAACGACATGCTTCGTATGACTTTATAAACAATGACATTGATATTGATGCAGCCCAAGGAGCCATCAGATCTTTCTAAATATTTTTATTTTTATTTTTTTAGATAATATATATTTTTCTATTCAACAATAACTATAATTTTTCTATTTGATACATGTAAATAATTTAGTAACTTTTTATAGTATTCAATTTTATAAATTTCAAACATTATACACAAACAATTGTTAATGTCATTAATATCTTTTTTAAAAATTATATCATGTTGTAAATTTTTATATATTTTAAATTATTGTGAAATAAAATTATTATTATTATTATTATTATTATTATTATTATTATTATTATTATTATTATTATTATTATTATTATTATTATAATTATTATTATTATTATTATTATTATTATTATTATTATTATTATTATTATTATTATTATTATTATTATTATTATTATTTCGTTTATTTTAACTTTGACTTGTTTACAAGTGTATCTCTTAGTGAAACTGCGGAATGAATTCTAAGCAATTCCCTAGTAATTTTAAATAGACTGACATCTGATCATTTATGCTTGTAAAGTGCTTTAACAATTTCACAGTTCTGTCCTTACGTGGACAGCTCTCTGACTGGTATAGATCCTCTGCTTTCTTTCTACATGTTGTTAAATCAACGCACATCTTGTCAGTCCATTTTAAACGACCTCCATGTGTTGTTGTTCGTGGAGCGCTCATGTTTTCATCGTTGTTGGACGATATTTGTGAATTTTGAGCACTTCGGGGATCGTTTTCTGCCATATTTACGTTACTAAGGATGTTATATAGTAGTGTGAATATCACTGGCTGAAGGAGTCGCATTATTTAAGCGTTTAAGATGGTAAGTTTAGAGAGCGAACGAAGTGAGTTCTATCTCGTTACGCTTTTCTCATCTCCATTATTATTATTATTATTATTATTATTATTATTATTATTATTATTATTATTATTATTATTATTATTATTATTATTATTATTATTATTATTATTATTATTATTATTATTATTATTATTATTATTATTATTATTATTATTATTATTAATTAGCATTGACATTAAATTTCTTTGAAGAAGAACCGAAGCAGAAAAAATCGGCGGCCACCTTGGATAGAAAATTGAGTGCGCTTGATCGACTCTCGCTTGTTGATTGGTTTCAAAGACTATCTATTGTTGTACACCGAATCGAAATATGGCGGCCAATTTGAATAACAATTCTTTTTGACTGCCCAGCCTCGCATACATGTGAAAACTCTATTGTTTCCAACGTGAACACGAGGCTAGACAGTGAAGAACAATAAGAGTACGACATATTTTGATTCAGTCTATAGACTTACACGATGATGACAATGTAGCTACCGATTATATGAAGCAGTTCCTAAAAAAATAAATGGTCCATTTCGCCCTATAGAGGACGGAAAATTGTGTTCGCCCAACGAATGTCTCGTCTCAAATTGTATTCTTCCCCTGAACAAACCAAACGACTTGTCCGTGATAAGACAACTTGTCCGTCATAAGATGATAAGACGATTTGTCCATGATAAGACGGCTTGTCCGTCATAAGACGACTTGTCCGTCATAAGACGACTTGTCCGTCATAAGACGACTTGTCCGTCATAAGACGACTTGTCCGTCATAAGACGACTTGTCCGTCATAAGACTACTTGTCCGTGATAACACGACTTGTCCGTGATAACACGACTTGTCCGTGATAGAGCGGATTTCGTATGACTGTGCAACGTACGGTACTGTGCCGTGACCGTGTCGTAATTTATATAAAAAGATTCGAAGTTTTTGCCGTGACCGTGCCGTGCCTTCACGGCCGTGCCGTGTTCGTGTCGTAGTTTCTATAAAGACATTCAAAATCACTGCCGTAACCATCCTGTGGTGTTTTGATAGGCACAGGAAAAACTCTCTAAATTCATTTGTACTGTACCGTGCTGTGTCCGTGCTGTTTGCACAGTCATACGAAATCTGCTCTAAGACGGCTTGTCCGTGATAAGACGACTTGTCCGTGAAAAGACGGATTGTCAGTGATAAGACGGCTTGTCCGTGATAAGACGACTTGTCCGTATAAGACGGCTTGTCCGTAATAAGACGACTTGTGCGTCATAAGACGACTTGTCCGTCATAAGACGACTTGTTCGTGATAAGACGATTTTGTCCGTGATAAGACGACTTAACCGCCATAAGACGACTTGTCCGTCATATATATATATATTTTTTTTCATTTCAGATCAGTAATAGGGCCTGCTCCAAAGTCACAATGACGACAGACCACCATCACTTGAATTGCAAATGTAGAAAACGAACTAGGCGAACAATATTCATTGGTGTTTGTTTAACGTCTCTTATAGTGTATTTACTGTTGTCAAGGGCTGTTATTTCCCACCAAAGATCGATTAAAGAGAAAGCACGGATCAGCAAAGAAGTTAACACAGTCATAAACTTAAACCTTTCGAATTTAGCTGTAACATTAGAAAACCAACCTACGGTAAATCCAACGACGGAAAGAACAATGACGGAAAGGCCAACATTGGAAAAGCCAACAACGATAAGGCCGACGACGAAAGGTCTAACGACAATAGGGCCAACGACGAAAGACTTAACGACAATAGGGCCAACGACAAAAGGTCTAACGACAATAGGGCCAACGACGAAAGGTCTAACGACAATAGGGCCAACGTTGGAAAGGCCAACACTGGTACCACAGTCTTTGCCACCCTTGAAGAATGGATTCCGACTTATCTTCCCTCATATAGAACCATACCTCAGCCCACAAGATAAGAAGGTAAATGTTGTTGCTATAGTGATAAGTGCAGCTAAGGGCGAACACCATCGAAGATTGAGGAACACCATCCGTAACACATGGGGTAAAGCTACGAAGGATATCCATCAAAATCAAGCAATTTCGTGGAAACTGGTTTTCGCCCTGGCAATTGCTGACAACAAATATGATCAACAAGCTAACCTTAAAGAGGCAGACCAATATAATGATGTTATCATGGGAAACTTTACCGACACATACCTCACACTGGTCTGGAAAACGTTCATGAGCTATTACTGGGTCAACTTTAGAATTGATAGTGAGTATATTCTAAAGGCCGATGACGATGTGTACGTGCGAGTTCCAGAATTGATCACGTGGCTTCAAAGTATTGGCAATCCTAAACCTTTTTATGGAGGGTATATTACTCCAGATACGCACATTGTTCGAGACCCAAACAGTCCGTGGTACGTGTCGGTAGAACAGTACAATGCAACTCAGTATCCACCATGGTGCCACGGTCCCTTTTACGTTTTCTCCAGTATGAACATTCCCAAATATCTAAAATACATACACACAAGAGAACCATTTATGACTGAGGATACGTACATTGCTGTGATATCTAAAGAACTCGGTATTGATGCTACTCATATCCCAGGATTTAGTCTTTTCTCTCGGCGGCCATGGTCGGAAGCAGAACTTCTATCATCGATTGCATATGGTCACCAACTGAATTCCAACAACTTGGTAGAAATACATAGAATTTATACAAAACACAAACTAAATATGCAAAAAAATGCATTATATGATTTATTTCATCAAAAATGAACAAAAGCTGTAGGTGACGACACCAGACTAAATATATTTCTAAACGCATTAGATGGCAAACACCTCAAGTGTGCAATACTTTGTATTATTTAGTACTGATAAGTGCTGATTAAACAATAGAAACGACCGAATTAGCATAACTTGGCACTAGTTAGTATTGATGATCCACACTTTTAGTGTTTGTAGGAAACCTTTTTGCTTAACCATTCCTGATATGTGAGGTACTTTTAGCTTCACCTCACTAGATGAGCGCAAATTACGTGCTGAAACGCGTTTTTCTAATCTAAGATATGGAGGCCAATTACTACAATGCAGTGCTTTAATTAAATACTAACTTACATAGATGGATCACTCCTCCAACATCTTGTGTTGCAACGCCATTGCAAAATTGCACAGAGTAACAGCTTCTTAAATATAGTATTTGAGTACACTGTAATTAAGCCTCCACCAGTTAGGCTGGGGACACAATTTAATGTAGGTGGGAATTGTGGGAGGCTGTTTAGTGGGAGGGAGAGGATGGCTTGTTGAAAGGAGCAAAATTCTCATTAAAAGTTTTTTAATAATTTTAATAATTTTAAAATATAAAATGCAAGCAATGCAACATGCATGACAACAAAGTTTGGCAACAAACGTAGTATGCCGGCATTTATCTAACCGTATCTCTCTAACAATGTACAGCTATTTCAAAAATCATCAAAGGCAAAGTCCACACTCTGCTAAGGAAGTCGCTAATTTAATAATAATTGGCGAATAATATTTTCATTTTTCAAGAGATATTTGTTTCATTATCAACCACTCAACACATTTTAATGGTCATATATAACACACAAAAACACGTACAACCAAAATATGCTATGACATCCTTTGCAAGCTTGTAGCTTTAATTACGAAAACGATTTTTTTGAAATAGGTGTACATTGGGAGGAGGACAATGCTAGTGTAGCGTGCTTGTTACAAAATAGATGTACGAGAAAGGCAAAGTATAGTAAGTATTTTATGCCTGCACATATCGTAGCGTAATATACTATTTCTATTCAAAACCAACAACAAAAGATTCTATTGATGTTATGCATTGATTGTATAATTTGTTGATATCAACCTTTTAACAACAAGAAAATATTTACTGACCATTTTTAGACGCCATTTTGTCTATAACTCAAATTCAAACGCTTGGCACCTGGAAGGTAAAAGTAAGTACCTCAAAAAAGCTAATTTGCAGTTCAAAGCAGTCCGCCATTAATACGTAAAATTGATTAAAAATATTTCTCCTCTTTGGCCGGGAAAGCTATCATGTGTTTTTCTCGTTCCCTAATTGCAATTAACTGAAATATCTACTAAATATAGGACCATCGGAAAAGACGTGTTAACATTTGGTCAGCTATAAACACGCTATATGTCACGCTTCAATGCGCCTAGTCAAAATGGTAGAAATAAGGCCACAAAATCGTGGTTTTTCGATCTTTTCTCCAAATATTTGCAGAAAAGTAAAAAAAACTAGCCATGGATACAGCTACCTCAATCTTTTGTTGACCTTATCAAATGATTTTGATCTACTAATACATGACTATGCGTGAAAAAAAAAACACCGTACTTTTCAAGATTTCTGATTGTTATCGCTGTAATCTCTCGGTCATTTTCTTCAAGACTCTCATTCAAAATTGAGCGAACAGTGGAGCCTCGAGAACTCTTTGAATTATATATATTAGTTATAAGTCATCTGAGTATATATAATCATATTGTGCTGTGAAAGGCTTCTCTGGATGTTTAATTGTTTTTAAAAGCGGGTTGTACAGCCGCGAAAGTGATCCCCGCCGCAATATTGATCCCGCCGCAATAATGATTCCCAAGTCGCCGCAATATTGATCCCCGCCGCAATAATGATTCCCAAGTCGCCGCAATAATGATTCCCAAGTCGCCGCAATAATGACCCCCAAGGAAATGATAAACCTGGACAACTCGGGATCTACGTTTTTTTTGTGTGAAGATGGCAACCTTTTTGTTGCTTAATAAGCTGCATGCTCCATAAGCAGTCGAGTCCTTACGTTTTAACACTGAGCTAATTTACAGATCAGATATACATCAAATATTTTTGTTATTATACTTCAAGTTCCAGTTCGTTCCAGTTTAATAGACAGTAAGTGTCTATACATTAGTTTAATTGTCATTTGAATATTTTTTTGAAATTATTAATCTTATACAGGAGAATTGAAGTGTTTAAAAACATTTAAATTTAACATGAAATGATTGAGGTCAAATAAAAAAAATATCAAATTTGTCAAACCGTTGTTTGGTGTTGTAAAATGCGTTATATTTAACACTTCATGACACAAAAGCAAGCAAACAAAAAGAAAAGAGAAACGTATATTAAACAAAAACACTAAAAGGGATTCAAAACTATATGTGGATAAATGCATGGAAAAATATAGAAATAGTCCATGCTCCATCGATCCCGAGTTGTCCAAAGTTCATAATTCGTTGGGGATCATTTTTGCGGCGACTTGGGAATAATTATTGCGGTGGGAATCAATATTGCGGCGACTTGGGAATCATTATTGCGGCGGGGATCAATATTACGGCGACTTGGGAATCATTATTGCGGCAGGAATCATTATTGCGGCGGGGATCATTTTCGCGGCGGTACACGGGTTTCTACTTGGAAATATCAAATGTTCAAAATCACGGAGCTATGTTTTCCGATGTTGCTTTGTTTTTCAAAAAGCACTAAATTGCACTTACCCTAGAGGATTGGCGAATTACTGACAAATTATACTAAAACTCCAAATTATACTCTTATATGCAAATGCTTGTTAGTCAGTAAAGGTAGCCAAGGGAATTCTCATATTGTATTACTCCTCGATCAGCTGCCGTGTCACTTTCCCCAATGCATGCACAGGTTAGTTAGTATAGATTAACAATATATTTTCTTATTATATTATTTTGTACAAACTTGTAGATATCACTGGAGCACAACAGTATGACGATTGTATCCTCCATTGTAATGTGTATTGTGTGCATGTGGTTCATGACATTCTGAATTCTTACTTAGCTTAGGCAATAACTAAATAGTTGATTTAACAAATCGAAGTGTCTTTTCTATGGTCTATACTCTTATCAAACATAGAAATGACGTAAGAAAATGGGCAAAACTCAAGTGGAACCACGAGCGCAGCAGTTTTTTTTAACCACAATCCAGCTCATAATATTGTTCTACTTTTTCAATTTTTATGTGTAAAATAGACAGAATGTGACCGTTATATGACGAATGTGTCACGCATCAAACTGAACGGTTTCACATGGGGTAAAACTACCAAGGATATCCATCAAAATCAGGTACTTTCATGGAAAATGGTTTTCGCCCTGGCAATTGCTGACAACAAACATGACTACGAAGCCAACCGACGCGCCTGCGCCGAATAGCAGAGCCTGAAAGCAGGTTGTTCTTTTATCGACAAAACAAGACGCATAACTGCGTAATCTCGGGATTCTCTTTATTAATGTGCAAAATAATTTTAATGTATACACCTAATTTCAAAAACGTTGCCATACAAATAGAACATTTGTACATTTGGAATACATTAAAAAGACAAAGGAAGATCACAGAAGATCAACACGAAAACTTACATTTGACAAACTTATTTTAACACTAATACGTTAGTTAAAGGTTTATTATCATTATTGGAGTGTTTAGGTTAAATCATACACAGAATAACATGTGTTTTATTACGTGATTTGAATCGAAGTACTGTTTGTGTTTCGGCCCGGCCGGGTTTTTAACGGCGGGTCTAAAACGCGGGTAGCGGGTAACGGGTAAAGGGTAAAGGGTAGCGGGTAAAGGGTAGCTGGTAACGGTAAAAGTATAAATAAATTAAAAAATCAATAAATAATACAATAATGATAATTTAATACAATACAATATAATACAATACATATAATACAATAACCACACAAATATAGATATTGAACAAAAAGTAATAAAACAAATAACGAGATGTTGGTACTTATGGTATGGTGATAGAGAAGAGGCCGACAGTGAGGTTTTCTCGGAGGATGAGCCATACAAACTGCTATTGGTAAAATATACTGCGGCAACCACTGCACTTGTTATGGCTGCAAGGGATGGGTGCGCGAAAAGCCATCCTCGCAAGCCCCTCCTGCTACTTATTATATTTTAATGATGCATCGAGAACGAAGAATGTTCAGGAAACGCGGTGAAATTAAAGTGAGAATAACAACGGCGGCCGAGAGAGTATTCTTTCACACCACAGAGGCATGCTGTACTTACCTTAAAGATAAAGGTAGTGTCTTCTTTTCAACGAGTTTGGAGTGATTTTTTCATGGCGTGCCGTTTCTAAGTTGCAATATTTACGTTATAGTTTCTTTTATAGTTTGTGTTATTGTTTGTCAGACATTTAGGCAAATTAGATAGATAAAAAGATGACAAAATAATTTTTCTATCATTTTAAATAATTAAGATCAAAAGAAGCGATAATAAATATCGTATTTGGAGTGGTTTTTAGCGGTATTTAGTTCGATCTTGTTCATTTTAGTTAGTGCACTTTGGTTCACGGTAATAAACGCGCGTACTCTATGTTGCACGATTTTAATGTTTGTACAGTAATTTTTTTAACACATAAAACCTGATATTAAATTGAGTGGTAATAAATTAAAACATGACCTTAAAACATGAGTTTAAGTATCATTTATTTTTAACGTCGACAACAAAAGAGAACATCGAGAGTTATATTTTAAGTTTTTTTTTTAAGTTAACATGAATTGCAATACTTTCCGTTTACTTAAAGCGTAATTATGTTTTCTCGACGTCTAAACTTCTCAGCGTTTGCAAAAAAAAACACATTAAGTCAGTTATAATATTTTTCACTGTTATTATTTTAGCTTACTAGTATTCTGGACATCATTATAATCAGGTTTTTTCGTTACCCTTACCCGCTATCCTTTACCCGCTACCCTTCACCCGCTACCCTTCACCCGCTACCCGCGTTTTAGACCCGCCGGGTTCTTAATTAAAGCGCTTTCAAAACTGATCACTTCTAGGTAATAAACTCGGCGAAAACTTACATTTGTCAAACTTATTATAAGTCTTATAACACTAATACGTTAGTTAAAGGTTTATTTACATTATTGGAGTGTTTAGGTTAAACCATACACAGAATAACATGTGTTTTATTACCTGATTTGAATCGAAGTACTGTTCTGTTTGTGTTTCGGCCCGGCGGTTCTTATTCAAAGGGCTTTCAAAACTGATCACTTCTAGGTAATAAACTAGGCGAAAACTTACATTTGTCAAACTTATTATAACACTAATACATTAGTTAAAGGTTTATTTACATTATTGGAGTGTTTAGGTTAAACCATACACAGAATAACATGTGTTTTATTACCTGATTTGAATCGAAGCACTGTTCTGTTTGTGTTTCGGCCCGGCGGTTCTTAATTAAATCGCTTTCAAAACTGATCGCTTCTAGGCAAGAAATTCGGCGAAAAGTTACATTTGTCAAACTTATTATCACACTAATACATTAGTTAATGGTTTATTACCATTATTGGAGTGTGTTTGATTTAAGTAAACACCGAATTACCGTAATACATCAATTTATTTCGTATATTTGTGTGTATAAGTGACATTGACCATACTGCGCTTGCGTGGCATTTTGGCGATGAAGATGAAAAAAAAAATAATAATAATAATAAAGGCGAAACCTATACTCGGATTCCACAGGAATCCCGAGTAATAATAATAAAGGCGAGACCTATACTCGGGTTCCACAGGAATCCCGAGTAAAAAGTCGTCAAAAAACATACTAGTGGTGGTGAGGTTCTTATTTAGTGGGGGAGCTCTCTAGATGGAGACTAAATTGAGATGTTTAATGCCAATTCCAATATGAACATCAACGTTTTCAAAAGAATTGAAGGAGTTGTATTTAAAGTTATTCACTTCAAAAGCTTTTCTGAATATAATTGCAATAGACTTCTTTACCTGCATATGCAAATTGCCCATTTCAGACCATGTGTCATTCCCTTGAGAATTGTTCTTTTATGCTAATAATAGAAAATGTAAAAATGTAAGGCTGCAAAACTTCAGCAAAAACCAGGTTATTTTGGAATGCACTCGAGCAATATCTGAAGTCACAAACGGCTTATAGAACGCCTAGAACTACCAATTTCTATCGCTTTAAAATCGTCCAAGAAGCTGCTATGTTTACAACATCTTACCAACCTTGTAATTTTACGTGTTATACCGCTGTTTAAATAATCCGAAGGCTTCTTAAGCGGGAAATTCAAAATTCAAAGTTCATAGAATGGGTTTCCTGTGTCCTTTTGAAATTTTCTAAGTGACCTAATTCGCTCGAATTGTTCTATGCCGAGCGTAAGCGGGCGCTTCAATTTTAAATATATCAACCGCACCAGAAGCGCTTGGTACTTCTAAACAAACTTATAGTAGTTTGGTTTTGATAAATTGATTTATGTCGATAGAAATTCGAGGATAATTCTGGACTGCAAGTAGACCGCTGGTCATAACATCGCGGACGTAAAATGTCCTAGATTTCTGGTAATGTCGAATATTTGACCGGTTAGGCGTCCACATTAGGCGGTCCCGTGTGAACAGAACCCGTAAGCGGATGTTTCAAAAATTCGTCCGGTACCGTTTAAGGTGACTGGCTACTTTTGGAAATATATAATGTTAAAGTTTTCTTTAAACTACGATTTCTTAATGTGAAATTTAATGCTTTTTTTCAGCGGTTTTTGTGAGCGCGCACATCGTGGGCTCGAATCGAACGTTCAAAAGCGTTCAAAAGTAGCCAGTCACCTTAAACGTAGCCTAGCTCCTTTTGATGCCTTTGTTGACGATTTGCATGAGTAGTTTGTAGTAATGGGATGACTACAATAGCCATTGTTTGTAGACAATAGTTCAGGATTATAGAGAAGGTTCGATGAGTGGAAATCTGCATAGGACGGTCTTGTGTTTTGATTTTGTAGTAGATATAGATCTAATTATTTTTCTACTTGCCCTTTTTCCTCTAAATCGAAATAGTTTTAGATCTTTAAGGATCAGAACAGTTGACAATGGTGGTAGACAGGCGTTTTTACGAAGAGATTTTAGTTGGTTACATTTATATTGCAGACGAGAAGTTGAATTTTAAGGGTTGACAGCAATATCAACATTAATTGTGATATTAAACGATGGATCATGGCCAGGAATTGCCAGTGATGTAAATCCGTGTTTGTTCCATATACCCATAGGTAAATTAGCCTGCAAAACAGGCATTCTTTCTGGTTTTGGGGGGAAATCGGGTTTTGGGCTTGCCGTGTGTTGAACGGGCGAGCAAAACGGAAGATAAAATTTGAGTAGTGAACTCCATGCTGGTGAATTGTAGATGTTTAAATTTCCGGCCAAAGTTGAAAAAGAGTTAACGGTCGAATATTTGTTGATATTTCCAATGTCGCTGATGTAAAGGAGATGAAATAGAACACAGTATGTAGTCAGGGTTCTTACAATACAGATCGTTCAGAACTACAGTCAAAATAAGTCCAATAAAGATTGTGGTCGTACGGCTTGAATGTGTAGCTAACGAAACCGCCGTGGACGCAATGTTTTAGATAGTTGAGAATTAAATTTATAACGTCCTAAATAGTTTTATAGCTAAAATGAAGCATATAATATTTTTCATTTTTTTTTTTAATTTCAGGTCAGTGAGAGAACCTTCACCAAAGTCACAATGACGACAAACCACCATTATTCGAATTGCAAATGTGAAACACGAACTAGGCAAAAAATATTTATTGGCCTTTGTTTAACGTTTTGTATATTAGTTTATTTGCTGTTGTCAAGGCCTGTTATTACCCACAAAAGATCAATTCAGGAGAAAGCTCGGATCAGCGAGGAAGTGAACAATGTTACTAATTTATACCTTTCGAATTTGGCTGTTACATTTGAAAACCTATCTACGGCAAACCCAACGACGGAAAAACTAACCACAGAAAGGCCAACCACAGCAAGGCCAATCACGGAAAGGCCAACCACGGAAAGGCCAACAACGGAAAAGCCAATATTGGAAAAGCCAGAGACGATAATGAGAAAAAGTCCAACCACGATAAGACCAACGTTGGAAAGGCCAACAATGGTACCACAACCTTTGCCACCCTTGAAGAATGGATTCCGACTTATCTTCCCTCATATTGAACCAAAACTCAGCCCACAAGAGAAGAAGGTAAATGTTGTTGCTATAGTGATTAGTGCAGCTAAGGGCGAGCAACATCGAAGATTGAGGGAAACCATCCGTAACACATGGGGTAAAGCTACCAAGGATATCGATCAAAATCAGGTACTTTCGTGGAAAATGTTTTTTGCCCTGGCGTTAGCTGACAACAAATATGACCAACAAGCTAACCTTAAAGAGGCAGATCAATATAATGATGTTATCATGGGAAACTTTACCGACACATACCTCACACTTGTCTGGAAAACGTTCATGAGCTATTACTGGGTCAACTTTAGAATTGATAGTGAGTATATTCTAAAGGCCGATGACGATGTTTACGTGCGAGTTCCAGAATTGATCACGTGGCTTCAAAGTATTGGCAATCCTAAACCTTTTTATGGAGGGTATATTACTCCAGATACGCACATTGTTCGAGACCCAAACAGTCCGTGGTACGTGTCGGTAGAACAGTACAATGCAACTCATTATCCACCATGGTGCCACGGTCCCTTTTACGTTTTCTCCAGTATGAACATTCCCAAATATCTAAAATACATACACACAAGAGAACCATTTATGACTGAGGATACGTACATTGCTGTGATATCTAAAGAACTCGGTATTGAAGCTACTCATATCCCAGGTTTTAGTCTTTTCTCTCGGCGGCCATGGTCGGAAGCAGAACTTTTATCAGCGATTGCATATGGTCACCAACTGAATTCCAACAACTTGGTAGAAATACATAGAATTTATACAAAACACAAACTAAATATGCAAAAAAATGCATTATATGATTTATTTCATCAAAAATGAACAAAAGCTGTAGGTGACGACACCAGGCTAAATATATTTCTAAACGCATTGGATGGCAAACACCTCAAGTGTGCAATACTTTGTATTATTTAGTACTGATAAGTGCTGATTAAACAATAGAAACGACCGAGTTAGCATAACTTGGCACTAGTTAGTATTGATGATCCACACTTTTAGTGTTTGTAGGAAACCTTTTTGCTTAACCATTTCTTTTTCTTTTTCTTGCACTTCGAAAACAATAGGTGAGATTCAACAACTTTAGCTTTAGAATTTGAACAAAAGATGCTTGTATTTCATTGTTAAACAATAGTTGTTGTCAGGTCATAATGTAACATACGCAGGTGCATTGGTATGGAACGACTCATTGTCGATTACAAAAATGAAATACAAGCGCCTTTTGTTCAAATCCAGTACATGGACATATTACAATACAGTCAACCAATACAATAAATCAACAAGAGACAAAAAGCTAGGAAATGAGGGAAATGGAAGCAAAGAAGCAACATTTTAAAAAGAAGAATACATTTTTGCTACGAAACTCAGCAAATTGCAAAGCCGTTGCACCGTGGATAATAATAATAATAATAATAATAATAATAATAATAATAATAATAATAATAATAATAATAATAATAATAATAATAATAATAATAATAATAATAATAACGGTTTATTAGCATAATCCAAACATAATTTGGCTCTTACAATGCTAAGTATATAACTATCTAAAGACTAAGACAAAAACATATAGAAAATGAACGAGATCTAAAGAAAAACGTGATAAACTAAAGAAAATTATAAGTATAACAAGCATAGCGGCGCAAAGACTATGACAATCTATTGCGTGCCTGCGCAAAGAAGAAGGTTTTAGCGAGGTTATATTGTTCATTAGAATTAGTGGAGTTTCTTACTGTTTTAGGAAGGGCGTTGAATATACTTGAAGCACTATGTTGGAAAGTTCCTGATATGAGAGGTACTTTTAGCTTCACCTCACTAGATGAGCGCAAATTACGTGCTGAAACGCGTTTTTCTAATCTAAGATATGGAGGCCAATTACTACAATGCAGTGCTTTAATTAAATACTAACGTACATAGATGGATCACTCCTCCAACATCTTGTGTTGCAATGCCATTGCAAAATTGCACAGAGTAACAGCTTCTTAAATATAGTATTTGAGTACACTGTAATTAAGCCTCCACCAGTTAGGCTGGGGACACAATTTAATGTAGGTGGGAATTGTGGGAGGCTGTTTAGTGGGAGGGAGAGGATGGCTTGTTGAAAGGAGCAAAATACTCATTAAAAGTTTTTTAATAATTTTAATAATTTTAAAATATAAAATGCAAGCAATGCAACAGGACAATAAAGTTTGGCAACAAACGTAGTATGCCGGCATTTATATATATATGACCGTATCTCTCTAACAATGTACAGCTATTTCAAAAATCAGTTTTGTAATCAAAGGTAAAGTGCACACTCTAAATTCTGCTAAGGAAGTCGCTAATTTAATAATAATTGGCGAATAATATTTTCATTTTTCAAGAGATATTTGTTTCATTATCAACCACTCAACACATTTTAATGGTCATATATAACACAAAAACACGTACAACCAAAATATGCTATGACATCCTTTGCAAGCTAGCTTGTAGCTTTAATTACGAAAAGATTTTTTTGAAATAGGTGTACATTGTTAGAGAGGAGGACAATGCTAGTGTAGCGTGCTTGTTACAAAATAGATGTACGAGAAAGGCAAAGTATAGTAAGTATTTTATGCCTGCACATATCGTAGCGTAATATACTATTTCTATTCAAAACCAACAACAAAAGATTCTATTGATGTTATGCATTGATTGTATAATTTGTTGATATCAACCTTTTAACAACAAGAAAATATTTCCTGACCATTTTTAGACGCCATTTTGTCTATAACTCAAATTCAAACGCTTGGCACCTGGAAGATAAAAGTAAGTACCTCAAAAAAGCTAATTTGCAGTTCAAAGCAGTCCGCCATTAATACGTAAAATTGATTAAAAATACTTCTCCTCTTTGGCCGGGAAAGCTATCATGTGTTTTTCTCGTTCCCTAATTGCAATTAACTGAAATATCTACTAAAAATAGGACCATCGGAAAAGACGTGTTAACATTTGGTCAGCTATAAACACGCTATATATGTAACGCTTCAATGCGCCTAGTCAAAATGGTAGAAATAAGGCCACAAAATCTACCTCAATCTTTTGTTGACCTTATCAAATGATTTTGATCTACTAATACATGACTATGCGTGAAGAAAAAAAACACCGTACTTTTCAAGATTTCTGATTGTTATCGCTGTAATCCCTCGGTCATTTTCTTCAAGACTCTCATTCAAAATTGAGCGAACAGTAGAGCCTCGAGAACTCTTTGAATTATATATATTATTTTGTCGCCAGTTATAAGTCATCTGAGTATATATAATCATATTGTGCTGTGAAAGGCTTCTCTGGATGTTTAATTACTTGGGCTACCTGTGGTAGCTCGAGTCTAAAAATGCAAACGGTTCTTCGTCGTCTTTGTCGTGGTCCTCAAATTGGAGGGTCAGGTCCCAGGCGTTCCTAGTAGTACATGACAGCGCATGAGCAACGATTGCTGACCGAAGGCTCATACCAACGAATAAATATCGATTGAGATGAAAACTTGTATTTATTTGTGATGTGATTGACGATGACTGGCGTTGTCATTATTTTGGATAACATGAACATGTGAAAGCGAGTCATTGTGAAAATGACGAATTAATTGTTCGATCGAATATCGTCTCATGTTTACTCGTTTAACTTTGATCCCGCAGAAAGAAATAGCTATATTTTTTGGACTGGTGATCGGCAAGACATTCCCTATTGTTAGTTGCGGTACTACATGATTGACACCCGAAATATAGCTTGTTAATTTCTTTTTTATAAAGACGAGGATTTCTTGGCCGGAATGATCCGCCGTTTATAGCGAAGTCCTCTCTAGCACAAAACAGAAGATGTGCCAAACCAGCAGAATTGCATTCGATACGGCATATTATGAAGCACTTCCAAACAGAAATCTTAAGTTTATATTGATTAATGTGCTATTTTTGTTCTTCATAATGTCAGAGAACGTGACTTCCTTCACGAAGCCCACAAAGCGAACACCGTAAACACGGCATGAAAACATTCAAATCGGCCTGTCTGAAAACCACTCTCAACAGCCCAAATCGCCTCAAAAATTACACAAATTACTTTAGTAACTATCTATCTTTCTTGTTCTGACGTTCAATGTTCAAGAACAACTTCAAGTTTTCGAAGCTTTCAAGTTTTCGAACTCTATATCGCATACTCAAATCTGGGTCTTCGTAGCGGCGCTTTGGGGGGAGGGGACGGGTGAAATGTCAACACTTTGTAACACAGGCATCCCGGTACATAAAAATATATGTCGAGCAGATTCATACAGACCCAAAAAACACACAAATGCCTCAATAACTGTCCATCTTATTTTTGTCACGTTTATTTCTCAAAATGTTAATCTTGATAATAATTTTCTGAGACTAGTTTTCATTTTCTCAATAAAAACATGAAATTTTGGGATAAGGACATTTCTTGTTAAAATAGCCTAAAATTAGACATAAATGGTTATTTGTTTATTTTTATGCACATTTTAAACATTTTAAACATTAATCAACCAATTATTAATAAGTTCTTCTTCACATTTTCCTATTAGTGCCTCAGGATAGCTTTGTGTAAATATGCGAATTTACGAAACATTTTTAATGCTGTTTTAAAATACCAACCAATGCATCAAAACAGCAAGAGGGCTAAAATGCCTAAAATAAAACACAACTCTGGCTCTGTCATCTCCTTGGACATAATAACATTTTTCCTATTTGTGTCTCAGGATAGGTTTCTATACGTATAATATGCCTGCATTAGAGCGTTATCAGTTTGCTCATGACTAAATGAATTTGCTTCAGTTAGTATCTATGATTGTATACAGTGGTACCTCTATTAAGCGGTCACCCTCGGGGCTTTCCAAAGTGGCTGCTTAATAGAGGTTGGCCGCAGAATAGAGGTATAGAATAGGTATAGGAATAGAGTTGCGACTTTTTATGTGACCGCCTAATAGAGAGTGACCGCTTAATGGGTGACTGCTTAATAGAGGTATCACCAAGTCACTGTATGATCTATGTATGATACATTATGAATTTCAATCCCTCAGAATCCCTTCTGTTCAGTAGCCCGAGTAATCGCTCACAGAGCGTCTAGTTGTTTTTAAAAGCGGGTTGTACAGCCGCGAAAGTGATCCCCGCCGCAATATTGATCCCGCCGCAATAATGATTCCCAAGTCGCCGCAATAATGATTCCCGCTGCAATAATGATTCCCAAGTCGCCGCAATAATGATTCCCAAGTCGCCGCAATATTGATCCCGCCGCAATAATGATTCCCAAGTCGCCGCAATAATGATTCCCAAGTTGCCGCAATAATGATTCCCGCCGCAATAATGATTCCCAAGTCGCCGCAATAATGATCCCCAAGGAAATGATAAACCTGGACAACTCGGGATCGATGGAGCATGTCACATTTAAAACAAACAAATTTCAAATTTCATTCTCTACCTCGTGGATTCCGTTCTGGTCATCGTTATACTATGGACTTCTTTAAACTATATTACATTTTAATTCTTCTGCTGTTCGCTCATGTTGATATTATCACTGGGATTAATAAGCAAAGTACTTTCAGTGGACAAAGATGACCAGGATATGGTAAGTTTAATGTCTTTAAAGATAAGTAAAATGGAGATAGGGTATTTCTCGAGTTACGCGCTTCGAGTTACGCGCTTTTCGAGTTACGCGCTCTTGTCGTAACTCGAACTTGAAACGATATTTTCGAGTTACGCGCTTTTTTAAAAGAATTAAACAATATTAGAAAACAATATTAAAAATACCAGAGAAACCTGATTTTTCCTAAAAAAAAATAGAAATTTGATGACAGCTTTTATACTATTAGCTGCAACAAAATTGTTTCGTTTATTAAAATATTGCTAAGCCGGTACAATCTGGTTTCGTCTTTTATCCATTAGTACATAGATATGTTTTTGCGTATCAAAATAAAACTAAGTACTTATCTTGTTTCATTTATTAAAATATAAACTAACTACAAACTCATAGAATAATTTTTTTCTACTCTTTCCAAATAGCGCGTAACTCGAAAATATTGTTTTGTTGTTTTAAGTTCGAGTTCAGAGGCGTTTACACGAGCAATTTTTCCTTGACAAGTTTTCCTTGACAAGGAAAAATTGCTCATATAGATGGAGTAAAATGAACAATCTTTCCTTGACAAGGAAAAGCTAGCATGTTGGCTTTTCCTTAACAAGGAAAACTTGTCGACGTCAAGGATGAAATTTGCTCGTGTAGACGGACAACAAGGAAAATGTGTCAAGGAATATTAATGAGATTAGTTCCAAGTCTTTTCGCACGATCAATCAAAATAAACAAAATGGAGGCCAAAGCAAAAAATAAATTGGAGCGATAAAGCTGTTTATCTTTTATTGGTTTATTGGTAAAATCTATGTTTAAATGTTTTTTACTCGACAAGGGACTGGAACCAATATTATGTTAGTACTCCGCTGATTGCAAGGCATTGCGGGTACAACCTAAACTTGTCAAGGAAAACTTGTTCATCATCTACACGAGCAAGGAAACCTTCTCCATATAAAATTGTCAATGAAAACTTGCTGATCGTCTATACGAGCAATGAAAATTGTCAAGGATAATTGTCAAGGAAAAATTGGTCGTGTAAACGCCGCTTTACACGCATTTGTCAAAATGGGTGTGGTCTCATCAAAATGGGCGTGTCCGAGCGCGTACCTCGAAAAGCGCGTAACTCAAAGCGCGTAACTCGAGTTTTTCCTTCCCTCAGTAAAATGCATATGTATAGAACAATCATAGTTGTTGAGATTGTCATAAAATTTCACAAATCTTCTATTATATCATCACTTCTAACCAAGGGTGCTAGGACACTAATAATATGCAAATTTATGCTAGTTATTTGTTAATTTATCCTAGTTTAGATAAATAAAGGTCTACTTAACTGAAAGGTATCCTCTCAAGTATGTTAAGGCCTGGGTTTTTCGTTGTGAAAAGACCCCCCGCCAATAATTAAGATGTTGGCTTCGTACTTTCAAGATATTCGCTAGTTTTCAAAGAAAATCGCTGTGGATGTTAATATCAGAGTCCTTAATGTTTTAGTGCTGATTTTTACGAGGTCACGTGGTATATGACGTCATAATAGCAAGAAAATACTCAAAATTTATGCGGTCGTGAGTTTAAGATAAAGATAAAAACGAAAAGCCAAAAGTTGATAAGTAATAGATGACAAATAATTTCACGTTTGGAGAACTTGAATTCGATAAGCTTGGTAGGGAGATATAAGGGGATTTTGAATAAGTATTATGGTCACGTGACCTGTTTTACAAAATATCTCCTTAATAGTAAGTGATAACCAGATTCTCCAAGCACAGTCCTGTAGAAACCTTATAGAGAAGTACATTTAATGTATAAGTTTGTTTTACCTATTCAAACTCGCGACCGCATTTTCAAAGGAAAAACGAAATCCCTTATCCATCTAAACTAGTCACGTGACCACCCTTAGATCAAAATTACAAATTAAGGATGTGAAGTAGTCCGAGATCTATTAATGTACCAAGTTTTATTAAAATCAGATGAGTTTTGTGGCAATGACGAATAAAAACGTTTTTTCGTGAAACACGGCTAAAACCCAGGCCTTAACATACTTGAGCTGATTATGCTGATTTAGCCGCCAAAAAGTTCGTTTTTATATCGTTGTATTTTTGTATCTGTGGTTGGGATGTCTTGTCGAAGACAGAGAGGAAAGAGCCCTTTCTGTCGCAATCGAAGAAAGAGGCGCCGAAGCCGTGAGGAATTTTGCACTCAAAAGGCAGAGTCGCTCGCGTTGAGCGACTGAGGCTAGGGTCGTACTATGACCAAAAAGAAATATTTGAGGAGCAGCATGGGGAACTATAAACCGTAAGTTCTAGTGCCATGCATAGCAAGAGACAACCGCCACAACATGCTATGATCAATGATGGTGGTCACAACCTCACTGAGAAAGAATGATCAGCTAACGGTTTTGGACCCTCTGATATTAGAAGAAGGACTAACTAAGCAACGTAAAATACCAAGTTATAAAGACAAGTGATGATGATTTACTGAAAAATTACGAAGTTTTGTGATAATATGCTAAAAAACTGCTAAGTTTTCATTATAAATTACGGCGGTGATTCTAAAGTCTGTAAATTGAGTTGTCAATTGTATCGAAACGACTCTACTTATCGTCTTTATTGCTTGATTTTTTCTCAATAAACCTATAAATTAAAGCACAACTATATTTTCAGAATAACTACATTTAAGTCCAAAATGTTTACTTTCAAAATGAAAACTGGTTTATTATAATATACGCGGTAGACATTCACTCCGTCGTTCACTCGGTTAAAGTTTGACACGCATAACTTTTGTTTATCGAAACGACTCTACTTGTAATTATATACTTTTATACACTGTTATAACTGAATTCTTAGAATAACTACATTTTAATCCAAAATATTTACTTTCAAAATAAAAACGGGTCTATTTAATATGCGAGATTATATAACATACTCGGCAATATATTCACTACGATTATTGTGCTTGTATCTGGCGTTGTTGTATTTCTGCCTCTTTCGGATCCCCTGCCTCTTCCTCTAGTTCTCCCTCTGCCGTTCCCTCGTCCTCCTCTCTTGCTTAATTCTTCTGTATTCATTACTGTCGATTTTTTTGCGCGAGAACACAACAACCGGACAAACGCAAGGTCAAACTATGAACTCACTCAACAACGTTGCTGTCCAGGTCAGTCCAGGATCGTATTTCGTTCCTATTGCTTATTGGTTCACAGCGGCTGGGCTTGGTTTGAGCTTGTCAGCACCGAGTAAATAATCCTTTAATCCTATTTAACTTCAACTCGCTGTTTCTCGAAAGCAAAATTTGACAAAATACTCAAAATCAAAAGGTTAACATGCAAAAGTTTTTTAATGAATTTCAGCGAAAATTTTCATGATGACTCCGACACTATTGAAGTTTCAAAGTGTGTTGGCATTTGTATTTATTCACATTGTTTCGACAGATATCAACCATTCTCTGGAGGATGCGCTAAAAAAAGCATAGGTCTGACTTTGAAATAAAATAAAAAAATAACCACGCGTTAAAAAAACAAAATGCCAACACACTTTGAAACTACAATGTGTCTGAAGTAGGATGCCGAAACAAATGTTTCTCTTTAGGTTAAAACTACTGCAGGTTAACCTTCCGCGCTAGGACACCATGTTCCTGTTTAATGTCTGATAACATTAAATTGAATCGGTTTTGTCAAAATTATGCTTGATATCTATACAGTTTGTCCTTTTAGCTTTAAAACAATGTATACTTTGTCGGGGTTTGCGTATAAATTGAGCGCACTATTAGCTTTTTAAAAACACGTCTCTGTTTTGTCCGGTGTATCCTTAAAAAGTCAATTTCTAAAAAAACCTTCAAAAACAAATTAAAAAAGCATTTCCTTTCACAAACATAATTAAATGTTTTTTGTTTTTTTTATAACTATATGTCAGATATTTGATAACTTTTTTTCGTATTTGTATACCTAATATATAGTTTATTCATTATAACTTCATTGTAACTATTAATTTTAGATTATAATTGCCATTGTTTCTGTGACCTGTAAATATTACTGTTTTGTGTTTAGAGTAAGGGTGTTTGATACTAGTGTTAACCCTAGGGGTTGTTTATCAAACACCTTCCACTTTCCTATATCATCTTAATTTCTTGTTTGTAAATTTATTGTGTGGAAAATAAAACCATGAACCAATACTTTTTCAATTTTTATGTGTAAAATAGACAGAATGTGACTGTTATATGACGAATGTGTCACGCACCAAACTGAACGGTTTCACATGGGGTAAAACTACCAAGGATATCCATCAAAATCAGGTACTTTCATGGAAAATGGTTTTCGCCCTGGTAATTGCTGACAACAAACATGACCACGAAGGTAACATTAAAGAGGCAGAACAATATAATGATATAATCATGGGAAACTTCACCGACACATACCGCAAACTTGTCTGGAAAACGTTCATGAGCTATTACTGGGTCAACTTTAGAATTGATAGTGAGTATATTATAAAGGCCGATGACGATGTTTACGTGCGAGTTCCAGAATTGATCACGTGGCTTCAAAGTATTGGCAATCCTAAACCTTTCTATGGAGGGTATATCGATGGAATAAGAGGCATTAATCGAAACACAGACAGTCCGTGGTACGTGTCGGTAGAACAGTACAATGCAACGCGTTATCCACCATGGTGCCACGGTCCCTTTTACGTTTTCTCCAGTATGAGCATTCCCAAATATCTAAAATACATACACACAAGAGAACCATTTATGACTGAGGATACGTACATTGCTGTGATATCTAAAGAACTCGGTATTGAAGCTACTCATATCCCAGGATTTAAGATTACTTACGGAAGAAAGCAATGGACAAAAGAAGAACTTAAATTAGCGGTTGCTGTTGGTCACATGCTGAATTCCAACGACTTGGTAGAAATACATAGATATTATATGAATAAGAGCAATAGCACACTCTGATTACTTGCTCTACTACTAGGCTATCAGAAAATTAACTAAATAGAACTATAAGATAACATTAACTTTAGTAGAAATTTGTATGGGAAATTCAACATTTGTATAAATGTATATTCTGGGATAACCAGCAGCATTCACAAGAACCAAAGTGTAAACAGTCGACATGGTTGTTAAGGTAATATAAATCAACGTACTAATCAAACGATGTTCAACAAGTGAATGATAACATTATTGGGATGTATTCTAGTATTTATAGGATTGTTTAGATCGAGTTATCATCTCGTAGCGTCTATTGTCTTGTAAACAACAATAGAAGTATTGTTCTGATACTTTACTTCTCACCTCACACTTGGTGAATGCTTTTCTATTGTCTATTGTTTACACTTAACCATTGAACGTGTGTGGTCTTAAAGTTATCGATAAACAGACGCTAAAAATGATCAACAAATCAACAACAAAAAGGCTGTAATTAGTTGATCGCAAGGATGTTTCATCCGGAAATATTATTTTGAACTAGTTTTCGTAGTTAAATCGTTATAGGGAGGGTCTATTGTGCAAAAGATGCAAAATGCAGAATAAAGGAATTAACTTAATTATATCCATCTTTTACACTACTTTTATCAAATAATCACCCACAACAAATAGAAAAAACCGGAATGGAGTTTGGAGTTTTTGGTTTTTTAATATAAGTCTGCATAATTAACAAGTAATTTGCATAAACTTCAAAACAGCACATCTACCTCACTTAAGCTGTCGTCAGCTAGGTTTTATTTACTTTTGAGATGTTTTAAATCATAAACAAGATTGTATTTAGTGTAGTAAGACTGAATATAATATTATTGAAGGAAATACTATTAACGTTTCATTAGCATTTTTTCATAGCTAAGGTGCATGCACAAAATTAGTAAAAATCACAGAAAGTACGAGGTTGCTGTACGGAATATAGACCAAAAGCGCAAAGTGTTTTTATGAATTTACCTTAACCAACCTTAGCTTTGTAGATTGCAATACAAATTGAAAGTTTATCGCGCTGGACTTGCAAGTTTTAAGCTACTTAGTGTGGGGTGGTTTTTAAAGATTTAAAAAGTCGAAAACGCGTATCACTTAGTATATTTAATTGGGCTTTCCCCCTTTTACTTGACATTCAAAATTCCTCTTGCATGCATTTTTTTATTTGTATAAATGCACAAGCTTTGGGTAAAACAGTTTTGTCCAGAGTTTTACATTTTGTGAGTTGTGAGGTGCCGAAAATGTTTAATTTGAGATTGACGATAGAATTAGTGAAGACGGTGGCGTAGGAGAAATGCCCTGTAAAAACGAAATTTTGAGGGATTTCGAAAAGTCAAAGTCATGGTGAATACTCACTGGTATGTGCCATCTCATGGTAAAAGTTTGAAGGAAAACTTTTTTCTGACCCGAAATGCAGTGGACTGCTTTTACAGCGACTGTCTCTTAAAGTGCGGACACTCCAACCGTGACCACTTTACTAGACAAAACCGTCCAAACAAAAAAAATTTAAACCAGACAGACTGATAACAGCATAAGCCAATCAAATCATAGTGTTCTCACACTCATAACATTTTTGAACTGAAAGCTGCAATATGATTGGTTGATTATCAATTCATCTTGAATTGATCCCGGTTGGAGTGTCCGCACTGTAAATGTTTAAATGAACATAAATTTGGTATATAGTATGGATATATGCCACTTGATAAAGTATGGCTTTTAGCCTTGCTGTCTTAATCAGGGCATGTGTTCATCCTCAAATAAATTGCCGGTCTTGAACAGGATCTAAAATTTTCACTAAAGATCATATGTTTCATGTTTTTGAACTTCATCAGATAGGTTCAATTATCTCTTGCTAGCAGAGGCGCCATATACAGGCGAGATTACGTTGGAAAAACTAGCCTCTGTTAATAGGAAACTTTGACAATGCGGAATTGTCGTTAAATATACACTAAATACAAATGCAAAATAGTAAAAGAGTGATAATTTAACAATAGAAACCAATAGTAAAAATAACACTATGAATAATAACTTCAACTTTTTCTTGGTTTTTATTCGTCGATATTCATATGTCTTTAATTCAATGCAATTCAATTCAAATTAACTTTATTCACTGGATATATTTTACAATTTTATCTAACAATATTAAATTACATGTAATTGAAACAGATGCAATAGTACTGTTAATAGCCAGAGGCTAGACTTGGCAGTTAGCTTGATATATCATTGAAAATGTTTTAATTAATTATTTTGAAAGAGGAGATAATAATTAATTAGTTAAATAATTTCTGAATAGATGGATAGATAAATGAATAAATAAATATATAGAAGATTTGTCTTCGGCGAATAATTGTCCATTACTCACGTTTTACGAATACTGTTTACTGTTTAACACATTGTGCTATAAAAAAAACAATATACTACAATAAAACAATTTAAATCTGGAATAAAGACTACTGATAAGTAACTCATACATTCAAGATGGTGTTAATGTTACAATCTTTATTTATTTAGACTCATTGAGCCGTTTAAGAAAAATTATTTAACATTCCACTACAATAAAACAATTTAAATCTGGAATAAAGACTACTGATAATAACTCATACATTGAGACTCATGGAGACTTCATATGCCAATTAATGTCACATTAAAACCGATCAGGATCCTTTTGTCCATATAGTATGGGTGATCGATCGGCGCTCCTTTTAAAGAATCCCGGACATAAAACGTCATAATTGGTATTATTCAGACCAACATATGTTACATGAGCATAGTATTTTGAACTTTATACTCCTCCGACCATAGAATTATAACTTAACGTTTCAAACATTCTAGAGGACCGTACAGGGTTATTCTCGTGATTAGCTATTTTTATTTTCCGAGAAACGTGAATTTAATAAATTCTTTTCCGTGAATCGTGACTCAAATATGTTTTGCGTGACCCGTAAAGAACTTGATTCAATAACCGATATTCGTGATTTCGCCACTTTTTCGACGTGATTTTGAGTTGCAAGACCTCCCATCGATTTATTTTATACTTTGTTTTCAGTTTCTTCAAACACTCCTTTTTCGACAAGGTTTTTTTATGTGTAAGAGTAGGGTAAAAGAGTGCGTTACTTCCATATTTTCGCAATCGTAGTTCGTGGAAATGAAAATTTGACATCCGTGTGTTATTTACAATGGGGGTGCGCCTCGCGTGGGACCTGTGTCCCTCAAGTATGTTTTAACAGCCTTAAAAGGCCTGGGTTTTTCCTTGTGAAAAGACCCCCCGCGAATAATTTAAGATTTTTTAAGATTTTGGCTTCGTACTTTCAAGATATTCGCTAGTTTTCAATGAAAATCGTTGTGGATGTTGATATCAGTGTCCTTAATTTTTTAGTTGCTGATTTTTAGGAGGTCACGTGGTATATGACGTCAAAATAGCAAGAAAATACTCAAAATGTGTGCGGTCGTGAGTTTGAGATAAAGAGAAAAACTAAAAGCCAAAAGTTGATAAGTAATAGATGGCAAATAACTTCTCGTTGTTTAAACTTGAATTCGATAGCTTAGTAGGGAGATATAAGGTGATTTTGAATAAGAATTATGGTCACGTGACCTGTTTTACAAAATATCTCCTTAACAGTAAGTGATAACCAGATTCAAACAGCACAGTCTTGTAGAGACCTTGTAGAGAAGTACATTTAATGTATAAGTTTGTTTTACCTATTCAAACTCGCGACCGCATTTTCAAAGGAAAAACGAAATCCATTATTCATCTTAACTAGTCACGTGACCACCCTTAGGTCAAAATTACAAATTAAGGATGAGCAGTAGCCCGAGATCCAACAATGTATCAACTTTTAATAAAATCAGATGAGCTTTGTGGCAATGACAAATAAAAACGTTTTTTCGTGAAACACGGCTAAAACCAGGCCTTAACATACTTGAGCCAGTTCGCGCAAACCCAATTTGGCTCGTTTAATTAATCGTTTGCATGTGATCAGTACTGTGTTTTTTCATTTAGTGTGTTTTGGAAGTCTATTTAGTAAATCTGTTTTGGAAGTCTAATTTGTTATTAATACGTCCCCAATAAAGCTGTTAAAAAATAAAAAATGATGAAACACAAAATGTCCCTACACTATACAACTCTTTGTAAATTCTAACATTTTCAAACGTATATAAGTCGTATAATTTAGGTACTCGTACGTACCCTCATGATATAAAAACAGACAATAACTCCCAGCACCAACGCGGTTTGTTTTCGCTTTATTCGTCAATGAAATAGCCACATGAACACTGCACCAGCGAATACAGCTATTCTAGACGCGTTCATTCCTGAATGATTGTTAGTTTCCTGGGACTGAACGTTAAAATGACCGTTTTCCTGTGTTGCAGGGAAATCGATTGTCGGTGGGTTGGTCCACTCAATAGGACCTAATGAGTCAGAAGGAAAGGTTTGATTGAAACAGCGTTCTTTACCTTTTCTACCAGGTTTTACAGTAACAATAGCTGCAGACGATACCTTGGTAACGGTAGGGGGAGGTGCCGCTGGCTCAACATAGTAACAGGCAAGGTCAATGTCAACACTAGCATTTGTTTGAACGTCTTGTTTGTCGCTCTTTCCCCAACACTCGAGAGGGCCTATTCCAAACCTAGATTCCTTATAACTGGTTGTTTTGTTAAACATGAGTTGTATTACTGGTAGTTGGTCCTTTATATCTATGTGACCCTCGACACTGCTCCATAAGCTGCCTTGGTTACATTTGCAATAATTGGTTGGGCTCACGCACTGACTTTGATCAGTTGTCGAGCATGCGCACCTGATGCTTACATTTGCCACACCCCAGTTATTGTACTTAGTATGACCATCACGTGACATCCATGTCACGTGAGAGTTAATATTTGACGAGTTTAACGCATGACTCACGCAGTCAAACCGAATGTACTGCCTGCAGTTTTCACTTTGTTGTATAAGAGCTAAAATCTGTCTTTCCCCCAGATTATGATAGTTGATTCTGTGTGCGTAATACTGACCTCCTACCAAATCACCATTTTGGACTTTAATCATGGCTCCTGTCAGTAAGCCATGTTCAATGATGGTGTACGATCTCTGAGAATCCGTGACGTTACATAATGCGGTAAAGAGGCCACTAGCTTTGTCAGTTCCAGTATGTAACAAACAATGTGCATCCTTGTCCAATCCTAGACGTCTGTAGTCTTCACAGGTTGGCTTTAACACCGGTACCTGACACGTTTTGCCTTCAAAGTATGTTGATGAGCAATCACAAAAGAAATCCTTCCAATCCTGGCTACAAGTTCCTTTGTTATAACAAGGGTTTGGAGAGCACTGGTCGATTGTTGAACACTTGGAGACATCCACTTCATGAGAAAATCTTTTCTTTCCGATTAACCTGAGAACTATCTTATGACTGTCTACTTTAAGATTCCACATGCAGCCTACAAACCCAAAGAGCTTTGATCGTGATCCAGCAAACACTTTCATCCAGGTCTGATTTAGAAATTTATTCACAAATGACGTCATATTGTGTTTCCTGGAAGTCAAGTAACCGTCCAAACTTAAACTCATTTTTGAGGCGGAAACCCTTGCCGTGACGTCATGCCATTCGCCATCGTTTAGACGTCCTCCTATCTCGATGCGATACTTGGAACCGTTACGGACCATGACGTCGTAGCGTAGTGCCTCGTCATGCAACCTTATGTTTATTTTAACGTTAACAGCACTACGAGACAGCAAAAGACCATGCGGGTAGAACGTACGGAACTTAAAGCTCAAGGAAAAGCTACCATTATCTTGTGGCAGTTTTGGTAGAGTTACTTTAACAAATGACTGTGGTGTTGTGAATGTTACCGGATGATAGTTTTGTATCTTGCACTTAAATGGTATGTTACCATAAATGTTGTACGATGTACTGAGTTGCGGGCTGGTAATTGCACGACGTGCTCCGTCTAATAAGTTGATATCATCAAATCGTAAATCAGCCAGGCATCCACGATAGTTAGACGATGTGATTCCATGATTTGTCCTTAAAATGTCAATCATTCCACCAACAAAGACATGGTTCTTTAAGTACTGGCGATCGAGGGAGCCTGGGAGGATCTTTGTCGTGGGGGACTGGGAATCAAGTTTTAGTGTTGTCATTCTTCCTCTTCGTTGTATAATCACTGCATGCCATTCTCCATTGAACAAATTAGTACCTGCTCGTATTTCAGCTTTTTCATTTCCTCCAAGATAAAGTGTATATCTAAATCGATAGAAAAAAAACATAACTGATGAACAATAACAATATCATAACAAAGAATAAAAATATAATTTTATACAAGAGATTATATACCAGTTCGAGATCGAATCTAATCAATCGGACTGCTCCATTTACCCGTAACCAGTCTCTAAAGGCCCGTTTACACTAGCAATTTTGTCGCGCGACAAGAGCTGCGATTTCAATGGCGATTTCATTGCATATTTGTCAACGCTACTTTGAACATGCTCGAAATTTAGTGCAATTTGCTGTGACCTTCTGTCTCCTAAATTCGAGAGTATTTGAAATTGCAGCTCTTGTCGCGCGACAAAATTGCTAGTGTAAACAATTCAATTCAATTCAATTCAATTCAATTCAATTCAATTCATCTTTATTTACTACATATATTTACAATTTTATTTAACAATATTTAATTGAAACAGATTCAATAGTAGTAGCTAACTGTAATAGCCAGAGGCTAGACTTGACAGTTAGCTTAATATATATTATTGAATATGTTTTAATTACTTTGAAAGAGGAGATAATTATTAATTAATAATTGAATAATTTATGAATAAATAGATAATTAAATAAAGAATAGAAAGAATAGAAAAAAGGTACAAAATGACGGTAATACATGTACAGCTGAAGATAGCATAATAGTATTTGATTATTACAAATAAGATAAATTTACAAATGCGAAATTATATAATTTCAGTTATAGATGGCAATATTGGAGGTCTATTATGTACATTATATTCAATATTATAAGCAAAACTAGATAAGAAAAGAAAAACAAGGCTTAGCTAGCATAAGAATCTATCAGTCTTTTTTTCAGTTCTTTTTTAAACAATGGCCTGCTGAGCATTTTAAGATCTTCATCAATGGAATTCCAAACCTTTACACCATTAAAACGGATATTAAATTTGCCATAATTAGTTCTAACACGAGGCAAAGAAAGAGAAGATTTTGATGCAAGTCTGGTATTGTAGTTATGTGTCTCTTTGATTTTTACAAAAAAAAGGATCAAATACACTTGGTAATTTACCTGCATGATAGTCATACATGAATAATGCATTATGAAAATAGATGAGGTCATGAAGTTTTAGTATCTTTAGATTTATGAAGAGAGGGTTAGTATGATCAGTATAGGCAGAAAAGGTTAATATGCGAATGGCTTTTTTCTGGCGAAGAAATAGAGGGTTGACCGTAGACTGATAAGTATTTCCCCATGTTATTAGAGCATAAATAAAAAATGGATAAAGAATTGAGTAATAAAGATTGATAAGGATATCAGTACTAACAAAGTGCCTAAGCTTTGAAAGAGCTCCTATATTACGATTAATTTTTTTTGATATATACGAAATGTGTTCCTTCCAGTTCAAGTGGCAATCAATAATTACACCTAGGTACGTGATACTTTGATCATTACGGAGAGCTTTACCCTTAAGTTTTATGTTAATATGAAAATTTAACTTCTTTTGTGGGGCATGAAAGATAGTAAAGTTTGTTTTATCAGCGTTAAGTACTAGTTTATTGGCACACAGCCAGTCATGAACCAAAAGCAGTTGCTCATTACTCGGGATTCCTGTGGAATACCGAGTTTAAAATTCGGCATTATTTTTTTTATTATTATTATTATTTTTCTCCGTCATCGCCAAAAAGACGCGCACGCGCAGTATCGTCCAAGTTCTGAATTACTTCAATTTCGGCAGCCATTTTGTTTCTAACTTTGACAGTACAGTGTTTTAGTAATCAATGTCTTTAAATACACTCAAATCGCTTGCAAATCCACACACCATTCGCGGTATAGCCACACTAAAAGATGTCAAGCGTTTTCGGAAAGGAGATTTAGAGAGACGCCGTGAATCTATCGTCAAACTGACTATGAAAATGCCTATCGTGGAACTTAAACTATGTATTCAAAAGCGAATTATAATCAAACTTATACAAACTCTAAAACAACAAAGCTCAACTACAGAATGTGAACAAAGGTCTACCGAAGAAAAAACGAGGATTGCAAGCGGCATTTTAAGCGAAGAAGATTCAAGACTAGCGACTTGTGTTTACAGTCAACCAGACTCAAAGTAAGGCCGCCTAGCTTCTCAAAAATGATGACTTCTTTCATATAATAATGCTAAGTACCTTGCTTCTTTTATTATTTTTAATTCAAGGAAGTATTTTCTGTTTTTCCTATTTGATATTAGTCTTTATTAGGGTACAAAACAGTCAAGTTCTTCGACTGCTACACTCAAACTATTGTCATTTCATCGTTCAGTGATTGTGATATCAATCAATCAATCAATCAATATGTTTATTTAGTACCATAGTTGATTTTACAATTACAAAAATACATTACATTTAACAGAAATTTAGGTACAAGCTGCCTACAATAACCTGTGAGGGCTAGACTAGGTAGGCAGCTGATATACAATATATATAATAACATTGTTGGAAAGAATATTATGGACTAAAGTTTACAAATATAATTTGTAACATCTAATTACAAATAAACAAGAAATGAAGACAAAAAATAATGAAGACAAAAAAGGAGAACTAGAAGGCAGATAAATTCAATTATATAATAATAATTATTATATATATATATGTATACATATCTACATCCATGTAAGTACACATATACGTATACATTTACATATAGATATATACACATACACATAAACATACACATACACACATATTCACCATACATGTGTATTAAAAATATATAACTATCAATATAATTTAATATATGATTAATCATGGTAATATGTTATAACCAAAATTCAACATATATTTTACTAATAATTTTATATAAATAATAAAATATATCACTATATTATGAACGAGTTCATTACTGTACAACAGAATATTTTTGTAATATGGAGTTCATCAATTCATTTTTAAATTTCTTTATTCCTAGTTTTTTAAAGTTTTCATCAATAGAATTCCAGATTTGGGTGCCAGAATATTTAATATTAAACTTTCCATAGTTAGTTCTAGCTTTAGGAAGGGAAAATGTTGTTTTTGACGCAAGTCTAGTATTGTAAGAGTGTTTATCTTTCACACGTTGAAAAAAAGAGTCAAAAGTTTTTTGAAGAACACCTAAGGAAAAATTATACATAAAGATTGCAGTATGAAAATAAACTAAATCGAAAAATTTTAAAATTTTTAGCCTAATAAATAGTGGGTTTGTGTGATCATTAAATTGCTTGAAGGTCATTATACGCAAGACTTTTTTTTGAAGCATAAACAAAGGGTTAAGATTTGACTCGTAGGTATGTCCCCAAACTATAATTCCATATATAAGATATGGATATATTAATGAATAATAAAGAGATCGAAGAAGATCAAGATTGAGGTAATGACGAGCCTTGGCTATTACCCCAATGCTACGCTTAATCTTACTTGATATAAATGATACATGATTTTTCCATGAGAGATTTGAATCAAACATGATACCTAAATATTTGATTTGCTTATCTTGCTTCATTTTTTGGTCATTTATCTTAAATTGCACTTCATATGTTATTCTTTTTTGGAATGTATGAAAGATAACAAATGAGCTCTTATCTATGTTGAGTGAAAGTGAATTTACACAAAGCCATGTATAGATGTTAGACAAGTGAATATTAACATTAGTTTCCATTTCCTTTAAGCTTTTGTTGGAATAAAACAGATTTGAATCGTCTGCGAAAAGATGAAATGAGAATAGGTTGGTTGATTTCTGAAAATCATTTATATATAATAGAAACAAGAGAGGACCAAGAACTGATCCTTGCGGTACACCGCAGGAAATTGACAACACATCCGAATGAATTGAGCCAAGAGAGACATACTGCTTCCTATTATCTAAATATGATACAAACCAATTTTTTGCAATACCACGAATACCATAATGCTCCAATTTGCTTATTAAAATTTCATGATTAACAGTATCAAAGGCCTTACTTAGGTCAAGAAAAATACCACATGAATATGTATTATTTTCAATAGCACTTTGTATTTTGTCTGTAATTGATAGAAGCGCATGGATTGTAGAATGTTTGGCACGGAATCCAAATTGTTTATCAAATAATATATTTTCTTTGTTAATAAATTTGATTAGTCTATTAAAGACCAATTTTTCTAAGATTTTATCAAATATAGAAAGAATGGAAATAGGTCGATAGTTATTCACATCAATATGTGATCCTTTCTTAAAGACTGGGACTACTTCTGCAATTTTTAAATTCTCTGGAACTATTCCTGATGATATTGAAGTATTGAATATGGTTTGTAATGGAGCAGATATAAGATGCTTTATCGATTTTAGTACTAGAATTGGTATGCTACATGGTCCAACTGACTTTTTTGGATTTAAATTGTCAATTACTTCCTGTATTTCATTGATAGATATAGGTGATAAAAAGATACTATCATTAACTCTGGGAGGCATATACACCAGAGGACTTATATCTACATTTGGTATAGTTTCAGCTAGTTTTGTACCAATCTCAGTAAAGAACTGATTAAAATAGTTTGCCATAGTTTTACAATTAGTAATTTCCATGTCTTAAATTTCTCATAATAATATTGCGATTTAGTCTTTATATACTTTCTGTATAATTTGTTTTTGAAATCAATAGAAGTTCTAAGTCCCTTTGTAATCCATGGTTTGGCAGCTTGTTTGATTTCCTTATTACTTAATTGACGAATAGGAATATGCTTATCAATGATAGAAGAAATTTTAGAGTAAAAGGTATCAAATGATGTAGATGGATTTTCAGTGTCTGAAAATTCATTATTCCAATTAATAGACTGTACCTCATCTATTAAAGAGGATTCATCATATTTTGAATAATCTCGTTTGCAAATTTTAAAATTTTTGGGGAGAGCTGACAACTTGTTTATTATAAGAAAATTAGGTAGATGGTCTGTTAGGTCATATATAATGTTGCCACTGATTGTATGGTGAGTAATTGAGTTAAAAAAAATATTATCAATTAATGTAGCAGAGTGGTCTGTTATACGAGTTGGCTTAAGTATATGAGAATTAAAAAAGTAAGATTCCAAAGTATCAATAAAATTGTTAGTATCTGGGTGGGTGTCTGCTTTCAACAGATCAAGGTTGAAATCACCCATAATAATACAGTATTTGTTTTCTTTTGTAACCTTGTCAATTTTGCTATTAAGATACTGAATCAAAACATCAGGATCAGATCGAGGGTGTCTATATATGACACCACATATTATGTTTTGATGGAGGTCACTTTCCACTTCAATCCAAAGAGCCTCAAATTCGGGCACAGCACAAGAAAGATCACTCCTTAAGTGAGATGATAACTTATCTGAAACAAAAAAACCTGTACCACCTGCATTGGATAAGCTAGGTTGTGAATGAAATTTATACCCAGCAATATTATAGGTGTATAAATTATCTGATAAAGTGTTTAACTTGTTTCAGTGAGGCCAATTACTTTAAAATTATGATTCAATTCAAAGAGTAAATCTTTGAAATTATCATGGTTAGCATTAATACTTCTTATGTTTGCATGTAGGACAGAAAAATGTTTACTTGCTATACACGCTTGTATTTCATGACTATTTCTAAATTCTTGTGTTGAATAATAGGCAAAATTAGATGGTATAGGTATATTTATATCTGGATCACAATTAGATAAGCTACTCAAGATCGTATTAGAGTTCAAATTTGTGTCCATTTTACATATCTTATGGGCTCAGCAAATGTCATATATTAGATAAAACTAGTTGTTTGACTGTACAGGTATGAATGTATATAATGATGCAGAAGTAACAATAAAGATTACAAATAATACAAGATCTCGTTATACAAGACTTGTTTATTATAATTATAGACATTTTCGCTCTCATCATAGTTGTGAGACAAGTACAAAATGTAGAATATCAACACGATTAATACAGGCGTTTAGTCTTTATTAGGGTACAAAAAAGTCGAGTTCTTCAACCGCTACACTCAAACTATTGTCATTTCATCGTTCAGTGATTGTGATATATTACTAGTTGTTCGACTGTACAGGTATGAATGTATATAATGATGCAGAAGTCACAATAAAGATTACAAATAATACCAGATCTCGTTATCCAAGGTTTGTTGACATTTTCCGGCGCTGTCATTATAGTTGTGAGACAAGTACAAAATGTAGAATATCAACACGATTAATAAAGGCGTTTAAACACCAAAAGTAGGAAGCTTAGACGGTTTGTATATCATAGAATACGCTCAAATATACCAAGGTCTTCTGAGTTACATAATTATATTAACTGTGCAAAGGTCAAAATCGAGCATTATTCTTCAAAGTTCAAGGGGATTGGGACACAAGCATTTATTTCTCAAAAAAGGTTCAAATGTAAAGCCAGTCGGTATATATCGTCCCTTTCTTGTAATAGACCGATGTCTCTCTATAAGACTCAGTCACATGTAATGAATTACTGTAACTCTAAACTATATTATGATGTAGAGAAGAATACTGGTCCTAAAAACACACTATATGTTGATCCAAGCAAGACAATAACAGCACCATATAGCAAAGGTAATGCTTTTACCTTTAAAATTACAACAATGTGCTGCAATGAGTTTATGTTCTTTAATTTATAATAACAAAAATGAAATTAATTCATCAAATGAGCTTGTAATGATCATGAATATTGAGGATCAGTTCTGATTGTCACAATCGGCATGACAGTCATTTCTCATGAAATCAGAACTACCCACAAGTTTAAATGTGTTTAATACTGATTATGAACTTCAATTTAGTGACAGTTTTACAGGTAATCTACAAAAAGAAACTGCAAATTATTCATATCAGATATAGGTAGATAAACAAATTTCTGATGAAAGTGCGCGTTCACGCAGGCGTCTATTTTCATGAATTGTACTTATAATTAAACGCGTAGCTAGAGCATCAAAGAGAATCCCGAGTTCACGCAGTTATGCGTCTAGTTGACTTTTAATTCTAGGGCTACTAGGCTTTTATCTGCAAGAAATAGGTTGGTATCGTCTGCGAAAAGGTGGAAGTCAAGTATCTTAGAGGAGCGCTGCAAATCATTAATGTAGAGCAAGAAGAGCAAAGGAGAGCAAAGAGTAAACGGGCTATAAGAAAACCGGTCATATAATATTTAAGATTTGATATGCTACGATTTGCAACTACCTCAGCAACAATATAATACCATCAAAAAAAAAATGAAAAAAAAATATGAAACCCAAAGTGAAGCTTACATGGAAAGTAGTTTTAGCAACTAGACATCATCAAAGAAAATTTTAATAGTCTGGACAATTTCCGCAAAAGGATTTGTATTGTTTCAACTAAACAGTGCAACAATTACTGTAACACCTACTTAGTTTAATAATTCAATCTGACCATTCATATATGTAATTTTGATGGTCACATTTCAGCAATTGTGTGTTTTTCAACCACAATAGAAACAATAGAATAGGTGAGAAGTGGCCCTAATAAGAAGTGCTTTAGTTTTCACTAATGGGATATTAAAACTTACTATGTAAACTCTAAACAATATAAGTAATAAAAAGTGCCCATTATGATAATTACACTGCCTGCAAACGATCTAGAGCGAAAATATTATATCCATGATTTGGAATAAATTGCTACTGTGTAATAGATTTTTTTAGTGGCTACTAATCACTATGAAAGAGAAAGAGTTCCTTTTTAAATGAGGTACTGTTTCCTTGTATGTGATGTTTCTAGTTGACTAAATAGTCACTAAATTAGAGCGGAAACACTTAATCCGTGAAATAAAATTGTTACTAACAAGTAGTTTTTATTTAGTGGCTATCACTCAACCAGAACAGTCTAAGAAAAGGCAAATACAAAGGAGACAATACTTCATTACAGCTTTACTTGTCTAAAATAGTCACTAATATGCACTAAATAAGAACTATTAGACAGTAAAAAAATATTTTTTATTTCACGGATTAAGTGTTTGCGCTCTAATAGGAACTCTTTTTTTTTTATAGTTCATGGTATCTTCGCTCTATTTAAAATTACAAATCCTATATAGTAATTAACTCAAATTTGAATTCCGGTTTTTTTTTTCTTTTAGAGGGTTAAAATTAATCCTTCAGTATTGAGTGAAATATTTGTGAGAACTTTTGAATACCATTTTAGTTTAGATACTTTACCATAGTTGAACTTTTCAGTACGATTATAATGATGATATATTTGTACTTATCGATTTTCATTAAATAACCTAGTGATCTAGAATAACCAATATGTTTTGAACAAACTAAAAACTTTAGAGTCAAATAATGTCAAATCTGACGGAAAAAAAAGGCAAAACATGTTATTTCTAGTTAAAAAAATATTTCATTGTTTTTTTTTTCTTTTCAAAGAAGTTTAGTCTTTATAATTTTAGTAAAGCCATGTTTCAAGCATGTATTGTTTGAACTCACACTGAAAAGTGTCGAAATACCAACTGCAAAACCCTCAAATCCCACCAAACAATTAAAGTGAAAACTTACTTGAGAACCCCATTGAGAAGCTCTAACTTGATGTAATCTGAAATCCCTCTGGAATACAGCATTAGTCCTGATGGATGGATTGTTTTGAAGCGAAGAGAAATAGCATTCTTATTTGTGGTTATTGCTGGACGGATTTTGAAATTATAGCTGAAATACTCACGACCCTTGAATGTAACTTCAGTGGCGAGAACTTGGAAGGCGTTCACAGCAACAATACAGCATAGTAGTAGCAAAGATGTGCTCATACTGAGTAATCTTATTGTGTATATTGTATTAATCACACAATTATAAACTCTTGATAGCGCTTTCCATGTTTCAATAGAAATGAAATAACTTCAATTCAATGCTGGTCGGTCCTTGTGCAGTAGAGGTTTAACACTGGTTATCGAAAGTTGTCGACATTGCTTCAAGGTTTTACTTACAATCAGCAATGAAAAACTGCGATTTTTTATCGAACCAATCCTGAAGTGAGTTGTTAATTTTTGCTTAATTGTTTTCCTCTTAGCAAGTTGGACAGGTGTACGGCTGTGAACATGCTTAAACCTCTCATCGCTTCTCTTCAAGGAATTTACAATGTTTTATTCATCTTACTTCACAGCCCAATATTTCATAGCCCGTCTGCTAATTCTTTATGATTTTATTGTCGAAATACAATGTTTTTCAGCGTGTGAATAATTGTGACATGATCTTGTGGCTTCTGTTCAAAGCTTTGTACGCGATTGCTAAAGATATCGATCACGTCAAAATTGGGTTTGGATCACATCGTATATCAATCTTTTTAAAGATCCGTATGTAACTTGATGTATCGAGTCATCTTCTAGTTATCCTCTGCTTATGCGAACTTTAGCAACCAATATTCGCACGAAAATATAATTCGACAAATTTAAAGCAGATTTTAGATTTTTTTTCACCCACCTCCCCATACCCACATAGTGAAGTGATAGTGTTTTCGTGATCCAACCATACATCCTTAAGAAATGGTCAAACCACAATCGCAACATTACTGAGTGAACTACCGGTATTTTCAAGCACTGGTATTTTTAATTCAGTATTACAGTATTTTTAAATAACATAATTACTTATGAAAGTCTATAAATCCTACTGAATTCCAATGGGTTTCGAGAAGAAATTTAAAGTAAAGAAATCGTAGCTATTTAGAATTTTTAAATGATGGTTATCAAACCATAATCATTCTCTCGGTCAATTTAATAAAAGACTTTCGATAATTGTATTACGAAAACAATAGCGATCGATCAGCGAAGATGAACATTTCAAACTATTCGCGATATACCTCTGCCGTCTATAAAAAAAAGAATGCACGCCATGCAGCCATAGATCCGTGAAACAACTACTCACTATTTAGGACGTAATATGCTGATTTTACGTCGTCCGTAAACGAAAAACTACTAACTAGTTTGTAGTAGTGCGTAATAGTTGGTAATAGATACAAAGAGACAAAGAGTCAAGATTATGTGTGTCATACAATAAATTAATTTGATCATAACAACCAATTATATTCTAAAGATGAAAACACAAGAAACTACAGTGAATTGTATTAGCTGTTATATAACAAATTCAGTGATCGTCATTTGAGTCCTTTCTTCTTCTTTTTTCTTCCTAATTCTGTGTTTGCATTCTCACGGATTAAATGAAGGCCACTCTGGTCTAGTTTAGTAGTGTAGTTAGTAACTACCAACAGGGAATAGAAATCGGAAGTACTCTAAATACGTCTATGCTATTTAGGTGTGCGTGAAGCATGATGCCTCAGTGAGTTAACCTTTTGTAGATTTGCTCGAAACCACTTTAATCAATGTTTTCAGTGACTTGTAGCTCAAGGGGAAAAATAAAAGCAAATAGCTACACGCATACCTCATTAGCATGTTATTTCACACATATGCTAATTTGTATTTTAAAAGTAGGTTATACTTTGGCTGTGGCACGAGTCTTAAAATGCAGAATATTTCCATGTAGGTTGCCCAGTCATCTGCTGGCCAGCAGGAACCGAGGGGGATTGGGTATATTGTAATACAAGCACATGGATATTTGATTCGTCGAAGGGATGATTTCTCGGTGGAAGGTAATCGCGAATATTCTCATATTTTATGCCCTCACGTCACATCGTTCGCAGTAGAATTACACGTAAGTGTATGTCGAATGTTACTTTTTATCCATCATTTCATAATGCTATGGAATGGATTCACAACCAATGGATATTTAACAGTATTGTAAGTATTCTTAGAGTACGATACAGCGCACTAGAAGTGAAGACAACAACAGTATACTACTTTAGTGTCTTTAGTGTTGTTTAGGGTAAATACATTGCTTCTTGTAATTATTTCTTATACATTTTCGATTTAAGTAACAAGTTTATCTGTCAATAGTTTAATTTTATTGCCGACTACTACAAGCTTCATGTTATTGGTCTTATAAGGAAATTTTATGATTCATAACTTGATAGAAAAAATTTGATTGAAAATACAACTTGTCTTCTGATCGCGATCAGAATTTTGTGCGTGCAAAGAGAGTCGACATCTGGACTGGGTTTTCACAATCTTATACATGCTGTTCATGACCATATTCATGACCATGCTAATCACTGTCCTTTCCCAGGGCACGAGTTAACCCTGAAAGCCAGGGTCTAGTTAAATATACAACCGATTTTAAAGACTTTTAACAGCAATATATACGTGACAATCTTTCAATGTCTTGATCTTTTGAAGCACAGTAAGTAAATATGTTTTTTTTTATGAAATGTAAATATACTACTTGTTCCAATCGCAATGATCAAAGCTACATTTTCATGTATTTCTTTCATCCAGAATAAATCAAACTCTGCATTCTATGAACTATTCATTACACACATAGCAATATTAACATGTTCATGTGTAAATTTAAACAGCGGTAGTTTTATAAGAAAAAAGAACAACAACAACAACAAAACATTTATTTGTGTCAAATATTTTATTCATCAAATAAATCAATTCCTATTTATATACATCATTGATTATTAATAATTTATACATCTATTTGTAATTTATTAATACCAAGTTATCATTCGATTCGTTCATCTTTAAGCAGGCTATCAAACAAGTGACCAAACAAACGTTTAAATGAGCTGTCATAGAATGCCGTGGTTTCACACTCTTGTCCAGGTACACACCAATTCCAGTCAGTAACGTCTTGTGGCATGGGCGTGGTGTCGGCTTCTCTTGGTGTTGCCAAACAATTCACAGTAGCAGGTTTACGGGTCACTTGGTCTGACAGGATCTGCGGTGACAGTTGTTGTAGGTCAGCGGACATGTGACAATAAGATTGCTCAGGCTCCGATAGTGTTGTGATGACTCGGTTGTCTTTAACAGCAGGGCTACCGTTCAAGGATCGTCTCAAGGCCATTCTTCTCTTCCATCGCTGTACATGCTGGTCTGTGTAAGTCACCTTTTAAAGGTGGACCAGTTGGCGTCTTTTGGCACGAGCGTTCTTGAACCAGTTCTGTAAAAACAATAACAACATACATACAATACAAAAATATACAACTTCTTGTGAATGATATTATTTTGGTGTATGTTTTGGAACGGCCGCGTTTAGCAACACAAAAAATGTACAAATTTTATTTGATAAAGTATTAAATTGTTAGTTGAAATTTAAATTAGTATAAGATGTTTAATAAATAATTTATGTTTTGTGCGTATATCAAGTATTTAATTAGTATGATAAAAGATAAACAATATACCTTTGTGACTTTCATCTTGAAAAACAAATAATGGCATGTGATAAAACGGATAACTCAACGTTCGTTTTGTTTTTGACAAAATTGCACAATTTTCATTCTCGCAACAAAATTAAGCGTATTCTACTGATATCATTTCTCAAAACCTAAAATGTACTTTTATTTACCTGAACTCGTTTGATTTGCACATTTAACGATAGTGCCAGTGCCTTCTGTCTTTGACGGTCAGCAAACTCGCCCATTTCAAATGCAGACTGCAATACTTGTACTTGTCCAGCGGTAAACTTTCTACCACGAAGTCGTAGTGGATGATCATCTTTGCGAGTGGCACTTGGAACCAAATCTGAAATCAAGACAATCTACATCAGTAACTAGTCTAGTGATGAGAGTTATTTACAATTCCGTGCTTTTTTGCAAGAGGGTAGTTGTTGTTTCGCGCTATATGCATAATTTTAGCGCCAAATATGCTAATTTAAATAATCCGTATAAAAGCTAAGTGTAACGGTTTAGATTTCATTCTAAGTACTACTGTCAAGCCTCCGGGTAAGTCTAGATCGATTTTCAAGCTATTAACACGTAATCATAATTTCTAACTAGATATATACACATTGCAGATTTCGAACCCACCCATAAAGCTGCACTATGTCACGTAATAAGTAATAAAGATGTTTGAAACCAGATGCAAAGCCTAGTACTTGTGAATCATTCGAAATCCGTGGTGCCATCAAGATGACGGATCAAGAAGCAAGTAAAGAAAACGCCAAAAGTCAACGAAGAAATGCCAAAGCAAAGTTTACGAGAAAACTGAATGAGAATGTTAAATCAATCGACGAGAAAAGGAACCAAGAAGTTGTTGGCCAGCTATTCGCAGAGTTGAAAGAAGCCTGGAGCAATGTCGAAAGCAAGCACGAAAACTACTGCGCGTATCTAAGCGACGACGAATGTGAAAATGAAGAAGGATGGATCTCAGAAATTCATGTACGTTATGTTAACGCGATGGTTAAAAACACAGAATACGAAAGCGAATATAAAGAACAAGAAAAGACTCTCAAGTTGAAGGAACAACAAACGGAGATACGCAAGAAAGAACAAGTTAACACAAGAAAATTGATCGAGCAAACGAAAGTTAAGCGAGATTTGAACCACGGCCTATTCCAACAGCTAATAAATGACCTTCAAGCTATGCTAAAAGATGAAGAAAAGCTCGAAGTAGCAGTCCTAATCAAGTTAAACAAAGAATTGGACTCAACCTTTAAAGAATGCAAAGAAATAAGTGACAAGTACATAGAACTTCTAGCTGAAGAAGATTGTGACGTGTCGACTGATATTCTGTGGATGAAAAACTTACAACAAGTTCACAGCCGCGCTATCTTTGAGATCGAGAGAAGAATCGCAAGGGGTAAACAACTTAAAGAAGAGAGAAGCAACGTACGTCTAGAAAAAACGAAGTTACCGATGTTTGACGGAAATCTGAGGAATTATGCTCGATTCAAAACAGACTTTCAAAAACAAGTTCAACCTCATTTATCCAAAGAAGCCGCTCCATACACGCTTAGATCATGCCTGGGAAGAGAACCGCTGAAAATCGTAAAAAGCGTAGACGATGATTTAGACATGATGTGGAAGTATCTTGATGAAAAATACGCTGATCCAGCCAAAGTTGTTGATGCTATCATGAACGTCATTCATATGTTCAAACCCATGAAAGAAAATGACAACAAAAAGTTCGTAGAGTTCGTAGATGTCGTAGAAGATTCCTACAGAGACCTAGTTCGCCTTGGTTTGGAAATGGAGATAACAACGACCAGTTCTATTAGTATTGTGGAGAAGAAACTTCCACCTGACGTCAAAAGAGAGTGGTCGAAAACCATCACCAACCCAAGCATCGACAAAACAGATAAATTTCGTATTCTTCTGGAGTTCTTAATTAGCCAAAGAAGAGCGATAGAATATGAATCATCGAATATACGCATCAACGCAGTTTCCACAAAGCCTATTGTCCAAACCGTTCATTTTGCAGATAACAACCAAGAAAGAACAAAGCCTTTTGTCCAAACCGAAAACAACCAAGTTACAAAATCACCATATCGTAAATGCCTAATCCACGGTAACGGTAACCATTGGACCGATGAATGTAAACAGTACATTTCGAAGACGATTGAAGAAAAAAGGGAACTTCTCATGGAAAAGAAAGCCTGCTGGTCCTGTTTGAAACCCGGACATTCCATTAATGACTGTAAAAGAAGAAGAAAATGCGGGGAAAATGGATGTATGTTAAATCATCACAGGACAATTCACGAAGAGAAAAAGCATCAACACTCAGTATCAACTTGCAATTCTTCGATAAATCATGCTGAATCATGTCTACTTCAGTACCAGAAGATAAAGACGCCCAAAGGAACAGTCAACGCTCTCTGGGATAGTGCAGCGTCGTTGTCCTTTATAACATATGACAAAGCAAAAGCTGAACGACTTCATGGTAAAAACATTGATTTAAACATCGTCACTGTCGGAGGTAAAGCTGAAACGTTGAACTCGAAGGAATATACACTGACTCTCATCGACAAAGAAGGAAACACTGTGAACATTGTTGCATACGGAATAGAACAGATTACTTCAACTACTACTCAGCAAGTAAATGTCAACAACATTGTTAAGCTGTTCGAGGGAGTACATGAAGAAGAAATCGAAAGACCTGTCGGACCTGTAGATGTGCTCATTGGTTACAATTATGCAGACCTCCATCCAAAGCCTGAGCAGAAATGCGAACGTTTGTTGCTACTAAGTAATAACTTTGGTCGTTGTATCGGTGGATGCATTCCAAATACGTCGGATGATATTCAAGTCAGCCAAATCAATCATGCGTGTTTGTATTCTATGTCTCCAATTAGTACTGAAGACTTCTTCTCAATTGAAAACCTTGGAGTTGCTTGTAAACCTCAATGTGGTGGATGTAGATGTGGAAAATGCTGTATTGGAGCTAAAACCTGTTCACTGAAAGAAGAACGAGAGATGAAGTTGATCGAAAAGAACCTCGACTACGATGATGTAAACAAAGTGTGGACAGCTGTTTATCCTTGGATAAAGAACCCTGAAGATCTGCCAGACAACGAGCTAGTAGCTACTAAAATGTTGGAGTCAACTGAAAGAAGATTACAGAAAAATCCATCTCATGCTAAAGTCTATCAAGAGCAGATTCAAGATATGGTATCAAGAGGTGTAGCACGTAAGCTAACTAAGACAGAAAAAGAAGATTACAATGGTCCTGTACACTACATCTCGCACCATGAAGTACTACGTCCAGAATCCACCTCCACACCAGTACGCATTGTGTTCAACAGTAGCGCTAACTACAAAGGACACTCATTGAATGACTATTGGGCCAAAGGGCCTGATCTATTGAACAACTTACTTGCTGTACTCCTACGATTTAGAGAAGACGAGGTAGCTTTGATGGGAGACGTAAAGAAAATGTACCATTCAGTCAAGATCAGTCCTCTGGATCAACACACTCACAGATTCTTGTGGAGAGATATGGAAGTCCATAGAAATCCTGATGTATACATTATTGAACGTGTGTCTTTTGGTGACAAACCATCTGGTGCTATCGCTACACTTGCAATGCGAAAAACTGCAGAAATGAGCCAAGACGAATATCCACAAGCAGCAAGAACAGTTATTGACAACTCGTATATGGATGATATCATTGACAGCGTTTCCAGTAAAGAAGAAGCAATGAAACTAACGGAAGACATCGACAAAATCTTGAAAAAAGGAAATTTCAACATGAAATCCTGGATAGTATCACAAAGTTCAGATGTTACTGCAGACCAAGATATCAATTTGATAGATCCAATCGTGTCAACCAAGGAGAAAGTTTTGGGAGTACTATGGGACCCTAAGACAGACAATCTTCATTATAAGATCAAACTGAACTTTTCTCCGAAAAGGAGAAAGCTGCATACAGAGTCTGACATCACAGTAAATGAAATTCCACATCGATTTCCAGATCAACTAACCAAGCGAATGATTCTCTCACAAGTCAACGGAATATACGACCCACTTGGTCTCGCTGGTCCAATCACTGTAAAGGCCAAGATTATGATGAGAAAACTTTGGACAGAAAATTCAAATCTTGACTGGGATGAGCCAATACCAACAAGTTCACAAGATGAATGGCTACAATTCTTTCAAAGTCTATTTGAGATGGAGAATATTTCGTTCAATAGATGTCTCAAGCCAGCTAAAGCTGAAGGTCCTACAATACTCGTAATATTCAGTGATGCATCTAAAGACGCTTATGGTGCATGTGCATATGTAAGGTGGAAGATCGACGGTAGTTTTGCATCAAGCCTGGTCTTATCCAAGAATCGTCTCACACCAGCAAAACAGATGTCTATTGATCGTCTAGAGTTATGTGCAGCTGTACTCAACAAAAGAATCAAAGAATTCATCGAAAGAGAAACAAGATGGAAGTTCGAGAAGATTTACCACATCGTTGACTCACAGATTGTCCAAGCACAAGTCAAGAAAGAATCCTATGGATACAATACATTCGTAGCAACAAGAGTCGGGGAAATACAGGAAGGTACTAACCCAAATGAATGGTACTGGATAGAGGGAGAGCTGAACGTTGCTGATTACTTAACAAGAGGAAAGTCACCAAGTGAAATAGATGAAAGCAGCATATGGCAGCATGGTCCTGAATTTCTCAAGAAACCAGAAAGTGAATGGCCAATTAGCAACAACTGCTATGTTACACCACAAGCTGAACTAATCATGAATACAAACGTTAAACCTGTTGACAATTTGGCCACAAGAATTGACATCGTGCGATTTTCATCATATACAAAGCTGATAAGAGTAACAGCACGTGTACTTACACTGTACGGAAACGACACAGACAAACCAAGCCTCAAGAATGCCTGTAAGTGCCCTAATCCAGATAACATAAAGAAAGCTGAAAGCATGGTATCACTGTGGAGTTGACTTATTTGGACCATTTCAAATAAGAGACGCTGTAAAGAAAAGAACAACCGGCAAAGCCTATGGAGTGATATTTACTTGCATGTCATCTAGAGCGGTACATGTCGACGTGGCTGCGGATTATTCAACAGAGAAATTCCTAATGGTGCTTCGCAGATTTGTAAGCCTAAGAGGATACCCAAGGAAATTACTCTCAGACAACGGCCCTCAGCTAGTGAAAGCTAATCAAGAACTCAACAAGATGACCAAATCTTGAGTGGGAATTCACGCCCGCAGACGCACCATGGAGAAACGGCGTAACAGAGTCCTTAATAAAGTCAGTCAAGAAAGCTCTTACCGTAGCTGTTAAGGATAATGTGATGACTTTCTCAGAGTTGCAAACCGTGTTCTACGAGGCAGCAAACTTAGTGAACGAACGCCCAATTGGACGTCATCCAACGTCGACCGATGATGGCTATTATCTCTGTCCTAACAACCTTCTTCTTGGACGATGTTCATCGAGAGTACCAAGTGGACCATTCAAAGAAACCTGTAGCCCAGCCCAACGCTTCGAATTCGTACAGCGAATTTGTAACGCGTTCTGGAAACACTGGACAAGAGACTTCTTCCCATCCCTTACAGTCAGAACCAAATGGCATACTGCCCACAGAAATGTGATGGTCAACGATATCGTGATAATTCAAGATTCAAACCAAGTACGTGGAAATTGGAAGATTGGAAAGATTACCAAAGTGTATCCTGACAGCAAGGGAAAAGTGCGAAAAGTTGATGTGATCTACAAACATGGAGACAGTACCCCTACAACTGTACAAAGAGCTGTCCAAAGACTGGTTGTAATATTACCAGCAAATCAAGAATAAACGAACATTGAAATATATGAACACTTTAAGTAGAATAATTTTATTAGTGGAATAAGTAATACACGTATTTTCATTATTAAGGGCGGGAGTGTTTCGCGCTATATGCATAATTTTAGCGCCAAATATGCTAATTTAAATAATCCGTATAAAAGCTAAGTGTAACGGTTTAGATTTCATTCTAAGTACTACTGTCAAGCCTCCGGGTAAGTCTAGATCGATTTTCAAGCTATTAACATGTAATCATAATTTCTAACTAGATATATACACATTGCAGATTTCGAACCCACCCATAAAGCTGCACTATGTCACGTAATAAGTAATAAGTAATAAAGATGTTTGAAACTGTGAATCAGTTGTTTTTTTCTCGAAAGACTTACCGCAGTTAAACAAGCAGCATTCAGAAGAACCAAAGTGTAAACGGCGTCTAACCTCGGGGAGATATAACGTTTGGGATTCCTGTTTTAGCCAGGGGACTGCGCTTTGCCATCGGACGATAGGACGGATAACTAGTATATTTAATATGGCCGGTGTTTCGTTGTTATCGTTTAAACACAGAAGGAAAATGAACACAAACGACGGTAAATTCATGTTTTATTGATCCTCAAGTGAGTATGTTGTGTTTTATTTAGTCCACTAACAAACATTGCTCACGACTAGAAGCAAACAGTATCCTACAGCCCGTGGTCTAACACTCGACATGATTGTTTGTGTTTGTAAGGTAAATCAACGTACTAATCGAACGACGTTCAACAAGTGAATGTTAACATTATTGGGATGTATTCCAGTATTTATAGGATTGTTTAGATCGAGTTATCATCTCGTAGCGTCTATTGTCTTGTAAACAACAATAGAAGTATTGTTCTGACACTTTACTTCTCACCTCAAACTTGGTGAATGCTTTTCTATTGTCTATTGTTTACACTTAACAATTGAACGTGTGAAGTCTTAAAGTTATCGATAAACAGATCTAGACGCTAAAATCATCAACAAGTGAACAATAAAAAGGCTGTAATTAGTTGATCTCAAGAGTGTTTTTTTCCAAATAATATATTTTGAACACAAATAATGATTTTATATCTTTTATTATTATTATCATTACATGATTGTAAATCTTGTTATATGTGCATGTAATTAGAATATATTTTTTTAATTTTGTAGTGGTAGTTATTATAAACTTGGTAAGAATACTAATAAAAAAGGTTTTCCAGCTCATTTACATTAGATTCGTCACATATTGAGATGCGACGTTTGAGCTACACCTTATTTGCACAAATTGAAACTATCTGATGGAAATGTTCCAGTTACGAATCGAAAGTAGTTTATAGAAAATGAATATATACATTTTTTTATTAAATTCTGTTTTCTGAAATTTGTAGCAGTAATAGTATTCCGACAAAAAAAAAACATCAACAACAACAACAACATTTTTTATATCAAATATTTTATTCATCAAATAAATTATTTCCTATGTATATACATAATTGATTTATTTCTATATCTATTTACAATTTATTAATACCAAGTTATCATTCGATTCGTTCATCTTTAAGCAGGCTATCAAACAAGTGACCAAATAAATGTTTAAATGAGCTGTCATAGAATGCCGTGGTTTCACACACTGGCCCAGGTACACACCAATTCCAGTCAGTAACGTCTTGTGGCATTCGCGTGGTGTCGACTTCTCTTTGTGTTGCCAAACAATTCACAGTAGCAGATTTAGGGGTCACTTGGTCTGACAGTATCTGTTGTGGCAGTTGTTGTAGGTCATCCAACAGGGGATAATAAGATTGCTCAGGCTCCGATAGTGTTGTGATGACTCGGTTGTCTTTAATAGCAGGGCTACCGTTCAAGGATCGTCTCAAGGCCATTCTTCTCTTCCATCGCTGTACGTGGTGGTCTGTGTAAGTCATCTTTTGAAGGTGGACAAGTTGGCGTCTTTTTGCACGAGCGTTCTTGAACCAGTTCTGTAAACACAATAACAAAACATTAAATACAAAAATCTACAACTTCTTGTGATTGATATCATTTTGGTGTATGTTTTGTAACGGCTTTTAGCAATACAAAAAATGTGAAAATGAAGTATGCAAATGTTAGTTGAAATTTAAATTGGTTAAAGATGTTTAATCAATCATTTAATTTTTCTGAATACATCAAGTATCTAGTATGTAAAAGATAAACAATATACGTTTGTGACTTTCTTCTTGAAAAACAGATAAAGCCATGAGATAAAAAGGATAACTCTACGTTCGTTTTGTTTTTAGCAAAATTGCACAATTTTCACTCTCGCACCAAAATTAAGCGTATTCTACTGATATCATTTCTCACCAACTAAAATGTACTTTTATTTACCTGAACTCGTTTGACTTGCACATTCAACGATAGTGCCAGTGCCTTCTGTCTTTGACGGTCAGCAAACTCGCCCATTTCAAATGCAGACTGCAACACTTGGACTTGTCCAGCGGTAAACCTTCTACCACGAAGTCGTAGTGGATGATCATCTCTGCGAGGGGCACTTGGAGCCTGTGCGGCTTCTTCTAGAGGAACCAAATCTGAAATCAAGACAATCTACATCAGTAACTAGTCTAGTGATGAGAGTTATTTACAATTCCGTGCTTTTTACCAAAGGGGTAGTTTTTTTTTTCTCAAAAGACTTACCGCAGTTAAACAAGCAGCATTCAGAAGAACCAAAGTGTAAACGGCGTCTAACAGTCGACATGATTGTTTGTGTTTGTAAGGTAAATCAACGTACTAATCGAACGATGTTCAACAAGTGAATGATAACATTATTGGCATGTATTCCCGTATTTATAGGATTGTTTAGATCGAGTTATCATCTCGTAGCGTCTATTGTCTTGTAAACAACAATAGAAGTATTGTTCTGATACTTTACTTCTCACCTCACACTTGGTGAATGCTTTTCTATTGTCTATTGTTTACACTTAACAATTGAACGTGTGAAGTCTTAAAGTTATCGATAAACAGACCCTAAAATGATCAACAAGTCAACAACAAAAAGGCTGTAATTAGTTGGTCGCAAGGGTGTTTTTTTTTGAAAAAATATTTTGCACACAAATAAATATTTTATGTTTTTCACTATTATCATTACATGATTGTAAATCTTGTAATATGTGTATGTAATTAGAATAGTTTTCTTTCATTTTGTAGTGGTAGTTTTTATAAACTTTGTAAGAAAATTAATAAAAGAGGTTTTCCACATTTACATTAGATTCGTCACATGTGAGATGCGACGTTTGAACTACACCTCATTTGCACAAATTGAAACTATCTGATGGAAAATGTTCGTATTACGAATTGAAAATAGTTTATAGAAAACGATATTAACATTTTTATGAAACCGGTACCCTGTTTCCTGAAATTTGTAGCGGTAATAGTATTCCGACAAAAAAACAACAACAAACTACATTTTTTATGTCAAATATTTTATTCATCAAATAAATTATTTCCTATGTATATACACCATTCATTTATTTATATATCTATTTACAAATTTATTTTTATCAAGTTGTCACTCGATTCGTTCGTCTTTAAGCAGGCTATCAAACAAGTGACCAAACAAACGTTTAAATGAGCTGTCATAGAATGCCGTGGTTTCACACACTTGTCCAGGTACACACCAATTCCAGTCAGTAGCGTCTTGTGGGATGGGCGTGGTATCGACTTCTCTTGGTGTTGCCAAACAATTCACAGTAGCAGGTTTAGGGGTCACTTGGTTTGACAGGATCTGTGGTGACAGTGGTTGTAGGTCAGCGGACACGTGGCAATAAGATTGCGCAGGCTCCGATAGTGTTGTGATGACTCGGTTGTCTTTAACAGCAGGGCTACCGTTCAAGGATCGTCTTAAGGCCATTCTTCTTTTCCATCGCTGTACGTGGTGGTCTGTGTAAGTCATCTTTTGAAGGTGGACCAGTTGGCGTCTTTTGGCACGAGCGTTCTTGAACCAGTTCTGTAAACACAATAACAAAACATTAAATACAAAAATCTACAGCTTTTTGTGATTATATCATTTTGGTGTATGTTTTGCAACGGCGTTTAGCAATACAAAAAATATGAAAATGTTATTTGATAAAGTATGCAGATGTTAGTTGAAATTTAAATTAGTTAAAGATGTTTAATAAATCATTTAAGTTTTGTGGGTACATCAAATATCTAGTATGGTAAAAGATAAACAATATACGTTTGTGACTTTCATTTTGAAAAACAGATAAAGCCGTGAGATAAAAAGGATAACTCAACGTTCGTTTTGTTTTTAACAAAATTGCACAATTGTCACTCTCGCACCAAAATTAAGCGTATTCTACTGATATCATTTCTCACCACCTAAAATGTACATTTATTTACCTGAACTCGTTTGACTTGCACATTCAACGATAGTACCAGTGCCTTCTGTCTTTGACGGTCAGCAAACTCGCCCATTTCAAATGCAGACTGCAACACTTGGACTTGTCCAGCGGTAAACCTTCTACCACGAAGTCGTAGTGGATGATCATCTCTGCGAGGGGCACTTGGAGCCTGTGCGGCTTCTTCTAGAGGAACCAAATCTGAAATCAAGACAATCTACATCAGTAACTAGTCTAGTGATGAGAGTTATTTACAATTCCGTGCTTTTTACCAAAGGGGTAGTTTTTTTTTTCTCAAAAGACTTACCGCAGTTAAACAAGCAGCATTCAGAAGAACCAAAGTGTAAACGGCGTCTAACAGTCGACATGATTGTTTGTGTTTGTAAGGTAAATCAACGTACTAATCGAACGATGTTCAACAAGTGAATGATAACATTATTGGCATGTATTCCCGTATTTATAGGATTGTTTAGATCGAGTTATCATCTCGTAGCGTCTATTGTCTTGTAAACAACAATAGAAGTATTGTTCTGATACTTTACTTCTCACCTCACACTTGGTGAATGCTTTTCTATTGTCTATTGTTTACACTTAACAATTGAACGTGTGAAGTCTTAAAGTTATCGATAAACAGACCCTAAAATGATCAACAAGTCAACAACAAAAAGGCTGTAATTAGTTGGTCGCAAGGGTGTTTTTTTTTGAAAAAATATTTTGCACACAAATAAATATTTTATGTTTTTCACTATTATCATTACATGATTGTAAATCTTGTAATATGTGTATGTAATTAGAATAGTTTTCTTTCATTTTGTAGTGGTAGTTTTTATAAACTTTGTAAGAAAATTAATAAAAGAGGTTTTCCACATTTACATTAGATTAGTCACATGTGAGATGCGACGTTTGAACTACACCTCATTTGCACAAATTGAAACTATCTGATGGAAAATGTTCGTATTACGAATTGAAAATAGTTTATAGAAAACGATATTAACATTTTTATGAAACCGGTACCCTGTTTCTTGAAATTTGTAGCGGTAATAGTATTCCGACAAAAAAACAACAACAAACTACATTTTTTATGTCAAATATTTTATTCATCAAATAAATTATTTCCTATGTATATACACCATTCATTTATTTATATATCTATTTACAAATTTATTTTTATCAAGTTGTCACTCGATTCGTTCGTCTTTAAGCAGGCTATCAAACAAGTGACCAAACAAACGTTTAAATGAGCTGTCATAGAATGCCGTGGTTTCACACACTTGTCCAGGTACACACCAATTCCAGTCAGTAGCGTCTTGTGGGATGGGCGTGGTATCGACTTCTCTTGGTGTTGCCAAACAATTCACAGTAGCAGGTTTAGGGGTCACTTGGTTTGACAGGATCTGTGGTGACAGTGGTTGTAGGTCAGCGGACACGTGGCAATAAGATTGCGCAGGCTCCGATAGTGTTGTGATGACTCGGTTGTCTTTAACAGCAGGGCTACCGTTCAAGGATCGTCTTAAGGCCATTCTTCTTTTCCATCGCTGTACGTGGTGGTCTGTGTAAGTCATCTTTTGAAGGTGGACCAGTTGGCGTCTTTTGGCACGAGTGTTCTTGAACCAGTTCTGTAAACACAATAACAAAACATTAAATACAAAAATCTACAGCTTTTTGTGATTATATCATTTTGGTGTATGTTTTGCAACGGCGTTTAGCAATACAAAAAATATGAAAATGTTATTTGATAAAGTATGCAGATGTTAGTTGAAATTTAAATTAGTTAAAGATGTTTAATAAATCATTTAAGTTTTGTGGGTACATCAAATATCTAGTATGGTAAAAGATAAACAATATACGTTTGTGACTTTCATTTTGAAAAACAGATAAAGCCATGAGATAAAAAGGATAACTCAACGTTCGTTTTGTTTTTAACAAAATTGCACAATTGTCACTCTCGCACCAAAATTAAGCGTATTCTACTGATATCATTTCTCACCACCTAAAATGTACATTTATTTACCTGAACTCGTTTGACTTGCACATTCAACGATAGTGCCAGTGCCTTCTGTCTTTGACGGTCAGCAAACTCGCCCATTTCAAATGCAGACTGCAACACTTGAACTTGTTCAGCGGTAAACCTTCTACCACGAAGTCTTAATGGATGATCATCTCTGCGAGGGGCACTTGGAACCTGTGCAGCTTCTTCTAGAGGAACAAATTCTGAAATCAAGACAATCTACATCAAACCCTAGCCTAGTGATGAGAGTTATTTACAATACCGTGCTTTTTTACTAATGGGTAGTTGTTATTTCTCGAAAGACTTACCGCAGTTAAACAAGCAGCATTCAGAAGAACCAAAGTGTAAACGGCGTCTAACAGTCGACATTATTGTTTGTGTTTGTAAGGTAAATCAACGTACTAATCGAACGATGTTCAACAAGTGAATGATAACATTATTGGCATGTATTCCAGTATTTATAGGATTGTTTAGATCGAGTTGTCATCTCGTAGCGTCTATTGTCTTGTAAACAACAATAGAAGTATTGTTCTGATACTTTACTTCTCACCTCACACTTGATGAATGCTTTTCTATTGTCTATTGTTTACACTTAACAATTGAACGTGTGAAGTATTAAAGTTATCGATAAACAGACGCTAAAAATGATCGACAAATCAACAACAAAAAGGCTATAATTAGTTGATCGCAAGCGTGTTTGTTTGCAATTAATATTTTGAAAACAAATGATTATTTTATATTATTTATTATTATCATTACATGATTGTAAACCTTGTAATATGTGCATGTAACTGGAATAGTTTTCTTTCATTTTGTAGTGGTAGTTATTTATAAACTTTGTAAGAATATTAATAAAAGAGGTTTTCCTCATTTACATTAGATTCGTCACATGTGAGATGCGACGTTTGAACTACACCTCATTTGCACAAATTGAAACTATCTGATGGAAATGTTCGTATTACGAATTGAAAATAGTTTACAGAAAATGAATATATACATTTTTATCAAAGTCTGTTTCCTGAAATTTGTAGCGGTAATAGTATTCTGACAAAAACAACAACAACGACAACAACTACATTTTTTATGTCAAATATTTTATTCATCAAATAAATTATTTCCTATGTATATACACCATTCATTTATTTATATATCTATTTACAAATTTATTTATATCAAGTTGTCACTCGATTCGTTCGTCTTTAAGCAGGCTATCAAACAAGTGACCAAACAAACGTTTAAATGAGCTGTCATAGAATGCCGTGGTTTCACACACTTGTCCAGGTACACACCAATTCCAGTCAGTAGCGTCTTGTGGGATGGGCGTGGTGTCGACTTCTCTTGGTGTTGCCAAACAATTCACAGTAGCAGGTTTAGGGGTCACTTGGTTTGACAGGATCTGTGGTGACAGTGGTTGTAGGTCAGCGGACACGTGGCAATAAGATTGCGCAGGCTCCGATAGTGTTGTGATGACTCGGTTGTCTTTAACAGCAGGGCTACCGTTCAAGGATCGTCTTAAGGCCATTCTTTTCTTCCATCGCTGTACGTGGTGGTCTGTGTAAGTCATCTTTTGAAGGTGGACCAGTTGGTGTCTTTTGGCACGAGCGTTCTTGAACCAGTTCTGTAAACACAATAACAAAACATTAAATACAAAAATCTATCATCGGGTGCTTGAAGACTATTAGCAAAGTTTTAAAATAGCGGTCTTGCACTAGTACTCAGCACAGGCATACTCGTATACACTGTAAATTCGACCGAGCTGATTCAGCCCCATTTTCCAAAACAGCCCTTTTTGCAATTGGGGCGTTTTGGCCCTCATGGGGCCGTTTTGAGATCCATGGCCAAAACAGCCCCATCTAAAACCAAAATGACCCCTGAAAAATCCAAAATGGCTCTCACAAAACTGAAATAGCTCAAGCCATGTCCATTTCTACTTCAGCCGGACTGTTTCGACTCTGTGGGCCGTTTCAGTCCTATATTGAAAAGGGTCATTTCAGTCTTTCAAAAGGGCCATTTCAGTCTTGAAGACTGAAATGACCCAACAGTAGAGCTGAAAAGACCTGATTTGGTATCAAAAGCCTTTTCATGCATTTAGATTTTGAACAGTATATCAATGAAGCACTAAACAAAACAATGCATCCGGCACAGCAGAGATACTATTGGGTTTAATTTATTGACACCCAAATATGCGTTATGTCATGGTCATGCACCAGTTCAATTTGCTCATATATTTTAAAATATTATTAAAATTATTCTTGATTTGTAATTGGATGAAGCAACTTTACTATACTTTCACGGTCAATCATCACGGGGAAATGTTTGTTTATAACTGCATAAATTTCGTCTGCTCCATCACCATTTTTTTAATCAGAGGATTCGCTACCGGAAGCGGACAAGTTTGTTTCAGGCACCCCTCCCCCGGTGGAGTCATTTTTTAAATTATATTTTTCTAAAAATTGAATATTGACTCCAATTTTTGATTATTTAAAAATTTGATCTTTAATAAAATATTGAAAATTGCCATTTTTTCGTGAAAATCAATTTTTAAAATAAAGAAAAATGAAAAGTAAACAAAGACAAACTAAACCTTTGAATGAGACCACCGTAAGCATTTATCATGGAGTTCTGCAAAAATCTACCTGCTTCAGAAGTACAGGTTGGTGGAAAACAATTTCCCGCCCAAGATAACGTAATAAATTAAATTGGTGAGTTTTTTCAATTTGTTCAATTTATCAATTTTGCAGTTCCCAGTCCCCTGTCTCTTGTGGGGACTGCGTATGCGCATGCGTTCACGGTTTTGGCGCAATTCCTCAAACGGCGGTTGCTATCGGTTGCAAGGAGCTCGACGTTGGTCATGGACTTATTGTTGAATTGATCTTTGTTTTAGTCGTTTAAATTATTCTGTCATGTATTGGTATATTGCATATGTATTTTATAACCTTTCTATCTCTTGTTTTTATATTTCAGGCGCCTTTCTCCGACGATATAAACTCCAATTAATGTATTATTAAACTCTCGAGTTAGATATATCTCAGATGTGGAGAACAACAGCTTCAATCAAGAATCCTCAGGTTCTAATAGTTTGGTAAATTATCCCTCAACGGACGCCTCAAAGCCACGAAAGTGAATATGTGAGTAAAGTTTTGTTTTGCCTATAAAAAGTACATATTTTTCTGTACTGAGTATCAAAGTTAAATCATCTATATCTAACATGCAGTTATAAGCGTACATAACGGTTAACCTTACTTGAATTAACTTACGTAAACTAAACTTAAACTCACGAGTTTGAAATGCTATTATAAGGTTATTTAACGTTGTTATTCTGGTATTTCTTTATGCAGGGAGAAATTCAATATTGGAGAAATCTAGCACCATCAGTTTGGATCAAGATGCGACTACAAAGTAGTTTAATAGGTAAGACTATAAAGACTTTATCATCAGCTTCGTAATAAAATATTAAGTTATCATGAAATTATAATGGTTAAAATACTAGTTATACTGCAAACAAGCAACAGTAGTTTGTTTCTTAGTGCAGTTTTATGTGTGCTATTTTCTACAGGCTATATTTATACCCACTATTGTTATATTTATATATTTTCAGATATGGTTGAATAATTTGATTTGTAAATAAGAATTTGCAATGGAATACAACTGTATCACACTTTAGTAGCTTTGTTCTAATCTGTGACCGAGGTAAATGCATGTTGAGTGCGAGAGCTTGAGTCTTGGTATCTCATGTCTGGTATGCATTGCTTGGTTACATTTTAGGCATTGTTGTTATTGTGTGTGGTTGTTCTAATCTGTGACCGAGGTAAATGCATGTTGAGTGCGAGACCTTGAGTCTTGGTATCTCATGTCTGGTATGCATTGCTTGGTTACATTTTAGGCATTGTTGTTATTGTTTGTGGTTGTTCTAATCTGTGACCGAGGTAAATGCATGTTGAGTGCGAGACCTTGAGTCTTGGTATCTCATGTCTGGTATGCATTGCTTGGTTACATTTTAGACATTGTTGTTATTGTGTGTGGTTGTTCTAATCTGTGACCGAGGTAAATGCATGTTGAGTGCGAGACCTTGAGTCTTGGTATCTCATGTCTGGTATGCATTGCTTGGTTACATTTTAGGCATTGTTGTTATTGTGTGTGGTTGCTAATCTGTGATTTATTTATTTATGGTTGGTCATCTATTTATTTATTAATATATTTATTTATTATACATAAATAATATATAAAACAATATATATTTTTCCACCTCAAGTTATTTTATGTTTTGTCCTCTTTCTATTTTTTTTTTTTTTTTTTGTACACATTTTGCTGCATGTATGTGTGATGTGTGGACTAGCTGTACACATCTGGTTATATTCATTCATTTCTGTATTCCTTTATTTATCTATTATATATTACTATATTGACTACTATAAAACGTACAAGCCTATCAAGCCTATAACTAACTAGTTTTAATTATTTACTTATCTTTTTGTCTTTTTTTTGTGCTATATTTAGGCATTTTATGCCAATTTTTTTTAAACAATTTTATTATAAATATTTGGATTTTAAAATGCTCACTTTTATATGCATTATATTTTGATTTGTTGAAGATTGTAAAGAGCCATTGGGCTATAGTGACATGGAGCTATATATATTTCAATGGAAACTAGCGAGTAAATTTGTATAGGCTGCATCGGTGTTTGATATAAACAATAGGTAATAGAATGAAATTTGTAGCACTGTAAAAAATGTTGCCTTAACTTTACTGATGGTTCAAGCTTTAGAACTTTGTTAGAGTCTATTATATATAGATAGATAGATATTTCATATTATTATCAATTTATGTATGTATATGCATGTGTTTGTTTATATATATGTATTAATGTATGTTTTTGTGTTTTCATGCATATTTATGTAGTCCTTTATATATTTAATTATTTATTTTCCCCTTTCTTTAATCACAAATATATTTATTTCTCCAAGTACCGGTATTTCTTTTTTAATTACTTTATCCATTCATCATTATTTATTTATTATCATTTTTATTTATTTATTCCTGTGAGGTCATAGGGACTCCAAACAAGTATATATATATATATATATATTCATGTTTCATGTTTCATGAATTTTATAAGTATTATTGACTACAAATGTCTAATTTTTTTCATTGTTATTTTCAGAGACACCAACATTGATGGTGAAGTAGAAAGTGCAGCCTCAGTTGGTAGGAGTGGGGGAGGTGTATGATTTGACATAGTTTGACCTTAGAATCTGTTAACTCATTCATGGATAAATACAATTTCAAATGCATAAACTGATCAAGGGCCTCCGGAAAATAACTCTATAGTGTAAGGTGTGCCTTGACTTGCTGCTCTGGGATTTGAGATTAGGCAATGCTGCTGTTGTATTATTTTTGACTTGTACACATGTTTACTAACAAGTTTAGTTTTTATATGATAATTTCTATTGTTTCAAAAAAACTACAAAACTGTAACCGCTTTTCCTAAAAGTTTAAAATTTCACTATATGTGTCATAATTGTCGCTCTCTTTGATGTAGAAAATAAGGCGTTTAGATTTGTTGTTACTTTATTCGAACGTTTTCAACTAATAGTCATCATCACTATATGTATTATGAATTCATGGAATTAAATTTTCAGAAATATGTAAAAATTGTTTACTCATTCTTTATTACATGTACAATGTACAGTAGATTGGTATTTTATAATGATGCATTATGTTATCAATATGTAACGGTTTATATGTTATGCAGAAGATAAGTTGATCTTTTGCAGAACCAAAATAGACCTTATCAAAATTATTTCCATTTGGCGGGGCTGAAGCAGCTTTAAATGACCAAAATAGCCCTACCTTTGGTAACGTTTCAGCTCTATTAAAATTTAATTCTGCTCCTATAAACTCCAAAACAGCACCTCCATTATCCATGACAGACTTGGGTAGGTTCGTTTTAGCTCCTATTTGTAGGGTCAATTCATCCCTTATACTGGTTCCAATTCAGCCCTCTAGTAAATGAGCCAAATCAGCCCCAAAATATGTGCCATATTTTACTCACCGTTTCGAACCCACTTTTGGGGCTGATTCAGCTACATTGGGTTATCCAAAACAGACTTCGGTAGGGCCGTTTTAGCTCCCCCTATGAGGGTCAATTCAGCCCTTAAGCTAGGGTTCAATTCAGCCCTCTCGTAATAGGGCCAAATCAGCCCCAAAATATGTGCCATATTTTACTCACCGTTTCGACCCCATTTTTGGGGCTGAATCAGCTCGGTCGAATTTACAGTGTATGTTCTCTTGTGCCGGTTGCTTTATTCGAGCACCAATCATAGTAACGATGGGTAGTATTTTTGAAAAACAACAAGTTTATAGTACAATTTGTACGTACTTAAACCGACGATAGACAGTAATGGAGTGTTTTTGAATGACCCGTTAATAAAGCGATCGGCACAAGAAACATCAAGCAACATTCACAAAATTAAAGGTAATTTGCCGTGTTTAATATAGTCATCGTAATTGTTTTTAAATATTGAGTTTAACGGCTATTGTTGAATGCTAAAACACAGATTTTTATACGCAATTATGTCCTTATTTCTTTGATATAGAATCAGACTTCTCGACGTCCATATCGTACCATATCGCGACGCGATCAATCTTCAAGCACCCGATGTATTACGAAGCCCGCTTCGGCGTCCGATTTCCCAACCGACGGAGAAGGATCTGTCATCGCTGTGTAAACAAATTACCCTATGTACTGCCAAAATAATCCGATTAGTTGAGCAGACGAGTCCACAAAGGGGCCGCGGGTTGTTTCCTACCCCTCTCTCTTTAAGTGAATGGAGAGGCGAATTCGATTTTAATCCAATTAGTGTTTGGCTAATGAATAACGAATATTCGCGACAGCACTACGTTGAACGGCTAGTACAGCGGCACACAATCTTAGCGTTCAGACGACCGTTGGTATTATTGTCGGTGTGGTGGAATACAGAACATTATCGTGCTTAAAGCGGACAATTACACATTCTCTGGAAAACATTTGAGATAAGTAAAACATAATTTATATTAGGCTTGGTCCAAACATTTCACAATGTACTGAACTTTTCGTTTTGGCGCCCTTGAACAGACCCTAAAATGATCAACAAGTCAACAACAAAAAGGCTGTAATTAGTTGATCGGAAGGGTGTTTTTTTTGAAAAAATATTTTGAACACAAATAAATATTTTATGTTTTTTACTATTATCTTTACATGATTGTAAATCTTGTAATATGTGCATGTAATTAGAATAGTTTTCTTTCATTTTGTAGTGGTAGTTATTTATATACTTTGTAAGAATATTAATAAAAGAGGTTTTCCTCATTTACATTAGATTCGTCACATGTGAGATGCGACGTTTGAACTACACCTCATTTATACAAATTGAAACTATCTGATGGAAAATGTTCGTATTACAAATTGAAAATTAATTAACTCTGACTTTTCGACTCCCTCTATCAACCTTTTCCAAAAACTTGGGGTGTGCCCTATATTGAAGATATCTGTATTTATGCTTGATTTCCTGATTCCTTAGCATGAGTCGGTCACAAATATGAGTCGCGGGTAGTGGAAATGTTTTCGATGGATGGTGTTAAGGGGTATTTTAAGGTAATTCGTCCCTATTCCCCCTCCTAAAAAGGGGGTTGGTTTTTTAAAGCATCTTACAGGAGTCACAGGGAGATAGTTTGTTTGCCAAAATATACTTAGTCAACAAACCTATTGGGTCTACATGTTTCGGTCAAAATGTCGCTTCGGCATGATGCAAGCAAAGCCCGAAGAAAATTAGAAATTGAAATAACCCCCTCTGGAATTCATTTTGAGGAGTAATAACCCACAAATTTGAACTCAGAATCCAAAATTACATAGGAATAGTCAGTTTTCTAAGTTCTACATATGTGGCAATATGCAAACATTAATTAATTAATTAATGATTGTATTATATCTATATTAGCCTTATAGAATTATTATTATTATTATAAACTAAACGTTAAAAAACTACAACCTGCAAAAAATGTTTTTCATTATTTTAATGATGTTCAAACAAACCCTATTTTTCAAAGTTTGCACACAGCCAGCCCAACTATTCTCTTTGAGAATTTTTTTTTAATGACAATAAAGTTATTTTTAACCGCGCACCGAGCGAAATACATATTGAGCGCGCGGGTGGGATTCCTGTGGTGTGTTTGTTTGAAAGCTCGCGGATGGGATTCCTGTGGCTTTTTGCAAGCAATTTTTCGGCTGCGCGGAATCGCACGTACGACAGAAAAATCGAAGAAAGTAGTATCTTGATAGAAGGTCTGAAACTTGATGGCGTGGATGGATAGATGTGCGCCGCAGCTTGTGGTGACGGCGAAGACTCAGCGACGAGTGCCGAGAAGGACGCGAGAAGCAATCGACTGACTCTCCAAAGAAAAACCTCGGGAGAAAAACTTATCATATTCAAACTTTTCTTTTGAAACAAGTTTTATTTTCTTATACGGATTTTCACTAAGTAAACCTCTAACAAAAACAAACAGCCAGTGTGTGAAATTTCTTTCCAAGTTTATTGAAATGCTAAACATATAGTTAATATATTTTACAATGTGAAAAAATTGTGTTCAAAGTGTATTTGATAATTAAAATCTGTAAAGATAATGTTTTAGCTTTTACAGTTTTTCGAAAATAGTTTATAAAATACAACTATCAACGCTTCACACTTTCATAGCAAATGTATTATTGTTTGAAACGCTAAACTAACTAAAGTTTTCACGAAATAACTTTTTTAATTTGATCCAATCAAGTGGAAAACTTCGCAAGGCGGCCATCACAAATTCACTGTTTAGTTCGGGTTTTAGTTGGTTTGAACAAGATAATATTATTCGTTTTGACATAAAAACTTCAACTCCAATAATTACCTGTACACACCAGGCTACTAGAAAAGCTTTCCCTCGTTTTTTTTATGGTGAAGAGCATCGTTGACTTCAAAAGCAAGTGCTCAGTGACACTTGAATCAGGTGTTTTGAATGAAAACTCAAATCACTGTAGCCAGACACTGCAGTGCAAACAACAATCTTTTTTACTCTTGATTCACCATCCCATGATTTTTCACAATAAAATACATTCTCTTGTTTTCTTTCTTTGAGTTTTAAGTCATTTTAACAATGCAAAAGTTAAATGCTAGACTGTAATCAACACCTTTGAGCGTGAATGTAGTCTCCATCGATATTTTCACGATCGCTCCGCGATTGCTCCACGATTGTAAAATTTCCGAAATCCGTCACCACAACCTGTGGCGCACTTCGGTTCCATGCTGCCCTTTTTATAAATTAATTTTAACCCCTTTGCTGAGGTCGGATTTTACTGTAGTTGAAGATCAACGTAAGTTTTATATATTCGAAGAAAAATTAAAATTTTCTCCCATGGCTGATTTACTACGCGCGAAACTAATTTTGTCACGTGACCGAGTTTCATACCTTGTCAAAATACCTCCCTCTTCAACACCGCGCGACTTTGACGAAAAATTGCTTTCAAAAAGCCACAGGAATCCCATCCGCGCGCATTCAAACAAATACACCACAGGAACCCCACCTGCGCGCTCAATGATTAACAAAAGATTTTATTCCAATATGGCGCTCGGCGCGCGGTTAAAAATAACTTTATTGTCATTAAAAAAAATCCTCAGATATAATAGTTGGGCGGCCTGTGGTTTGCATGGTCGTAGACCACGAGGGCGAGGGGTCTAATTGTTGTAGTAAAAACCAACTTGTAGGTCAAACGTTGCCATATTTTGAAATAGAAATCGTTTTATTTCATCAAAAAGAGAAATAGTTGAAAATACCGAGCGCGCGCTCCATGACGTGTGACAGGAAGTCAAAATTGATTCAAAACACATTTTCTTCCTCATTTTAATGTTATATATAGTAGCATTACTTTAGTGCTAAAAGCTGGTGCTAAAATGTAGAAGTTTTGATTATGAGTGTTCACAACAGTGTAGTTATTTCCATCAAAGCTGCGAGAGTTAATTTTTTGATTAGCAGAAGGATGAAGATGTTTTTTATATTAGATCATTTCGTATTTTGTAAAGTAGAACTAGAACAGCCACCTGTCGTCTGCATTCCAAATTATGTATATTTTTTGCCATTTCATTCCTCGTATTTTTCACTTTACGAGTCAAAGAAAACCATTATATTTAGTACTAAGCTATTAGAAGAAATAAAAGGATCAAGAAAAGTTAATTTGGTTAATTTCAAACAAGAGAACAAATTTGAGTACAAAGTACATATTGTGAGCTTAATTATACAATATATTTCTACAACTTATATCAATAACAGACTAAAGTGTGATAGTACCAAATCAGTAAACTCAAGTGTATTTCACAGGTTTATAACAACCAATATATAGTTGTTTACGACGATCATACATATAAATTCAGTGGAATCTAGACTGATAAAACAATGATTATTACTACTGCAAATCGACTCACAGATTACATATTTCGATGTAAAAATCAAACATACCTTAACCCGAGTTAGCTTGTATCGAGAAATAGCCTTTAGGGGTCATAATCTTGTTTGATTCTAGTCAAATTGTTCGCCAAGTTGCCAGCTATACTGTCCTTCGTCGTTGAACGTCTGAATATGGATGCTGGCTTTGTGTCACGTGAAGCCATGACGTAATTATTTATAACTTTATTTCCGGGTATAAACCAGTTCAAAGAGGTTGTCACTCTAAAATGGAAAGGAATTTTGGGTATATTTAATAAAATAATTATCAAGCTGTAATTGAATGGCATCATCGTCGACTAGAAAAATGAATATAGACAGAATATGTTAACAATAACTTGCATTTTGCTGACAAGAATGATGAAAGTAAATACCTCGATCGATTATTCTTAATGTATATCCATAATACTGCAACAATAACCTTCATGTTCTTGACAATAATATTTTTTTAGGTTCCTAGATTGTTTATGCTTAGATGTATGCCAAAAAAAATAATAATAATAGTAATAGTATATTTTCCACAGCAAATCCACATAAATAGTGGTTATTCTTCTGCTGGCACTCACTACCTCTACATTAAATATTTTGCATACATCACTCCTCGCATGTTGATTTTGCTGAGGGAGGAAAAATCGGATTACTCTGAGAAAAACCCTCGTGGCATGCATGGTAGAGAACAACACACCAAATAAACTCAATTCACATGATATCCGGTACCCGAGATTATCGAACCAAGACCACAGCGGTGAGAGGAAGGAAGGAAGGAAGGAAGGAAGGAAGGAAGGAAGGAAGGAAGGAAGGAAGGCAGGGAAGACAGGTGAATAAATGTTCCCCCGAGGTGTTAACAGGACTTGAACCCACGGGATATATAATGGTAGTATGAAAATTTAGGTGTTTTTAATCAAGCAGACATCAAACGATTTTAAATCTGGATTTTCTTTGAGAAGGCGTGAAAACTTGTATCCAAATCTTGTGTCTTGTTTCTTCCAATCTTTATATAGGCTTTGTGGTCGTTATCGTTGAGGGGTAGTTGTGTAGCCAGCAGAAATTAAAATGCGATAGAAATACTGAGATTACAAAGCCGTGTCGTTCCATGTCGATAAACAATGAAAAACCAACAAATAAACAAAATGATACCTTATTTATAATTTAAAATCTCAAAAACGGTTTTTTTTTTCAGTAGGAAGGAACCAGCAAGAAGTAAAATTGTGGATTGGACAAAAGCTAATACAACGGTATTTAATGACCTCAATTACATTTTTTTATTTTTGCAGTTTTTTAGGTAAATTGAATAAGCTAAGTGTATTTTCGCAAAATAAGTCAGTATAAAATATCATAAAATAAACAATATTGTCGTAAAATTTGATTTACACAAAGAATGTCTTTTCAACTTTCTCGATCTTAGTTTTCTTGTCCCTTTTAGATTTTCTCTGTTTTCTGTTAATTCCACACTCGTCATTATTCCTCTCATCTGGATGATCTGCCATTTTAGATGAGAGGAAATGGGACGAGTCGTTGGTATCGCTTCCAATTACCGTCCGACCTTCTTCGGGTAAGCTCGGTCCATCTTCGGATTTGCTAACACTAGAGGTATTGTCGTCATCTTTGTTTTCGATAGTAGGGATAATATTTTTTGGAGTTATTTCTACCGAACCTTTTTCTAAGAGTTCTTTTGTTTTGCTCTGTTCATATTCATAATGTGTTTTCTCTAGTACCGCTTGCGTGACTTTCTCAAGTGGAGGTACGGTTGAGCTATTAGTTTGTTCACGTGACATTTCTGAGCCATCAGAGTTTTGAAGATTTATGTCAGCGGGTTTTGTAGCCTGTGTAGATTCATGGTCGTCAAGGAAACCTTGATTGTCTTGCTGACCTGTAGATTCTTCATTAGCCTTGTCGGCTTTTTCAGTATGTTGTTTTGAATCCGGCTTATTTTCAGTGATTCCTTCGTGAATTTTATTAGTATCAGTTAATGAGTCACTATGTTTTTTCATATCATTTTCTTGTGCTTTTGTATTTTCGCCTTTGTTATTGTTAAACCATAAAGCGTCAAGCTCTCTGCCAGCATCTTTGACTACGCTCTCGTTGCTGGTTTCCTTTGGATCAAAACTGTGAGCGGACTGACCTATTGTTGGAGGTCGTTTGTTTCGCAGTGAGCTTGCTCGTCCACCACCGAGATCAACGGTTAATAAGTGTTGCAGCTGATAAGAAACAAAATAATTGGTTTAATAAAAGAATATTAATAAATAGGAAACATCGGAAATAATAGTCCCCTTCACAGTTCCCTGCGCCATCATGAAAGGTAGTCGGGCCTTTGCATTGATGTTAGGCGAACGTTGATCATGAGCTTCGATGCAAAGGCCCAGGTACCTTTCAAGATGGCGCAGATAGCTGTGAAGGGGACTATTTTGAAGAAATCGAAAACGAGGCAGCGTGCTCTATCGAGTCATAGAGCACGCGGGAATTTTAAGAAGACGAGAGAAGCGTTAGGAGAAGCACGACGCGTAGTGGAGTGCCTCTCAGCGCTTCTCAAGTCTTCTTAAAATTCCCAAGTGCTCTATGACTCGATAGAGCACTGCTGCCGAGTTTTCTATTTTTTTTTTATATAAAATATTCAGTAGTTAAAATCAAACGAATCGACGTTCCGTGCACTGTTGAGTTATAGAGAACGCTTCTGAGCCAATCAGAGAGCGCGATTTAAATCAAATATTTTATAAAGGTTTATCAATGTTTATCAGCGGTTTGCAATTTAATTTGCTCTGAATTCATACGAGTTACACGAGTCAATATACTCGTGAAAAGTAAGCTAATGATATGAGCTGTTTATACCTCTTTCAAGTCTCGCTTGTTTTTCTCTGTTCCTTTTCTTTTCATTCGAGGCGTTGTATCGCAGACAGAGTTTAAAATGCTCACTTCGCCAAGCTGTCTTTTCAGTTCGTTGTTTTCTTTGATCAGTCGGGAAAGTGTTTCAGTATTGTCGTGTCCTGAGGACTGGGACATATTTAACTCTACAATTTTTCTGAAAACAAAAAACATTTGGTGTCATAGCAAGTTGCATTTGTAGCATAGCCTGCGTCACATCTGCACTTTATCTCGGTTATAAAACAGAGAAAAAAAACGCAGGCTAGTTGAACCAAAGTCGATGTACACAGCAAAATAACCACACAAGTGAAGACAAACTTACGAATACAAACAAACGAGCGAACTAATATGTACCAAATAAAGGAACATACGAAACAAACGAAGGACCTATAAAGAACTAAAAACTACAAAAACAAACAAATAGTCGATCGAACGAAAAATGCGACATATTACAAAATCGGCCCAAAAAAAACATATTTATTAACCAAACCGGCAAAAGAACGAACAAACATACAAACAAAATATTAAAAGCGTATACAAACAAACAAAAGGACGAACGGTATGACAAAGGAACAAACAATCAAACAAATAATCCAGTTGGAGTGATGATAGAGCGAACACATCAGAACATCAGAGCAATTTGATTCTATTTCATGGAGATGGTGTTTGCATTCTAACCTTTTTGCTGCCATACACCTATTTCAAAAATCGCAGCCGAATCTATAGTCCACACTCTGAAGCCTGCAAAGGATGTCGATATTTCTTATCTTTTAGCTTGTTATTGATTTATTCATTAGCATATTTTGGTTGTGCTTGCTTGTGTTATATGACCATAACAAGTTGCTGCAGTGATAGATGATGGAACATTATTTCTTATAAAACGAGCAATAAATCAGAAATTATGTTCATATTACCGACATCCTTTGTAGGCTTCAGGGTGTACATTGTATTTTTGATTGTGACAACGATTTTTGAAATAGGTGTATATAAGACTTTCCTACCTGTTCAATTCAGCATTCTCATATAACACTTTACACATTTTACCAGCCTCATTGATCTTGGTCTTGTGCAACTTTCGTCTAAGACTAGCATTTTCAATTCTAAGGTCTCTGTGATTTGTGTCGTCTTTGGTTAGTTCGAAGGGAGGGACCACGCCCTGTTTCGAAGGCACTGAGATAGTGTTATATCGTCGATGCTGATTGGCTGGTTGTAACTTGGGACTTTCAGATAAATCTTGGAATGTGTTTGATCGTGAAGTGAATGTTTTGCGAGTGGATGTTGGAGTACCACCATCGACAGACTCGCTATACCTGAAACAAACCGCAGGACATGTTTAGTGAAGGTAAACAGGCGAATCGTTGGTTATTCTACGCTTTATCCAACTAGTCATAGACGAGTCGTATCAGAAATACCGTATGCAATCTTGAAAACAATGCCATCATCATATATGGTATTGAAGGTGTTGTTACTTTGATTAGCGAGCGAGATTTCTTTTTTTTAACAGGTTGAGATTGCAACAGAACAATAGGCATATCTTTGATACAGTACAAATATCGCAGGAGTAAGACTTGATCGAGTAAAAATATCCAGCAATATTTTTAAGCTATATACCGGTTTGACCGGTTTGAGAGCGAAACAGGGCCTTTTTCGCTTTAAAAATAAACAAACAAAAAAACATTTTTTAACTTGTAAGACAGTTTGATGTGTAATATGGCTGGATATTTTACTCGTTAACTTGCATTTTGACTAGCCCAGAGGCTCGAGATATTACACATCAAACTGTCTAATAAGATATAGAGTCGTTTTCGCATGAGTGTGAAAAACTTACGGCATGGTCCGTGCAGTGCCGTGACCGTGGACGGGCGGTGTCTGAGCATTCTCATTGGACGAGCAGTGATCGCGCGCTGTGATTGGTTCAGAGGATGTCGTTATTTCCGTGACGTGTCCTTGTTAGGCGCCGTAACTTTTTATATTCAAACGAAATCTGCTCTATGTAGAGTGCAGACACTATGTCCGTGAAATATCACCAAAGTTATTTGTTGCTAACTAGTTGTTAGTTAGTAACTATTTGTCACTCTCAACCAGAACATTGTACAAACAATAGATATTAACAATAAAACGTATTTTGAAATCATCAAAGTCATTGTCCATGGTCCAAATCTCTTGCCGGTGTATGTAGTGTCTCCAGTGTATGTTCTGGTTGAGTGATAGTGACAAATAGTTACTAACTAACAACTAGTTAGCAACAAATAACTTTGGTGATATTTCACGAACATAGTGTCTGCACTCTATGCCAAACGACTAAAACCATTACGGTATAATTCGTATTTAACAACAGAATGCGTCTATTACGAACCCATTCATATCTTCACTATCGACATCAGCAGTATTTATAGATTTTTTCTCTCTTAGTTCTTCTTTAACATTATCCAACCCAATTTGTAGACGCTTAATGGTAGCATTGACGTCAGCATTGAACATGTCTTTTGATTGGTTGTTGCAGTCATAGTCTCTGCGCATGTCTGCAGGGGACTTAAGTTGATAGATTTCTTGTACAATCTTCCTGACTTTAGTCATCTTAGAGGAAAAGGCGAAAGAAACTAATGGATGAAAGTATTATACATAAATTCACTCAATCACTCAATCGATCAATCAACCAGTCAATCAATTAACCATTCAATCAATCAACCAACCACTCACTAAATCACTAAATCAACCAATCAATCAATCAATAAGCCAATAAATAGATCAAGCAGGCAAGCAGACAAGCAGGCAAGCAGGCAAGCAGGCAAGTAGGCAAGCAGGTAAGCAGGCAAGCAGGCAAGCAGGCAAGCAGGCAAGCAGGCAAGCAGGCAAGCAGGCAAGCAGGCAAGCAGGCAAGCAGGCAAGCAGGCAAGCAGGCAAGCAGGCAAGCAGGCAAGCAGGCAAGCAATCATCCGATAAATATATCGCTTTACCTTAGGAATAAATATAATACATAGAGAAACTATTGTAGTCAGGACTATAGTAAAACATAAAACAACCACCACTGCATTTTTGTCTGCAATTACAAAGTTCAGCGGTATTCCTATAAATGCAGCTATTGTTGTTACGTAAATGCTTGCACCAATCAACTGCGAGTCGTTCAGCGCCTTAGCATTGACTTTGCGAGTTGCCATGGCAATAAAACAGCCAACCAATAGGATCAAGACTTTGTAACCAAGAATGACGTAAAACCACGTGGTCATGTGTTGGGAATTACAGTATTGATACTGGTATATGATGGTTGTGATGCTCTGCTTCTGCAACGAAACAATTTGACAAAATAAACTTCAATAAACCCGACATATTGCAAACAGTCAACAAGTAAGTAGTGCTATGTGGTTGATTTAATACACCAGTATCACGTTATCTATCATGCACCGCTATACTATGCAACAAAAGGCGAATTTGGTTAAGCCTCGATTTGTTGTAAAAATGCTCATAAGTCCCAAGCAAAGCACGAAAAAATGTTATCACTTAACAATGAAAACACATTTGAATTTAGTCTGAAATCGAGGCTATCCCTGTGCAAATATGCACCTTTTGTCAAATAGTTTAACGGTGCTAGATAACATGAAACGGGTGCATTGGTGTCTAGCTAGAACATAACGTTAAAAATGATTTATACACAGTACACGCGCGTACATAAGGATTTTTCATTTTGTCCAACAGCAAGGCAAATAAACGTTTTTCACAACTAATATGTACTTATAACATAGCCATGCATTACCAACACTGGTCTTCTTACCGAATGATTGGCAGTTTGGAGACTCAAAACAAATGGATCCAAAGCAGTCCATAAGGTGAACAAGAAAATGTCGATCACTATAAATATAATGACTAATGCAACTAGCTGTTTGTCTGTGAACACCTGGAACAAGATGATATGAACAGCTAGTATAGTAAATAACGGAACAGAGATAAAGGGAGAATAAATATGTTATCAAAATAACAAGAAACGATAAACTAAACAAACAAATGAATGAATCAACAAACTAACAAACAATTAAACAAACAAACAAACTAGCAAAGAAACAAAGAATTAAACATATAAACATACAAACTCACGAAGAAAGAAATGAAAAATAATGAAACCTACAAATCAACATGCAAGCAAACACACAACTAAACAGATAGACGAACGAACAAGCAAACAAACAAACAAACAAGAAAGAAGAAAAAAAACAGACATACAAATCAACCCAAAAACCAACAAACACTGAAACATCCTTGGGAACCCAGGGGTAATCTTCTGTCACTCGTTTCTCGCTCCCAGAATAAATACCCCTGGGAACGTAGTCTGTTGGAGCTTGTTCCGGAAGTCAAAATTCAAACTTATTTAACGACTTTCTTTGAATGGTTTTCTTGATTTTCATTTCATTTCAAAATTCAGCTCTTTCCTGATTGGTCGACCTTATTAGGTCGACCAATCAGGAAAGAGCTGAATTTTGACTTCCGGAACAAGCTCCAACAGACTACGTTCCCAGGGGTATTTATTCTCGAAGAAAGAAACGAGCGACAGTTCGAAGATTACCCCTGGGTTCCCGAGGATGACACTGAAATAAAATTCTGAAATAAACAAGCTTGTAAACACTTGACTTGTAAACAAACAGACAAGCAAGCATACGAGCAAACACACGCATGAAATAAACTATAAAAAGACTGTTAACAGACAAACAAGTAAAAAACAGCCAGACGCGTACGACTAGAAAGACCAGAACGTTACAAAATAGCAGTGGCGGCAGAAGATTCACATTATTGGGAAAGGGGGCGAAGCCAAGAACAAAGTACACACAATCGATTCAAAGTTCAGTCTACTTTCCAGGCGCGATAGTTTAGCTTGCGCTCGAATGTACAACGCAGGCTATTCAAAGGTTTATCCGGTCCGAACCAATACTTTTTTATCAAAATTATCGGGGGCACGGAATAGAGATAACATAAATAGAAACAGTGAAATAATAGACGATCAAATTTTTATAATCAATTTACCTTTCTTTTTGTATAAACTTTGTTTAGTAGTTGATAAACTCGCCATGTTTTTGAAAACATCGCTCCAACAAAAAGACTGTAGCCAATGCCAAGAAAAAAAGCTGTGATCTAGAGAAGAAAAATAAAAAATGTCATGAACATCATGCTCAATAATAGAATCATCACCCAACTGTGTGTTTGAACTATGATAGGGTCTTTTTATTGGGCGAAAATACTTTATCCATGAAATAAAATAAAATTGCTATGTAATAGTGTTTATTTAGTGACTATTAGTCACTATCAAAGACAAGTAAAGTTGTAATGAGGTATTGTTTCCTTTTGTATTTGATGTTTTTGGTTGAGTAATATAGTGCATGATTAAATTGGCACAAAATGTAACTATTAACTACTAGAACGTTGAGCAATTTCGCTCTAAATGTCTACATACGAAATAAGCTTATTTCGCTAGCTACAAGAGCTCCCGGTTTAATAGATCATCGCTGGTATCGCTGTACTATTTGACAAAAGGAACATATGGGCAGGAATAGCCTCAATTTAAAGGTATTTTCTATTGTGAGGCCATGGCATTTTCTCTTACTTTGCTCAGTTTGCTTGACTGTGTGAATAGTTTGACAACAAATCGAAGCTTAGCCTGTGCCAATGCCCCATTTGCCAATTTGTACAGCGATGCTAGATAACTTGAAACTGTACGTGTAGTATCAATAGCTTGTTTCCTTATCTATGGCTTATGAACATTATTTCAAATATGCATTGCGGTCTGAGTGTTCGTTTAAAAACGACAACCTTTTTCAATTGGTTGCATACTTCTAACAAATATTTGTGAACAATTGACTACTTGCATTATAGCATTATATACTATCAGTACTAGAATGCTTTGCCTACTTTTAATTCTTTTGTTAAGTTATTAGCATCAATTGTTCTAGAAAATTCGTAAAGCATTCTGGTACTGGTGGTAAAATGACGTCATCATGCAAATGACCTTTTGGAAAGTACAACAGACAATTTCACAGTTCTCTTCCATCAACCTCAGCCTCGATAGCGTGTAATATATTCTTTACAGTTTGACTACAGCCCGTGGTAGTTTATGACTAAAATGTACACATTTTCAAACAATTAAAATACTTACAAATTCCACGGGCTGTAGTCAAATTCTAAAGAATACATTACATGATAACGAGGCTAAGGTTGATCGACGAGCACTGTGAAAAGGACTATCATACTGTATGGTAGTGTACTTACAGAACACATGTATGGCAGCTTGTTGGCTTGTACAATACGACTGTCAATGAGGACTAACAAGACGGATGTGTAAAGTACGATAGCGCCTATCAAGATCACGTTGTTGATATTTGAACTTGATAACTTGATATAGCTGTGAAAATACAATAAACAAATATTCATTTGCCTCATCTACGATTATGACAAATGTTTTGCCATGCAAATTAAAAATAAGGAATAACCTTTACAAATACGTTTGTACATGTAACCAGTCGTAAAAGTTATTTTTTAGCATCATATAAAGCTGTTTAATATAAAATTCTTCTTTATTCGTTTCTGAAAGAAGTGTTATTATACGACGGCCAAGCTGTCATAACAAGTGATTTCTTAGCTTAGTTTTATTGCTTTTTATTGAGACCACAAAAGAGTACACCACTAATTGACAATGGGCCCTGTAGTATATCTAAGATCAGACTAATGTACTCTTTTCAACGAGCATAACTAACAGGATCTTTAATTTATATCCATCTTATAAAGGATAATAGTGAAAGCAGACTGGGCCTCCGGCTTTTCCTATCCGAGATCAGACGAGTCGCACAAATATTCGGTCTAGCTATCGTCCAGTACAGATATACATCATCTTACCTTTTATTGCGATGCACAACGTTAAACACCAGGAATATCAATGCTAACGTTATTGCGCATGACGTCAAAGCGACTATACACCAGAAGAGAGGCCAGGATATGTAAAGGATTTCATATTTATACCGCTGACCGTCAAGAGGTCGTGAGCCTGTGCAAAAGAAAAAAAACCGATATTAAATCGATATTTTAAAATTTCAAATTATAAAATTAGGTGGGAAAAGGGCACTGTCATTCTTTATTACAGCAATTGAGTGTCGTTTATATAGACATATGTGTTTCTCTACTTCGATCCCTCACTTGTTTCGACATCGAATTTTTACCATAAAAGTATTGGACCGGGTTTTACAGTTAAATAAATCAATGTTTATCAAATGGTTAAGTTGTACTGCCAGTAAATCACCGATGATCAACGACAAATAGTATGTGCGTATTTCAATATATAGCTTACCTTGCCACATGATTGTGTTGTTGTGTAAGAGCTTGCCATTAACTGAGTCGTATTCCGCAACAGCCACAAGATCATCTTCTGACCAACAGAAAAAGATCCATTTGTCAATAGTCTCTTTCACAGTGTTCTGCGCCATTTTGAAAGGTAGCTGTGCCTTTGCAATTGCATCGAAGAGAAACGAACGACACCTGTTTTAACGCCTTGAACAATTATTCACTTGTCTATATCGATCTTTGCAAGCAGCTTTAGAATCGTTCGTCTCGCTTCGATGCAAAGGCGCGGCTACCTTTCCAAATGCCATAGCACTGAATTGTGAAAGTGACTATTGTAATGATAATAAAACCTTTTTATGAATCTAATGAAATGTTTGAGACTCACTTTGAAGCTGGTAAATCTTTATAGGGAGTACCCTATCTCCTTGGTCGTTAAACTCAATACGACCCTGAAAAAGAACCGTTATAGCGGCCATAAGTATTACTGCATATATTCATAGACACACTGGTACTGTTTGTATTTCCGATGTTATAATAATATAAAACAATCGGCTTTGGCCTAGGCAGATAACACTCTTCGGTCCTCACTCTGGATAATTCTTGATCAGTATTATGCTCAACCTCACTGATTCAATAACAGGAGCCCATTACCCGTAACGTACAACTACGGTACTCATCGAGTTCAGACTGGTTGCTTTTAGATGCACATTTCGCTTCTGTCTGTCATGTTTTTTTATTTAAAAAAAAAAAATGATTCATATATGATGTAGGCAAAAAAAATCACCTACAACTAGTCAATCAGACACTACATCACAACTGTTAGACATTGTCAAATTACTTGCAGAGAGTCTAGAGACATTGCAATTTGATTGGCTAAGGCGTGAAATTACTTGGCGTGGAATCTGTTCTAAATATAGATAGTCTGGCAAAACGATGACTCTTAAAGGAGATATTTGAGATGTACGCTCCGTTTGATGGCTTCTAGCTGTCAATAATTGTTAGCCAGGAAAATGTAGTCAGAAAAAAGCATCACCTACCGTTGTCCCTTGGAAGGTTAATCCTTTTATTGATGCCTGTATAGTATCCGCTATGTGTTTGTCATTGTAGTCAAACATGTCCAGAGTTATGTTGCGTTTGATGAGTTTCTCTGCAGTAGTGTGTAATGCTAAAGCCATCGCCCAAACAGCATCGAACGCAAAAAGAGCAAAATTAGTTGCGGACGAGCTCAAGTCTTTTCTCAAGACAGTCTTTATTTCTAGAGGGCTCTGGAACAACAAATTATTAAACCATTAGAGTGCTAGTCTTACGAAAATAGATGTGTTAAATTCGCCCTTTTTAGTTTGATAGCCTTAATATATATGCTAAAATAGGATACTTGACGAAAAGTTAATTAAAAAATAAATGTTCGCACCTAAATTTTGCTCTCAAAAAACGCCAAGACTTTGGCCGCCATTACTCGATCTTTATACTGTACAGCGGTTATACATTTCAATGTGTGACAAGATTTTGTCATACTCGTCCGACTAGCATATAAGCATATAAGCATCAGTTTTGTTTTCGAAAATAATTAACTAGATGCCCACTCAGCAGCTATATATACGCGAGGTTGAAGCAGAGAATTTTAAAGAATTTTAATCAATTTCTAATTGATAATATTTCTAATATACCAGAACAGTGATCAAACATACAAACGAGGCTCTGATAAACGTGTCTTCTCCTAAGCATTGTCAACCAGATCAATCTCCTACTAGTGAAGAATTCCAATGCTGCAATTCGGTTCTAATTTGACTCAAGCGAAATATAAGCGATAACAAGTATAGCATTTCGTTTTGCTCTGGAAAGTTAAAGTTATAAAGCACAATCGAATGTATCACAACATGAATTTCAGATGGGCATGGGGATGAAGCAATACCGTATAGCAAATTAAATCAGTTTAAATCGCGATCGAATGCGGTTTTTATTCTCATAAAATATCCACGCGATTGTGAAGCAAGGGTATTTCGCGCTAGAAAATAAATAGCACTTTCATTTACCTTGCCAGACACGCCCTTGTAGTTGTCAGTCACCAGGCCTACGCTGTCAATAAAGAAATTTCCACGTGCCGCATGGGTAAGCTGTTGTTTATTGCAATAGACACTATCTTTCAACCACCACTGGCTGTCATACCAGAATGGTAAAAGCCAAGCATACTGAGGTCCATACAAACCTATCTTGTAAGCCTGTCGAGAAAGAAATACAACAACAAATTAATGTAACAAAGCTAAGGTCCCGAGCAAACGGTTTCGATTAACATTTGCTTCAACATTCGTTCGATTTTGTTGAATGGCAACATTGAAGCCGTTTGCCCACCTTTTAAACATTGTTGAAACGTGTTGAATCGATGTTGAATTGATGTTGATGTAAACGCGTTTAAACTTTGCTTCAATATCTATTGAACATTTCTTTTGTTCTGTGAATGTTGAATCGGAGTTGAAGTCGTTTGCCCTGCTCTGTTCAACATTGTTGAGTACACCCACGCGCATTTAGTGGTCTTTCAAATACTTAACACGTTTCAACAATGTTGAAAGGGGATGGCAAACGGTTTTAACATTACCATTCAACAAAATCGAACAGCGGGCCTTAGCGTTAGCTGTTTTCCCATGCTGGACGTTATATTTTACGAGCTAGAGTAAAGTTAACACTTTAATTTATCCTAGTTAAAGTTGTGAAACTAACAAATGTTTTACCTGACAGAAAACTTGCTGTGCCATTTCTTGATTGACAAGAGCGATTATTATTCGTGCATCTTTCTCCTGGAGGACAAATGACAGCCAAAAACATCCCAAATTGAGTATAAATATTAATAGAACAACGACAAGAATGGCATAATGTAATGAAAAAACGCCCTGGGAAAAGATGGGGACAATTTAGTTCGAATTTATGAATCAAGCGCAAGATTATTTGGAAAATTTCATAGATATGTTTCATCCGTGTTAATATTCAGACATCACATAAAGTTATCCACCTTTAGAAACAGATATCTAGGAAATAGTCGTCAATGCTCACTTACCACCATGCACAGCGCGAAAGACTGATCTTCGTGGACCATGAAAAACGCCAATCAGACATTTTGATATATTTTACGATGTGAGTAGGTTTTTCGCTCTATCTAAATCGCTTAGTATTTTGGTTTAGTTGTTTTCTCGTTACACGACTGACTGCGAATGAATTATAACACTCAAATCAAAATAAACAGCGCAAAGAATGCCGATAAATTAAATGACCACGGGTTTCTAAAAACAGCGCAAATTAGTATTGGCTATAGTATAAGCCAATCATCGCCAACAGTTCCAAAATGGCGCCATTCGAGCGGGTTATTTTCCATGCTAACCCTCAATAAATACGTCCTTAAGATAACTTTACATAAAACATTATATGGAACTTGGATAACAAAAGCTGTCTGCTGCTTTATGAGCAATTACAAATAATAAAATCTGCAAACGAAAATGCTTAAAAGTAACCAAAATCGTTGCTGTCTCGAGGCGCCATTTTGGAGCTGTTCGTTTTGACAAGCAATTAATCCTTTGCGCGCTTCGAAGCGAGATCACCAGGACATAATTAGATCCTAGCTCATCACGAGTGCAAATAAAGTCCATCTTCTTATATCTTGCAATTGGTGGATATGAGATATCCACCGAGTTATAAAGTATATATAAACCAATGTTCTTACCTTGATGGTATCCAAGTGTTTCTTTGGGTCTGCTGAGATTTTTTCGGATACGATTGTGGTAAAGTTATTGCTGACAAGTTCTTGCGTTATCTCAATAAACACCTAGTTGTCGTGGAGCAATAAAACAAATATCAGAGTCATCTAAAATTAACAAATCTTACACGACTATGAGAAGTACATTCATGCATGGTTATGAACTACTTATACGAATATTTAATCATTATTTGCCGAAGGCTAAGTGATTATCGGTGAATAACAACTGATACAGAGTCAAGGTTATTATTCACCGATATTCACTGAGCCTGAGGTGAATAATTGTTTTAGTATAAATACAAAAGTGATGTTTTCAAAAAGTAAAAATTGCCAGCCCATTTTGAAGAAAAACTGTTCATTTCTTATTTCTAAAAGCGAGCGAAACGCTATAGATGATTATCGACAAAATAGTGTGAATTTCTAGACCAATCAACGCGCGTCATTTCTCTATAATCACTTTTGTATAATCAGAATACCAAGAAAGAAATCTTTTCTTGATGAACAAAGAGACGTCTTTGTTCAAAAGGTGATTTTCAAATTGGTTGGCTGTAAGTGTATGTTAGTCCGTCCCGTGCCCACCAAGAAAAATATGTAGCTCTAGCTGGGGGTATGGATAACCAAGTGGTTAATTTGATCTCTAGCTGCATGGCCTCTTACTGCTGTGGTCCAGGTTCCAGTGGGTTGAGTTTATTTGCATGATGTCTTGGTCTTTTATAGAACCCCCTTTTCTCCGGCTTTACGTAACGGTGTTCTTGCAACATGTAGTTTGTGTCGTGTGGTATACACCTATTTCAATAAACGTTGTCGCAATCAAAGCTGCAGTCCACACTCTGAAGTCTGCAAAAGTATGTCAGTATTTCTTCCCTTGCAATCAATTTTTTTATCTACCACTGCAACAACTTGTTATGGTTATATAACAGAAACACATAAAACAAAACTATGCTATAAATAACACAAATTGTTCTATGAAAAACGTGCAAGAAATCATAAATTATGTTCATATTACCGACATCCCTTGCAGGCTTCAGAGTATGGACTGTAGCTAAGGCTGTGACAACGATTTTTGAAATAGGTGTATTATAATCGTATACCAAGGAAGTGAGGAATAGTGGTCTTGGTATAATATTATTTAGCGTTTTCGTGCTAATCAAAACTGCGACTATCATTAAAAGGCATTTCCACTTTTCAATAATTTTCTTCATTGCTCCTCTTTACAGGTATTTAAAGCTAATTACGCGGAAACATGAATAGAGACACTTTGAAACAAGGATGCAAGGTCACTGAGAAACGAACCCGGACCTCTTTAAATTACACTGAAGGCTGCGTACTGACTAATTATACTAAATCCAGGGCATTTCACGATACAAAAGATAATTATGATTAGTATATGCACAATTCACAACCTCATAAGAACGCGCACTCTCATTGGTTCGCTATCTCGGGATATTAGACCATATAATACTACGCAATAAAAAAAACTTTTATACAATAATTTTCATTTCTTTATTTTTTTGTTCGGCACTCGAAGACTCCGGCGGTAAATATTCGTCCGATAACCACTTCACCTTCGGCGAATACTGATTGTTAAGAGCCGAAGTCAGGAAAAACCAAACATCTCGTGGCAACGGCCCATTTTCTGATTTCGCTCAAACTTTGCCACAGAATACATTATCATACAAGGGAAAGCAGTAAGATTTTTTTTTTGAAAAAAATATTTTTATTTTCGAGAAAATTACGATTTATTGTCGAGCCGCCGAGATCGCCGTTTTGGCGGCCTAAAATGAGGGAAACTTTGATCGTCTCGCTTACAAAGAAAAAATAAACCTTAGAAGCCAAACATCTTATAACATTGCTGTTTAGTCTTTTAACATTCATTTGCGTGATTTTGGAAAAGTTTGCTCTAGTTCAAAGATCAAAAATAATTTTATTTACGAAGTGAGGTAATTTGACTCGTCGAAAGTGTGTTTTAGATAAATATCGTTTTTACCATGCGATAAACCTTTAAATCAAACAAGATTCAGCACATTGATAGAGGAATAAATTTGCTTTCGAATGGTGTATAGATTTCTTTGGGCAAATAAATATGCGCTTCACAAGAGCTATTCAAAGGTTGGTGAAAATCGTGTTTACGTGACCTTGACCTCACTGTTCAGACCGCGACGCATACTTCCGTTACTTGATATATTTGATAATAATTCTTAATAAAACCTCAAAAAACAATCCCAAATTGTTAGTTATTAAGCCTTGCTTACTAATTATGGTTTTGCTAATGCGAAAAATAGCTGTAAAATCTACCTCTTTGCCGTTCTGCTTGTGCATCGTCTGAGTCAGTCTTTGTCGTGCCGAGTGTGGCGTCAATCGATTACTTCCGATCGCTTCCCAGGAACGTCAACAGGTCGATAGCTTATACGATTTAAACCATTTCTTCCTGGATTTAGCCTTATATAAACCTACAAGTGTCTGATAGTCAATTCCATGACGATCACTCGTGGATTTAAATAGAACTTTGAACAGCACTTAGACTAAGTAAACAAACAAGTATGCTAATAAGGAGAAGCGCAAGGCCTCCAATAAAAGTATAGAGGGGGGAGGGGTGTGTAAAGTGTTGTCATCTCAGATCGTTCAAATCGTTAAACTATTTATTTTACTTTTTACCTGATTGCTTGCTTTATTCGTCATTCAGTTTATGGGTCGGTACTATTTTTGAACGAAAAGGAAGCAAGGCCGTTGACACATTTTTTTATTTGCAATGACTCCCATCCCCTCCCCTACTCAAGAGAACTCTAGATACGTAAAATCATTAGCTTGTTCATTCCTGCAGAAGTGTTTTGTAAGAACTTTCTATTTCCCACCCTATACTTTTCGAAGCACACAACATATGTGAACTGACTGCAAAGTCAAGATTGAACACATTCTCAGTACAAATGCTTCAAGATATCTGCGACTATTTTGAACTCGAACTGACTCCTTCTATGAAGAAAAATAAACGAGTTACAAAGAAACCATACATCGATCTCATCAGTGAATTGGTGGCAAACTGCACCTGCAGCAGTAGTTCCCAAGACTGATTTAAGTATATCATCATCCTATTGGTATATTATGTATGCTATGACTGATAATATTTATTGCTTCTATTGTAATAATAATAATTATCATTTTTGTTATTATTATAATCATAATTATAATCATCATTATAATCATCATTATAATAATCATCATCATCATCATCATCATCATCATCATAATCATAATCATAATCATAATCATCATTATAATCATCATCATCATCATCATCATAATCATCATCATAATCATAATCATAATCATAATCATCATCATAATCATCATTATAATCATCATCATTATAATCATCATTATAATCATCATTATCATCATTATAATCATCATTATCATCATTATCATCATCATTATCATCATTATAATCATCATTATAATCATCATTATAATCATCATTATAATCATCATTATCATCATTATAATCATCATTATCATCATTATAATCATCATTATAATCATCATTATAATCATCATTATATATCATCATTATAATCATTATAATCATCATTATTAATCATCATTATCATCATCATTATTATCATTATAATCATCATTATAATCATCATTATAATCATCATTATAATCATCATTATAATCATCATTATAATCATCATTATAATCATCATTATCATCATTATAATCATCATTATAATCATTATAATCATCATGATAATCATCATTATCATCATTATAATCATCATTATAATCATCATTATAATCATCATTATCACAGGAGCCCATCATTATCATCATTATAATCATCATTATAATCATCATTATAATCATCATCATCATCATCATCATCATCGTCGTCGTCGTCGTCGTCGTCATCATCATTATTATTATTATTATTATTTTATTATTACTATTATTATTGATGAATAGTAGAGACTGTTCACATCATCAAATTCAAACCGAGTAGGTCTGATAAAATTTTTCACATCATTTTAAATTATTTAGGCTGTTTGCAATAAATCCGTATATCTAAAGTAAAAAGGATGAAATTACTAATCCCTGTATAATAAAAAAAGAAGAAAGAAAGAGGGGAAAAAATGACAGATCATTTGATTATATTGTATCGCGTGACTTACAAGTGTAAAAATAGCTCATAGTAATTATCCTAATTAGCATACTTATTTGTTTACTTAAAGTTTCCGCAGTTTTAAGTGCCAAAGCTTTAAAACCACGAGTGACCGTCATGGAATTGACTATCAGACACTTGTACCTTTAATATGAGGCTATAAAATCCAGGAAAAAATGGTTTAAATCCTCTAAGCTATTGACCTTTTGACGTTCCTGGGAAGCGATCGGAAGTAATCGATTGATGCCACACTCGACACGACAAAGACTGACTCAGACGATGCACAAGCAGAACGGCAAAGAGGTAGATTTTACAGCTTTTTTTCGCATTTAGTAAAACCATAATTAGTAAGCAAGGCTTAATTGTAGATATAATAACAATTTGGGATTGTTTTTTGAGGTTTTATTAGGAATTATTATCAAATATATCAGGTAACGGAAGTATGCGTCGCGGTCTGAACAGTGAGGTCAAGGTCACGTAAACACGATTTTCACCAACCTTTGAATAGCTCTTGTGAAGCGCATATTTATTTGCCCAAAGAAATATATACACCATTCGAAAGCAAATTTATTCCTCTATCAATGTGCTGAATCTTGTTTGATTTAAAGGTTTATCGCATGGTGAAAACGATATTTATCTAAAACACACTTTCGACGAGTCAAATTACCTCACTTCGTAAATAAAATTATTTTTGATCTTTGAACTAGAGCAAACTTTTCCAAAATCACGCAAATGAATGTTAAAAGACCAAACAACAATGTTATAAGATGTTTGGCTTTTAAGGTTTATGTTTCTTTGTAAGCGAGACGATCAAAGTTGCCTTTGATTTAGGCCGCCAAAACGGTGATCTCGATGGCTCGGCAATAAATCGTAATTTTCTCGAAAATAAAAAATATTTGTTCAAAAAAAACTTCATACTGCTTTTCCTTGTATGATAATGTATCCTGTGGCAAAGTTTGAGCGAAATCAGAAAATGGAACGTTGCCACGGATTTTCGAATATGTTTGATTCTTCCTGACATTGGCTCTTAAATATCTAACCTCGTCAAACTGTGTGTCCTCTGCTATTACAGCTATTCTTTGCCACCCATTGTACATAAGAAAGCTAATAAGAGCAGCAATTCGTGCAAAATCAGGAGGAAGAACTCGGTAGAATAGTGGGTAGCGCTTGTCGTTTGAAAGATCCGAGGCAGAAGAGCCATATGATACCTAAATAAAGTCAATGTATATATTTTACTTATTTTTTTTTATTTTTTTTTATTTTATAATATTTATAGCTTCGCCCAGAAATTACATATCATATGAATTAAACTGGGATGGGCAGGGAACCCGCAACAGCTAGGCTAATTACTGCGGGCCCTTGTGTCTTAAAATGTAATCACAGAAACATTAGAAATAGCATGAGATGGATGACATTAAACTACGAGATATGTTACATGATAAACATTTAGTATTCAAGCTACGTGGATCTTCAGGGTCATATGATGTATAGACAATGCGCTAAAATAGTAATTTATCCAACAAAGTAATAAAGGAAATGGCAGGCAAGCAAACTAGTGAACCAACAAAACGATTACTAACTTACCAAATAACTAATCAACCTATATCAATCAATCAACAGCTAACCAGACAACCATCCATCTATTTAACCAAGCAATCATTACCCAACCACCAAACCCATCAACAAACTATCGACCCAACCACTCATCAACCAACCGTTTAAACATTCCACCCTTCCAGGGCAGCCAAATAGCCAGGCTTCTGAAATAGGCAACCGACGACCAAACCTTGATGAACAATTAATATTAATATATGAAAATGGTTTGATAGATTGTATAGAACAGACTGGTAAATGAATGATAAATGATTTCTCACCTGAACTAAGTTCCATTGCCAAGCAGCCTGGGCCACAGTACGAGATACAGAGGAACATCCTGCTCCTAAGAGCATTATAACAGGAGGTGTCCTCATCAGGTACTCTATTAGTATACGCGTGCCTGTCCCCTTGTCGCACTGAAAATTAAAGGACATAATTACGTTATTTTCTTTTACACTTAGTACAGTTATAAGCAGACACATCTGGAGAGCAAGCAGGCAAGCAGGCAAGCAGGCAAGCAGGCAAGCAGGCAAGCAGGCAAGCAGGCAAGCAGGCAAGCAGGCAAGCAGGCAAGCAGGCCTAAATTATTAGACAAACTTAATAAGTAGATTTACATTTTTAATTAATTATATCTAGTATTTTCGTTCATTTTATATTTATCATCTAATGTAATAGGTTTTGAAACCCCTTTGTATGGAAAACCTAATAAAGTATGTATGTATGTACACAAAGGTTAACATCTTAAAAAGATATCAGACCAAGGGCGCCAAAACGAAAAGTTCAGTGCATTGTGAAATGTTTGGACCTAGGAATATAAATTAAGTTTCACTTATCTCAAATATTGTCCAGAAAATGTGTAATTGTCCGCTTTTAATCACGATAATGTGCTGTATTCCACCACACCGACAATAATACCAACGGTCGTTTGAACGCTAAGATTGTGTGCCGCTGTACTAGCCGTTCATTCACCTTTAGGTGAATGGAGGGGCGAATTCGATTTTAATCCAATTAGTGGTTGGCTAATGAATAACGAATATTCGCGACAGCACTACGTTGAACGGCTAGTACAGCGGCACACAATCTTAGCGTTCAAACGACCGTTGGTATTATTGTCGGTGTGGTGGAATACAGCACATTATCGTGATTAAAAGCGGACAATTACACATTTTCTGGACAATATTTGAGATAAGTGAAACTTAATTTATATTCCTAGGTCCAAACATTTCACAATGCACTGAACTTTTCGTTTTGGCGCCCTTGATCAGACTCGACAGAACAGACTTTCGGTAGGCAGAGTAGACTGCGTGGCTAGTCAGACTACAGGCAGACGGACAGATAGAGCTTAAACCAAACAAAAACGTTCCTATAGGTTAAAAGGTGAACAAACAAAATATTTGTCATAAATAAAAACAGATAGAAGTAGAAGACTACCCGTGACCCATACGTGCAGGGTGAATATGAATTGAATTTTTGAACGACATCCAGTTAGATGAATTATGACTTGTTCAGACAGGAACTACAGTAATTAAATAATTTCAATTTTTTATATCGCCTTTTATTAAATTCTTTTGTTATTGTTGTTTTTCTTTTTTAACTTTTTATTCACTAGTAAGAAACTTCTGGTTTTTTTAAATATTTTAAGCAAAAAAACACCCACAGAGAAACAAAAAAATTGCAGTGCCCGCTTCTTTTGTAATGTTTATCAAATTGAAGCTGACTGATTCATTCTAGATTTCGAGTGAAAAGTGCCGCGCAAACCACCTTTAAACTTGTTCTGTCTTGTTTCCATTCCAAGCATAAGACGGTCAATGATTTCACTTTGTCCCATTAAAGTGTCGACATGAACAATTACACGACACTCGAACCATGAACATTTTGAGTTTTTTTTGGTCCTTTTTTTAACCCACATCCCATGAGCGAATAAGAGATTTTGAAGCAGTAGTTTAGAGTATTTTAATGAATGTTGTCAGATCCCAACACTACAATAATAATAAGGGGGGATAACAATAAGGGGGAGGGTAATTAGATTTTTGAAAAAAAAATATCCTTCAGCCTTCTGAGCAAGGAAAAAAATGTTAACGGCATATGGCAAAAAAAATAATAATAATAACAATCTAGAAACAAAATACCATGCACCGCTGTGTGACTGAAACCAATATCTGGTTGGCTCATCAAAAAGTTCCCCTTAAAATGGTCCGCCCCTAAGTAACCTCTAAAACATGTTTTGACTGAACAAATATTTTTTTCCCATCGAAAAGAAAACAACCACCCTATCAGCTCTATCCTTGTGACGCCAGAACAAACTTCCGTGTTTATTACACACTTAACTATTGAACTGCCTTGAGTGTCGACATCTATATCAAAGCGTTTTGTTTTCACGCGAGACTATTGAACTAATCACGAGATTTAAAGCGGCATAAGAGCTATTAACGGTTATGGTTAGACATTGTGAACAGTTCAAGTTATTTATCTGTAAAACGTATAATAATGTCTAAATAAACGCTGTCTGCCGGACAGCACGTCACTTTTGTCCGGAAATAGAATTTGTTATGGTCTTCCCATGAGGTCGGCTCGTTCATTGTTTGAACAGAAACATTTTTTTGATAGTTTGAGCAATAAAACATTATAAACGGAATGTTTATAATTAAAAAGTCTTGGTTTAGACAGTGATTCTATTGAAGCATAGTCATTAGTGGGTTGAAGTTTTACTCGAATAAAACGGTGGTTATATTCCTTACATGTCAGCTTAGTTAGAGTCGAATGGCGATAAAATGTCCCTCTTAACTTTTTATCAAGTATTTTAGATGAAAACATAGCTTAACATTATGTATAACTATATGCTAGAACGAAGCCAACGCTTGTTCTTGTTGCTAAACTGTAATTGTTTTTTTTTTAGCACATAAAAATTGAACAAATGTTTGATATGTATATACTTTACTCTACCTTTGTGTCGTTGTAGATCAAGTTCAAGTTATAGTTCGGTAGAATATCGCTTCGGTTGTTTACAATCTCCAAAGCCAACTTACAAACCGAGACTAACTCACTGCCATTGACACTGTTGCCAGAGGTAGAACTCATCGGAAACATCCCTCCAATGTATAACTGTCTTTTCCTTCCAGAAGCGAAACAGTAAATCGATGAGTGAACTAAAAGATATGACAGTAAACATTGTAGATGACAAGAAAGGTGAAGGCGCATGTTTTGGCGATTCTTGACCAAATATACGAAGTTTAGAAAGTGAATTCAACACAGAGAGCGAGGTGATCCCGCTACAAGAACTATTAGTGTGTAAATGTGTAATCAGGATGAGCGTCAACAGGTTTACAATGAAGTCTAAAAAGCCAAACACTTCAGAAAGGTCAAGAATCATGCGAATGTCTTCTGTGATGACGCTACGCATACATCGGTATATAGAAATGGAGTGTTTACTTAGTGACATAACGCATCAATCAAAGCCGAGAAGTTGTTTACTGTGACAGCCCATGGAATGCTTGCTGACTGATGGAATAATTGCCAGAGGCAACTGCCTGCCACCTCATCTCGGCCCTCTCGCCCCGTCCTGGGGCTGCCCGCGTCCGGAATAATTCCCAGTAGTGGTCATGTTTCAATATGCTTATGGAATTAGACCAGCTTACTTTAGTAATAAAGAAAAGGCAAACGCGTTGAATTCTTGAAATGTTTGTACTGTTATCTAGTGATACAAGAGTGTTTGTAGAACAAACGAATATTGTATGTATTTAGTGCTAAACTGATCATGAACTAGTGATATAGGTGGTCTGATGCCTGTAAAGTATGGACTGCAATTATACATATTTGTTCTTAAAGTATAAAATGCATATATCAGTCTTGTATGCTTCTTTAGCGGGTACGGAGAAAGCTTACATCTTTGACAAAGGTGTTGGAGTGTTGGCACGAATGTGATAAAATCAGTCAGTTAGCATGAAATTCTGCTACTATCCCTACCCCCTGGCAATGTTGAGGAGGGAGTCATTGTTTGGTGCTTATGTGGTGCTCTATCATTTCACACCAACATTGATGTAGGGGGAAAGGAGGTACATAATAAAATATATATTTTTATTAATATTAGCTATATTTATATTTATTGTGTCAGGTTTATAACCTTTTAGAAATATAAATATTATATTATATCTTACTATTTGTATCAGTAACTATTTGTATCAGTAACAGTTTTAATAATATCATGTAATTTTCATATTCACTTTATAATATTGTAATGCGCAGGTGCGCATCTTCCTATAAAGCCTCGCGCAATATAAGTAATAAAATATTATATAATTATTATTAAAGTATAGTCACTATGAGATAAAATACTAACCTCCTAACATCGCGTGCCAACAATCAAATGTTTGACAAAGACGTAGCCATTGATTCTACATGTGGGTCACACCTGTGATGAAATGTCTGATCTGAGATAAACTCTCAGCGTGGAAATAGGACCAAGTGATCAGCAATGAAGTCCACAGACACTGGATCAGGAAAGTCTATTCAAATGGTTTCAATTTGCAGAAAAAAAGGTGAAAAAAAGAAACGAAAAGAAACGAAAAGAAACGAAGTGGTCCTGACTAAACATAAAGAAAAGATAAAAAATAAAATTTACATATTATATATTTATATAGTAGGGATATAATATTAACAAGTTCAACCTTTTTTGAATTATAGGTGTACACTTATGGTTGACGGAGTGAGCTGTGGATGACGAACTGCGATTGCACGACCGAAAGCCGAAATTGTAGTTACGCATACAACATATCCTAGCGTTTTTTTTGGATTGTTTAGCACAGTTTCATCAATTTTAAGCTCTTCTTTACTATATAATGGAGCTGGCGTTATGCAGCCGGTAAATAGGGTTTTCCGATTTACCTGCACAAAGGCAGATTTGGCACTAATAGTGCCAGATGATAGTACCATTGTTAATTTGTCATTATTTCTGCAATATTGTTCTTATTTTTTTTTTTATTCTTAATTACTCAGATCTAGAACGTAACTGATGTAATATTTTGAAGATGCACATGCAACTCCTAGAAATTCTAATAACGGTAAACACGTATGATAATAAGTATCTGGTACTATTAGTACCAAAGTCACTAAATCGGAAAACCCTAATTCGTTTTAATTTCTGCCACAACTTGCACAAATAATCAGTACCAAAGATCCACATTCCCGTTCGGTCGTGCAATAGACGTTCACCATCTATCGTTCACTCCGTCAAACTTTTCTGAAATATGTGCATGTACCGTTTATAACTATGTCGGTATTTCTTCTCTTGTTATTTATTTATTCATAGCATATTTTAATTGTACGTGTTTGTGACGTGTTATATATATTATAAGGCCGGTACACATGAGGGAGCTTGCTCCCGCAACACGCTCCGCAACATGCTCCCGGAGCAAAGCTCCCTCGTGTGTACCATCGATTTCATGCAAAACAAAAAAACTGTTGCGCAACAAACATTTTGCTCCCGGGTTTTGCTCCCTCATATTTAACTGGTTAAATGTGAGAGAGCAAGCTCCAGGAGCAAATCTGTTGCAGGAGCGTGTTTCAGGAGCAAGCAGTTCCCTCGTGTGTACTGAAACCTTTCTGCCGCGCAACAACCTTTCTCCATTTGGGTTGTTTGCATCGTTTCGCTCCCTCGTTTCCCTCGTGTGTTCTGGTCTTGCAAAATGACCTAGGATCACCCAGGAGCATGTTGCGGGAGCGTACTACCGTGTTGCAGGAGCAAGCTCCAAGAATAAATAAAATATATATTTCTGTAAAAACGCGTAATAACAAATCAACAAAATATTTTTATATAACCGACATCCTTTGCAAGCTTTAGAGTGCGGGCTGTAGCTTCGGCTGCGAAAACGCTTATTAATAGGCCCTTAATTTGCAGCTACAGGTCACGTGACCCAACTATATTAAATCCATTAGCATTGCCAAAGTGTCCAGAAATGGAAAGAGCATGTCGACATTAGCAATAAGTCAAAATTTCATATTTTGATTTTATCTGAAATACTTAAGAAATAGCAAGGAACATAAAATGGTATATTTTCTTTTTTTCGGAAGGCTTCTCTCTCCAGTTTTGCTCTCCAGTTTTATTTTCAAATACAAATCCTTAGAAAATACACCATTTTATAGTGTTTTTTTATCAAGAGCTGAAATTTCAACTTTTTGCTAATGTCAGCATGCTCTTTCCATTTTTGGACATCATTTTGGCACAGCTGATGCATTTAAGGTAGGTGGGGTCACGTGACCTCTAGCTGCATAGGGCAAAGCAGTATATTGATATATGGATATAAATGATCTAGAAAAGAACACTAAAATCTAAAATATGTAAAACTAGCCTGATAAATAGCCTCCTCCGCAGGCATCCCTGTCTTGGGCTTCCTTTTTAGGAAAGTGGAAGAGGGGAGGGGGAGAATGGGGACAAGAAAGGTGGAATAAAACCAGGAAACCTGAGTAAATAAAAGTTAGCTGGCAATTTCTAGTTCACCTACGTCATCATCAAATTCAAAAGCAATTTTGCATTATAATAAATTTAAAATTTCATAATCTTGTAAAACGTTCAAAGCTACTATATATACTAGTAATATATAGGTAAAGTTTCAAGGTTGAAGATCATTTCATTGTGGAGTTACACTGATGACGCGCGATTTGGTCATGCACAAACTAGACTGTGAACAGCTCTAGCTCTAGATTCCGAAGAAAACGAGAGAAAAATGAGCATTTAAATAAAACACGGACGAGCGGGGATTGGGGGCGAAAAGGGGGAAAAGCGATGGGAGCAATCTCGAGCCCAGCGTCACGTCTGGCTTTTTGTCAGCGGTCTTATGGCGCCCGACATTAGACTCTGGGGGAACGGAATTTTCAGCTCCGATTTTGGAGTTCCGGTTTCTATTGCGCATGCTTAGTTAATATTATAGTGATCTGTGGGTTTGGGCATCCTGTGTTACTTAGTACGTTAATGACATTCAAAATTGACCTAGTAGCATTTGAAATATTTTCTAAGCCAAAATATAAACATTTTCCTCACTAATGAAACATTTAAAGTTTAGGAAGGTTTTTTAACGGCCATCAGGGTTTATATAATGATATAAAAACGCGTCTAAATCTCCTTCAATTCAGATCACTTTAGCCGTCGATTTATTTATAGTTTTCCAACGGTTATTAGTTTGCTTTCGTGGTACGATTGACCTTTAGTAAATAACTGGATGTCAGAGGAGTATTTTGTGTGTATTGGTGTATTCTAATTTGCTTCGCAACTCGATAATCATCGCTTAACTTAGGATAACTTAGCGGCGATACAATATCTCTTCGCTTCGCGACTCGTATATTTCATAAACGACGATATTTAATATTCTATCTAGTATTAAAAAACTCATTAATAATTCATGAGCTATTAGTCCAATCGGGGCATTCCAATTTGGTCACATGCATGACCTTTATACCCCATAAAACACTGCCATAGGTACATTATATAAAAACACATGTGTCTTTATGATAAAGGTACGTGTGTCTTTATGATAAAGGTACGTGTGTTCTTTATATACCTATGACACTTGTAAAGGTCTCAGTTTTAATCTCTCATCATTGACCTTTACTAGAGGCATCATCCGAAACAATGCTATCAAGCTCCCACTATATTATACACAACCTTTCTCAAATGTGGGATGCCAAATGTGGTGCTTAATGGTGCGTGGTGTGATATGAGCATGCGCAGTGTACCTTGCAAATAAAGTTTGTCTCCAAATTGGACTTTTCTTCAAGAAACTTTTATAATTTAGTTTTGAATAAGTGTTGGAGTTTTTTAAGCTATATAAAAAACTCGCAGCACGTGTTTTATCAAGGATCAAAATCCTTGATAAAACACTGCTGCTCGTTTTTTATATACTACTTAAAGAACCGTTGACGTCGTATTACATGTAATCGCAAAATTTACATTTTGAATGTACATTTGTTTACATGATGGACCAATCAGAGATTTTACTTCGTCTGTTTCCGGTCTGACCATTGTATTTTCAAGGGCCAATCAGCATAAGCAGAGAATTCCGGTCCCCCAGAGTCTTACGTTACTCGGCTGGCCAAGAGGAACGAAGGCTCGGGGTTCGAGATTGCGATGGGAGAGGAAAAGTACTTTTCTCAGTCCCCTCCTCCCCTCCCCAACTCGCCCCCAATCCCCGTTCACTCGTTTTATTAAAGTTAAAATTTTCTGAATACGAAGAGAAAAGTAGGGACTGCTCGCAGTACATCTATGCACAAACATTCAGGACGAAACCTAAAGGACTGAACGTTCAATATTTCTGATTATATTTTACTAATACATACTTGAATTTGGGTAATTTAATATTAATTTTAGTCCTTATTCAGACACACATGAAGGGATTGCGTAACACAAATTCAACCTTAATAACTAGCGGAACCCAACATCAATGTCTCCAAATATTTTTTGCGACTTTATATGTCGACACCAGAAGTTCATAACCAAAATCTGTCAACACTATACGATGTATAGTTTAGATGTTGAATGTTATCACATGAAAATCATCAGGATACAAATGCCCGACAAGTCTTAGCTCAGTGTGCAGCCGTCCCCCACCCCTCCCCTCTACGGAAGACAAGCTTCAGTTCACTTAAAAAAAAAGTCAGAGCGAGGCCTGCCTGGCATTTGACTGGTGTAGATCATGTTCGAATTTTAGTGCGACATTGAAATGAGCTCGAAAAAATCCGCAAGCGATAGTTTTTCCAGTGCTTTTCAAATCCTTTTCCTTTTTCAAATCCAAAAACTGAATGTAAAATTATGACTGACTTCTGACTTGTCCAATCGAGAAACTGTTTTCGAATTCATGTTAGCTATAGATATCAAGAAATGTCAAAGAATCGGAGTATGTTTTACAACATTTGAATCAATTTCAAATAATATGAAACATAGCATTAGAAAACGATGTTTTGACGTCATTTAACGTCATAGTCATAGAAAGAGGGTCCTGAATGGTGGTGTCTGATCCCATTTCCCAGTCTATTTTTTATTGGAAAAATCCCATTCCCAGTTACCGCTGACCACTAATATCAATATGATATGCTTGGGGATTGAGAACAACACATAAATGTAACAGCTTTCCAATCTGCTGTATTGTAGAACTGCTATTTTTGACTAAACAGCTACATTTTCTTAAGTTGTTTTTTTGAGTTCGTTTTTAATGTTTTTAATTAAGAGAGGTAAAAAGCAAATCCCATTCCCATCTGCCGTTCTGCTTCCCATTCCCAGTGGAAAAAAATCCCAGGCCCATGCCAGTGCATCCGTCCCATTTTTTTCTTGTCCAAAAATAAGGCCAACCCCAGTCCCATTTTACCCCTTCAGCACCCTCTAGCAATAACGCTAAAAATCATCAAATTGAATTTGCCTGATGAACTCTTATATTGCTGCCAAGCTAGTTTGATGAAAGTTATACTTGAAATTAAAAAAAAAATCCGCCAATCTGATCGATTTTTTAGGGTCATTTTTGCCCAGCGTGATCATTAGCAGCTTCGTGAGAAACGTCTATTGCGACCAAAATACACAGTAGCATTGTGACACCAAATATGACCTTTTTCGATTTCTTCAAAATGATCATACGTTTTACGTTGTAAAACATCAGTAATGCAAGTTTCTAAAGGCCACAATCCACTTCGCTTAAAAAAAAACAGCTGATACATTTTAGTACCGTGACGTCATTATTAGTACCTAGTCCATCACCACCAAGTGAGCATCAAGGAAAGCCCTCGGATTTGAGCAAAAGTGGTTATTTTTCCAAAATTTCAGCCAAGAAAGCTTATTTTTTTCGATGGAATCGGAAAAAGGGGCCTTACATGTAGGTATACGTTATAGATTGTTTTGTAAAATTAGTGATAAACATCGCGTTTTAGCTCTGTGCTCGCTCAAACGAGGTCTAGCGCTTTTACTCAAAGTACACGTCTAGTAGGCTTGTTTTGATTCCCATGTTGACGCAAAAACCTTGCTATTTGACAAGCTATTTGAATGGTTAGTGAATATCCTTCTATCTAGCAGCTAAAAGAGCAAATATCTAATCTAACTTTGAGCTTAAAAGGAGTTAAATCGTCGTTTTGAAGTGATTTATTGTATTACAATTCAACTTTCGGTTTTGCTTCTATTTAGCTACAATATTGCAGTCTTTGTTTTCATATTTTGAATACTCATAGCATAAATATAAGTTCGTCTTTTGACTGTTCACATTTAAAATTCATCAAAGCATATATTTTCTGCGGGAAAGTTTCATTTTGTGGTTACTACGTGCGCTTTTATCCAAAAGAGGTTTTACCTTTCCGCAAGAGTTGACCTGCCCATTCGAATCCTATTCACGACTTTTTACAGTTTGAACATTTATTTATAAATCTCCAAGCACTTTTGTTGACTTATAAAACCCCGTAAACATCAGTTTACTATGTTATGGAGAGTGTTAAAGAGCTGTCAAGCAATATAAAATGCTAGTACACCAAAATTTACGATGAACTTGTGACATTTAGAATATATTATGATGAAAAGACAGCTGCCATTGTTGATCTTTATTCTTGCTCGTATAAGCACTTCGATATTTTACATAGATTTATTACATGAAATAATTTGTTCAATATAATTATGGTTAAACAATTCCTAACGCCTGTTAATGTTCAATTTCAAATTATGCTAAGTTAAACAGTGCTATCTATAACTTAAATCATTAATTATCCATTCGTGACCCTAAATTTGTGATTTTTATGCAAATTTGTGATCTTTTAGCTAGCTCTTTGTCTGTGTATGTACATCTATTTCAATAAGTCAACCAAAAAAGACCTGGAAATCTGAGACCGTCAAGGAATATGGGTATATTTTATATTTTACATGTTCCAACATATGAATTTGAATAAATGTTGATATTTGTGTACAAAATAACATGATTGTTTTCCTGGTCACAGTTTTACCTCATGAGTGAAAAATTTGCATAATACGCTTTAAAAAATACTTGTCTGGTTTTTGGTGAATAAGTTTATTGACAGAAATAACTGTAAATTTATCCTCAAAAGAAAATTGTGCAATTTGTTACTAAAGTTCTGTATAAATATAGTTATTAAAATATATCTATATTAACTCAAAATATCAAAATAGATTCACTTTTCTATTTGTAAACTTAGAGTGGTCAAATCAAAAAACTGAATTTCCATTAAGGTAGTACCGGATACTTGGATTTCTTCAATGAATTTTTTTATAAATCCTGTCATTTATAGATCATTGTTAGGCAAGCCAAAAAAACGTGAACAAAAATTGGGGTCACCGTATTGGTTATAGAGTTATAAGATATAGTAAAAGTAGGTTTTTGCAATAATTTGCGGTGATTTGCCCAAAAGTACCTATTCAAAGCAGTCAAGAGAATGCGAACGTATTCGGCTAGGAAAAGCATAATATCTAAGGGTTATCTAACATTTCCTGTCATAAAAATCATTGAATCATTTCCAAATATGGGTATAAGTGAGCCATAAAAGCACAATTATACGCCAATTACGCACACTACATGTGTATAGAGTTGTACCATTTGTAAAATTTCAGAAAATCCAATCAATGAATATTTTATTTTTTATTCTAAATCGTAAGAGTAGTAAATGCCGTCTTAAATAAAAAGGAAAAAAATGGGGGTCCCCGTACTAATAGGCGAGTTATAAACGACCAAATCCATTTTTTTGTTAAAAAAAAAACACGGCAACGGCCCACACAGGACTGGGTTCTAGTACTTTAAACATCTGCTGGAAAGTTGTCAAATTATCCTTGTCATCTCCAGAAACCCTAAAACCTATTTTGTATTAGTTTTACATCTAAAGACGTCAAAATCATATTTTATCTATTCATTTTTACAAAGTTGTAAATTTGTTGTTTTGAGACAAAACAGCGACCTTGTCAGGTAGTGAAAATTTGAGCATGTTTCGAAAAATGTCCCATTTTACCTCCAAAGTTGCATGAAATGACATAATACTTTCTTAAGTTATAGATAAGGATTCAAATTAAAATATTATTTAGAAAAATTTTCAAAAAAACGCAAATAAATGATGGAAAACGAGATGCGCGAAATGGATGCGCAGTAGCTACCTTAAAAAGCATGGTATTTTTCATTATTTTTTACCAAGTTTATTTTGTAAAAATAAGTCTATTTTTGTCTTTACAATGCAGGAGGCTGATCCAGCCCCTGAAACAACAGACCTGATCAACAACTATGGTGGAACAGCTGAAGAACCACCAAGCTACCAACAGGCTACAGGTGAACACATTTGACTACTAAATGATTCTATTGAGGTTCTGTAATGATTACAGCCGTTCTCAGTCACACACACCTTTTAACCAAAAAATATTTCAAAGAAAACTCAGCCAAAATTGTCCATTGCCGAGTGGCCTTCTGTGTACGGAAAAGCCCAAGTCTAAAAATGCAAAGTAATGGTTCTTTTTTTTCGTCGTCGTCATCGTCGTCTTGGTTCTCAAATTGAAGGGTCAGGTCCCAGGTGTTCCTAGCAACAATGACATCATGTATCATTTGAAGCCTGAGTGATTGCCCAGATTTAGTCTAGTTGTTAGTTGAAAACCTGATAATAAACATTACTACATTTTTGATTGTCTGTAGCTACAACGACCAATAACTGTTATAATTATTATAGTTATATAAAATATGCATTTAGTTGGAATGTTTTAAAACAATGGATATAAGTCACGGCTCTTGGGCAAAAACCAAGACTTTGTTTGAAAGTCTCAAAATTGTTTGCATGTAACTATATAAACCTCTAGAGTCTCTTTTTATTAATAAACATGATAATGTCTTATGTTCTCCAGATCCACCACCATCATACAGTTCTTTGTTTGGGGAAATCAAAGATGCCAGGAATTCTGCAGACTCTGTGCTTGACTTTTTGAAAAAACTAGTCATTCTTCTTATCGGCACAAGTAAGTTCATCAACCCTTCACTCATATTAATTAATCTTATAGTTTCATGGTAGATCTTCAAAAAACAACTTTCTCCCATTCCCCCCAAAAGAAACGCAGGCTAGATTGTACATGATTTCTTGATGTTGCCAATCTCAACATAGTGCTTCTAAAGCTAGGAAGGAGGAGATGTTTTCAAACACAAATTGAAGCTAACAAATAAAACAATAAATAAGATAAATCATTGTTTTACTTCAAAATATGAAGTATAATTACCAAATAACACTCACTTTAATCACTACTGACATTAAATAGTTTTAGACTGCGAACAGTCCCTTCTTTTCCCTCCAGATTCCGTGAAAAACAAGGGAAAAATGAGCAGTCGAAATATTTTAGTACAGTCGACTGCATGACACATTAAACAAACTCTATTCACTTTTGCCCGAGCCAGAAATCTAACCCAGGTCACAGTGGCGATCAAAAAGCATTAAAATAGGGACAAGAGTCTCCTTTTCAATTTATTGTTAATTGATAGTTTTTTTGTTTTTTTTTGCTTTCAGTTGGATGCACTATTTTCATTGGTTTTATGATGGCCATACCTATTGCTATGATTGTCATAGGTATTATATAGACTACTATGATTATTATTGTTATTCTATTTAGATTTATTTATCTATTTTTATTTATTTATTTATTTAATTAATTAATTAATTAATTAATTTATTTATTATTTTTGTTTATGTATTTATTATTCTTATTTATCTATTTGTTAATTAATATTCAATTGTTTATTTTGTATTTATTTATTTTGTATTGGTTTATTTATTTATAATTGTACCATTAACTCAAACCAATCAACCAATAAATCATTTTATCAGAAGTAATCAATAGATAAATCAATCAGCCAATCCATAGAAAAAAAGTTGATGATTGAAAAAAGATTGGTTAGTTGGTTAGTTGGTTGATTAGTTGATTGATTGATTGATTGATTGATTGATTGATTGATTGATTGATTGATTGAAAAAGGATTAATTTATTGAAAAAGGATTGATTGATTGAAAAAGGATTGATTGATTGATAAGGATTGATTGGTTGATAAGAATTGATTGATTAGTTGGTGGATTGATTGATTGATTGATTGATTGATTGATTGAAAAAGGATTGATTGATTGAAAAGGATTGATCGATTGAAAAAGGATTGATTGATTGATTGATTGATTGATTGATTGATTGATTGAAAAAGGATTGATTGATTGAAAAGGATTGATCGATTGAAAAAGGATTGATTGATTGAAAAGGATTAATTGAAATGGATTGATTGATTGATAAGGATTGATTGGTTGATTGATTGATTCAGTGAAAAGGGATCGATTAGTTGATTGATTGATTGATTGATTGATTGATTGATTGATTGATTGATGGGCTTCGTGAATATTTGTTCAGTTTATTGATTTTCAAAGCAATTGTTTGAAAAGGTGGTGGTGCTTCAAGTTAGTGTCCTCCATAGCTGGTTTTAGTTTTGGTTATTCTCCTTCCACACAAACGTCTGCACAATCACTACTTTCCCATTATATTGTCTGACCAATCAGACAATAGAGTCGACCTCCCGGGATATCGTAGGGTCAAACAATGGGAAATGAATGAATGTCGAAGTGCTGTTCTTGCAGTTATGGACAAATTATTTTGAACAATGGAAACAAGTCGAGACATTTAGGCACAGTTTTTGTTTTTGTCCAAAGGCCATGGCTTGAATCCATTGCTTGAAAACATTTGCATGTTACTATATTACCATTACTATTATTATTTTATAACTATATATTACTAAAGCAATTTCTTCTCTTTCCTTCAAGGTGCCAAGTACAAGAATGACTGCCCTATAGAAAAGAACATCCCCATCTATCTGATCGTCGGTGGTTCTTTTGGCATCTTCCGTAACTTGATTTCCTTGTGTAAAAGAGGAAAGTCAGACGGTAGCAGTTCTGAAGATGGAGGATCCGGCAGACCCAACTTTTTAGAATCAATTATTGATTGCTTCCTCCTGGCCTGGTTCATCGCTGGTAATGTCTGGATCTACTCCAATTATAAGCCTAGTTTTGTTTTTGTACCGGGAGATAACACCTATTGCCACGAGACCCTATACCTTTTTGCATTCTGGCTTACTAACGTCACGTACATACTGATAGGAGTAACATGTCTGTGTCTATGCTGTGCTGGTGTGTGCGTCGCTGTGTTGGGCCCAACTGCAGACTAATTAGTCATACACCCGGTTGCGAAAAGGTTGTCATGTTATAATTAATAATTAATTGTACAAGTAATTTAAAATGTTTCGAATTGGTTTGGTTCTATTGCAAACTACGTCGGTGTTTCTAAGGAAATGTTTTTGATCACCGATGCTTCAAACGTCAAGTAAGCCTGTGCGTTTCTTTTGACGGAAAATGTGGTTTGGGGATGGCTGTGTTATCGATTTCGCGAGACGCCTAAGACGAGTGCAAAAAATCAGCTCTGGGGGGAGGGGAGAAACGTCAAGTAGTTTGTAATAATACTGAAAACCGATAACGTTGTCGACAGTGTAATAATCGTCAAACTCGTTCCCAGGGCCCAAAAGCGAAGGGACAGGGCCCTGGGGACGAGGTTGTAATAATCGTTTCCATTCAGAAAATAACGACAAAGTTCTAGTGGTAATACATTGAATTTCTCATGAAGGTTTATAAAACAAACCTTGGAAAAATTAAAATTAAATTATATTTTTCTTCCAACATGACACTCTTTATGAAAGCATGCAGGGATTCATTGACACAATCTATCTCAAGAAAGTATCCGCTCTTGTCGTGTGTTTGCCATTATAGAATCAGTACACAAGTGAAATTGTCTAAAAAGGAATAAGGTGTTTAATATCTGAAAAACTACTTTTTATAGGAAATCAGACGACTTTCGTGAGTACAATTCGTATTTAATTGGTACGAGTGATGTTTTTAAAGTTTTGGAAACATCACGAGCATCTATTGCCAGTTGTACGAGAAGATCGTGTGATTTTTTATTTCTAATACACTGAAAAACTTAATTGGTACTCTGCAGAGTATAATTTAACAATTGTCTTATTTCACTATGACGTCACATCAAAACATTCTATTGTTCTAACGGATCATGGTCGCCAGTGGCGGACAGATTCATAGCAACAATACAAGAATACACGATAAAATTGCATTTACAAGACGGATATGAAAGAATTGAAATGACAACAAAATGCCATAAATATGAAAGTTTAAACATAGAAACATAACATACATAAAAATTAGATAATTTGAAGCTCAATTTCCAAAGGGAAAGAAGATTTAGTTGAAATTTCCATTGTTTTCGGCGATTCTATCCCCCACTAAAACACATCGTGACGTCATAATGAATTAGGGCAATTTAATTGTACTCCTCTAGTTCAATCAAAATCGTATGCTTTATTGATTTGTTTGACATGTATAATTGCACACTTTTAAGCTAATCAGATTGCAGGATTTGCTAGTCCAATCAGAATCGTTTGCTTTATTGATTTGTTTGACATGTATAATTGCACACTTTTAAGCCAATCAGATTGCAGAATTTGCTAGTCCGCTTTATTGATTTGTTCGACATGTATGCCACAGTGTGTACTAAATCTGTAACATAAAAATAAATCAAAAAACAGTATATTACTATTAAACACAAAATTAAAGCGAGTAACATTTTGATCGTGCAGACTAGTAAAGCCTTGGCATTTAGGATATTTAGGCAACAACAAAGTTAGTATAACAATATATTTGAGGTTTGCGGGCGTAAATTTGTTTTTGGCCCGACTCGGGTTCATTGTAGCCCTCGAGCGCACTCTATTACTATTAGAATAACTTTATAAGGCATTTATAAGGCGAAAAAGGTAATTTTCATTCAAAACAGGCTTCGTACGGGTTGTGGAAAGTCTTGGAAAGTTTTGGTAATTGGTAATGCATTTTTCCAGGACCGGGAAAGTTTTTTGAACATTCCTTTTTCACCTGCTGGGCTATGGAAAAGTTATGAATTTTTTGTCGGTTGCCCAGCTTCTACCTTGCAAAGAACTGTTTTCGTTGTAATTAAAAAACGGCTGATGATTTTTTTGCCTGCCGCAATCAATGCCCGTTGGCACTTTTCGCTTGTGTGGTTTTGGAATTTTGAGTAATAGGCTTTGAAAATGTTTTGGAAAAATTTTGGACATTTTCTCTATGAGGATTCTGTACGAACCCTGTCAAAAGAGCAAGGATCTAATCTGAGCGGGCTAAAATATATTTTAGCCTCTGATTTGTTCATTTTAGCTTGCAAAATGTGCCACAATGCTCTATAAAGTTATTCCAATTGTTTGTTTTAATAGTTTTCATGCGTCCATGACAGTAATGTATTACTTATTTGGACGCAAAACCTTATTTGACTAGGAGAAACACGCACATATAATTTAATTAACTTCATAAAACATTCGCCACCAACAACGTTACTAAAATATATAAAATAATCTAGAATAATACGTTGTACAATTAGAAAATATTTTCATTGTAAGAATTTAAGAATATAATAATTGTGTATTGATAAGGATATGTTAATAGAAATAAATGCACGAGTATGTTTATTAGCCTCTGTGATTACATTAGACTAATAACATTACAATGTAATATTATCCACCTTATGCATAAGCTCCGTTTAAACGGGCCCAACGTTTTGGACCAGGGGTGGATCCAAAAATGTGTTAGGGGGTGTCCCAATTGCAAATGGAAGGGCTCTTAAAGTGTTAGGGGACATCCAGTCCCTAAATGTTTAAATCAGTTAAATAAATTAGGGGTAATTGCGTCGCAAAGGGGTGTCCGGTGCCTCAAGGGACACTGCTCCTATATCTGACCCTGCATAGGACCAACATTGTTGAATTGTAAATTTTGGATGATGTTCCATCATGTACTGCTTTTCTATACGCATTCAGCATCCTTTGTACAATACATAAAAATAAGGGTTATACCTATCAGTCACGTGATACAACATAGATTCGATTCTAAATGTTCGACTGCTAGTATTTTAAAATTGTGAACATATAGATTTCATAATGTTCTACTGTTCGATAAGAAATATAAATTTCACGTAGACCGAACGTAGACAACGTTACAATAATGACATTGGACTGTATTTCTTTACAATTATTGATTCATTTTCTGGGGAGATATTATATGGAGGGTAGCCTCTTGGAAATAGTGGGTTTGGGCTTCCTGTGGCAAAATTTGCTGAAATTTCCCAAAACGTTTGAATTCGAAAATAAAGTGAAACTAGACGCTCTATGAGCGTGAAGTCGGGCTAGTCATAAAATCAACACACGAGGCTAAACAATTCTACTTTGGGCTTCCTGTGTTCGTTCCCAAAGCATCATGGGGGACTATACGCGACGTGACAGATAGGCTAAAAGGTAAAACTTGAGTCGGGCCTTCTAGCCCGACTAATAAACCTATATAGCGTAGCCTGAAAGTGGGAATTAATAGTTACTGAACCTGTTCTGACGACTGGAGTTGGTCTCAAGGAGAAATGAGGAATGAGAGGTCATCGGCTTGAGGCCAACTTTGGCGCGGAAACATTAACATACATTACAGAAACTTGCGCGCCAATTTAGTAGTACTAATTTATCAACTAATTTCAAATAGACTAATCTCAGTGGCGGATCCAGGATTTTCAAAGGGGGGGGGGGGAATTTTGGAAAAGGGGGGGATTTTGGTTTCGGATATATAAAAACCCCAATAATGCTGGAGCTATCCCGGACGTAAGATCAGTAACTGCTTAGAAAAAGAGGGGGGGGGGGGGGGAAGTCACCCAATTCCCCTCCCCTGGATCCGCCCCTGAATCTTCTACTATTGACCCACTATATATTGTACATTGAAAATAAACCAATTTTCAAAAGTCATAACCTGGACGTACACATGATTTTATGCTTTTTCCACCACTCCGGCTTACTTTCAATCTGATTCATCTTTTTGGACAATGTTTGGAACTGCCCGGGCGTCGACATAGGGCGCTACTGACCACATTACTGATTACTTAATTTGGGTTAAACGCAGACAACTGATATAGATATTGTTAATTAAGAGGAACAACTTGAGCCTGTTGCAACTGGGTGCATAATTTTGTGATACGAAAAAAATACTCACTAAAAAATAAATAAACTGTTTTTAAAACTTTTTTTTCTTTTTTTTTTGGAAGCTATTATAATTAATATGCTTTGTAAAAATTTTGAACCTTCAAATGCGCGTGCCACAACAACAACTGCCATTACTGATGAAGGTCCTTGGTAATGGCCGAAACGTCTATTCTTCTAAAGTTTTTTAAGTCAAAGACAAACGTAAAATTTGATAATGCTTTGTAAAATGTGTACAATAATAACACTAATGTTTAAAGTGATTATATTCTAGTTATCGTATTTTTAATGACTTTTTGCCTTGATAGCCCAGTGTGCAACCCAAAAACTGGTATTTTGATATTCACAAAACATAGCGTCTATTGTCTCGTAATTGAAAGCTGATTGGCTGCTTTTGTCTAGCCCAGTGTCCCTTTGCTTTTTCATTCAAAATGTACGCGTTAATGATTCAGGAGGGTTTTTAGAGGCCTAGTTTGCTTAATTTTGCTATTCAATTATATAGTTTTAAGCCCAAGCAACATATAATGTAGTCCAAGGATGTTTCTCAAAGGCTTTTCAAGAATAATTTCATTGAAGAAAGGAATATTGTAATGACGAATCATCGAAGAGGCGACCAAATAGACGACCAAAGAGTCAGCATCATTCGTGGCGAAAAACGTAGTGCTAGTTTCTATTAAAGCCGCTTGCTCATTTACTACCTCAACTCAAGACTTCTAAGATGGTAAGTGATAAATTTTACACGCCTGTCGGGAAGTGGTTCTTCCTATGGAAAGTGATGTGTGGATATAAAGTTGTCGTTTCATGGTCGTGATAAAACTCCATTGGCTGAAACATGTAAACTTATCTCTTTCAACGAATCGAATTGACTACTTTATTTGATGGCTATGATATTATCTATCATGACAATCTGTTCGTTTCCTGACCTAGTACCACATGTCCACTTCTAATTCCAAGCGGTGGTGAATTTTTATTTATTTTTTTGATTTGTTTGAATGTATACGGTCGTAAGGCCGCGATCAGCTGGCTGTGTGACCTTCGATTCACATTGATCAGTTTGAGCAATGCAGTTTCTGTTTACGGACAAAGAAAAGACCTCGAAAGGTCATTCCAAGGTAAAAAATAGTAAGAAAAGAAACTTTGCTCTTTAAAAACATTAAAATTATTAAGTAAATTTACGTTCGGTAAATAGTAAACGGCGTCAAAAGACATCCTTGAATGACTACAGAGAAAATCTCAAATAATTTACTATTTCTTCTCGTATTGAAAATTCAACGACAATATTTATCTCACAAAATACAATGAAAGGCTATAATTATTTTGAGATCAAACGTAAATTTGCTCGCCTGAAATCGAACCACACGTGAATTTATATATTATATAGATTCGAAGAACCCAGATAATCTTAGTATTGTTTTGAAAACGAGCGCTTCGTTTTTTCCACTTCGACGATCTTTGTTACTTGCTAGAACTTTACGAACGAAAATTAATAGTGTTTTAATAGTTATATTTAAATCACCGGAAAGAGGCATTTGTAAAGAAAATGCAATTATCTTAATTAGTATAATAAATATATAATTTTTGATATAATGATAGATTCACCAAAAAAAGAAATTACAACTTGCTAGTAAACAAACAGAGTTGATGTTTGTAATTAATATTATTCCTGACCTTTTTCTGTGAGCCAAAACTGTGAAATAAAATAAGTCATCCGTGATATATAAGAATAAGTCATCCTTGATATATAAGAATTTAATAAGAATATAATACGAATTTCGGCACAATGTCTTTTCAATCAAAACCATTTTTTTATCATTTTCATTTTGTACTTTATTATTTATTTCCAGTCTTTTTTTTTTTCTTTTTAAATCATTACTTTTATAAAAATTATCATATTTTGTTAATCTTATTTTCTGTTATGTGGAACGTTTTTGAATTGGTCGTTTTTATAATCTTAGTTATTATATTATTTATTCTCATTCAGAAAGCAATTGTCCCCATTTTTTCATTCTTATTTGATAGGGTGTAAAATATTTTTTTCTGTGAATTTTTTTTGAATTTGATCTCTCTTGTTATTTATTTCTGAAGCTATCATCTTACATTTGTATCTGACAGCAGTCTTTTTCTCAGTTCTCTACACCATTTTGAAAGGTAGCCGTGCCTTTGCATTGAAGCAAGACAAACAGTACAGTGAGCTTGCAATCAAAGAGATCTTTTTAACACCTTAGACAATAATTATTCATATTTCCCTATCATGGCAAGCTCACCATTTGTCTTGCTTCTATGCGAAGTGATGATGCAAAATGACTTTTAAAATGACAGAAAAATGTTATACCTGTAGGAGCTACTGACAGTTAATTTATGCAAATATTAAAAGTTTTTTCAGTGAATGTAAAAAACCATAGTAGCAAAAAGGATTTAACCAGCAGATTGAATATTTCAAGCTCTGATGAAATATGAAACAAATAAAAATAACGAAAAATTATTAAATTAATTAATGAATAAATAAATAACTGAAAAAGAAAAATAAATCAATAAATTAAAGTTCTTAAAAACTTTGTGGCTTAATATTCTAATACAATTTTACACAAAATAATGAATATTAACTAAGTAACATAAATTGTAAATGAACGATTCGCTTTCAATTATTTAATCTATTGTACTTTCACTCCCAGCTTGTACTTCTCCTATCATTTTTCTGATTGGTTCATCACTTTTCCCGTTTCATATGTATACTTGCTATTGCTCTTAGTCCTCTTTTACCCCAACAAAGGTCTAAAGCTTGAAACGTCAGTAACGTTTTAAGTCAACCTTTTTTTACAGTGTTACAAATTACGTTCTATTACCTATGATTTTAATTAAAAGTGGATAATGAAATTATAGACACAGTTTAAGTAAAAATGAATATGCAATATTGGAAGATAAAATCAATTTATTTTATTAGATTTATTACCCCTTTTATATTTTAGTCTTTAGTTACTAAATAAAATCAAAAGGGCTAACAAATTTTGTTCAAATATTATAATTAATTTATTAATAATTACAAATTGTACAAACTGGCAGTCCACCCTTTTTGGATATATATCTAATGGGCTTATCTCCTAGTAAAGTAGAGAGCCTTTCTCTGTCTACTGGAAATTAAACCTAGATATAGGTGACTTTCATAAATGGCCACCACTAACTATCATAATTTTTAAAATTGTTGTTTTAAGAAAAAGAAAGCTATCATATGATAGGCATTCACCATAACAATAACTTGTGAAAGTTTGAGAAAAAATGATTAAATTTGCAAAACGCTTGAAAAACACCAAAATGAGGCATCAAATTAAGATATTTTCAGCAGAAAATTACATACAAATCTCTACATTTTTCATTGAGCATAACTTCTTTGGTATTTTAGCCAAAGCATCAAAACCTTCCAAACATGCCTATTTCAGGTGGTTCTTTCATATGACAATGCTAAAATATTAACTTGAAAAATGTTAACTTGAAAAATCATCATATATTCAATGGCATATACATATTATGGTATTTATGAAAGTGGTCTATTGTTACGTAATCTTTGTTAGCTTCATTCTTTGTTTAAGATGTAGTATTAGTACGTAAACTGTGTCCGATACATAGAGAGCCAAAGCTTATGAATCATTTAGGAGGGGGACATGGGGGTTTGCGGTGTTGCGGTGTTGGCCTTTTTTTAATGCGGTGTTGCTGTGAACGAGACCCCCCAATGTCCCCCTCATTTAGGTAAATTTGCTTAATGATATCTATTTCACTTATTGAGATTTTGTTGTTGTTGTTGTATTTTAGTATGAAAAGAGTACAAATAGAGAATATGTGGAGGATGAGAAAATCTGGGATGAGTCACCTCCTCCTCCTTATGAATCAGACTTATTTGGACAAATCAAAGAAGCAAAGGAGTCTTCAGAAGGCTCATTTGATTTTTGTAAAAGAGTTGTGCAGCTATTTGCAGGGACAAGTAAGTAAAACTTTGCTGTATAGACCTGTTTACACTAGCAATTTTGTGCGACAAGAGCGGCGATTTCAATGGCAATTTTATTACAGCTTTGTTGCTGCAATTTCGAATACTCTTGAACACTAAATTTCGAGCATGTTCAAAGTAGTGTTGACAAATCTGTGATAAAATCTCCATTAAAATCGCAGCTCTTGTCTCGTGACAAAATTGCTAGTGTAAACCGGCCTTATGAGTGCTTGTGGTAATGAGAGTGAGTGGACCAGATGCATATAATGTTAGACACTGGCAAAGGAAATCAAAATCATGTTGTGATTTACATAATATATATTTACAGTGTATATAATAATATACAGAATAATACATGGGAGGAAAAGGGAAAAGATGTCATACTCTTCAGGGATTTTCAAAATAATTTCTTTAAAAAAGGGTGTGACAAAAAGAGATACGGATGCAAAATTATTAAACAAAACAGCTCAGAAAACAATGGGATTTTCAAAGATACAAAAATGATGATTTTTACCAAAAGGGATACGATAAGCATACACGAGAAGCTAAACTCATATACTAAACAATAATAATTCATATTTTATTACTGTTTTAGTTGGATGTACAGTAGTATTAAGTCTATTAATGGCACTTCCAATGGCTATGGTTATCATGGGTGAGTATTACTTCAATTTGAGCAGGCACATAACAAGGAGGGCACTGTGTAATGTGTGTCATTTTCCTTGAACAAATACCACATTTTGGCAATGTGGAGTATTTAAGTTAATATATTATATTTAAAAAACTCATTAATAATTCATGACCATTTTGTCCAATCCGATGCTCCTCTCTGGTCACGAGGAAAGCATTGTATATCGCATAATCTACGTTTGAAACGCAGAGGGATTATAGTGTAGAATAGAAGAACAATTGAATGCAAATGAACATGAAGCATTATATAATGGCACATGTGTCATTATATAATGCTTCATGTCCATAATTCAGATATTATCCTCCCCCCTACAATCCCCCATCTCTACTGACGAGTAAACACCAGACTTAGAAACAATTTACTTTTGGATATTTGGCGAAAAAAAGTCTTTGAGTGCCAATGCCAGGAATCGAACCGAGACCTTCTGCTTGATTGTATCTGCGCTTTAAGCCATTATACTACACAATCAATCGATGAAAAGATTGCAACGAAATGTCATCAAGTTTGTTAACATTCAATTTGGTTAGCATCCCTCTATTGTTACTTTAGATGAATTCCCAAATGCAAACAACCTTCCGTTTTCTTTTGTTTCATCGATATTGGACAAAATGGTCATGAATTACTAATGAGTTTTTTAAGTCATTCAAAAAACTCGCAGCACGTGTTTTATCAGGTATAAAATCACTTGGGCTTCGCCCTCGGGATATTATACCTGATAAAACACTGCTGCTCGTTTTTTAAATAGTACATATTATATTATAAGGAATATGGCACACATTTGTGCAGTACACTTTTCCAAGATGGTAGATTCATGCATATGCATGCATGCATTAAGACTCACACTTGATTTTCCAATGACTAAGGTATACACAGGGAGCCCGGCTTTATCATGTGTATTTTCTTTAGGGAGTCGATCTCAAAATACAGGAAACCAGTGTATAAACAGGGCATCTGAAAAAGTGCGGAAAAAAACTTGGGAAAAGTGCGGAAATTTTAGCAAATAGTGCGGAAAAGTGCGGAAATGCTAATTTGCATATTATTATTTATTATTAATATTATTTTGATGGGAAATGAAGAATTTTTCCGTGAAATTTCCGCTAAATTTGCTGTATATTTATAGAGACATGTGATTGGATGCTTTTTAGGCCAATCAAAAGCGTTTACAGAATTAGAACTAGAACTTATGTCAAGGAACACCTGGTAGATTATTGTCAGGTTGCAAAAGAAAACAACGTTTTACTGTCGATTTCCAGCCCAAAATGCGACGAATTCCAATGAAAAACTTGCTTATTTGAAGAATTATTGTGTATTCAAGAACATTGTCAACAGGTTTGCAAGTTTCTCTGTATTCTTCTGGCAAAAAGTGCGGAAAATGTTGAAAAGTGCGAAAAACGATAAATAGTGCGATTCGGTGTGATTTTCGGGAAATAGTGCGGAATCGCACCCTCACACTTTTTCAGAAGCCCTGTATAAATAGCAAACTAAGTAAGCAAACTTTCTAAGGAAAATACATACAACAAAGCAGTAAACATTCTAAAGAAAATATATATGATAAAGCCAGGCTCCCTGTGAGGTATATTATAAAATAACTATTTGAAATCACATATTTTGATTGGTTGAGGCGCTTGCATTATGAGAGCACACAGCACATGCGTTTTCATGTTGATCAATTTGTATTTTATAAAAGGAATAAAAAACTTGCTTTCTGTGCTGTATGCAGTTATAAAGGACTTGGGATTGTCATACACAGCACGCGCACACACTTTCTATTTCTTCATTATAAAGGTTTTTGTAGTATGTTGCATACTGCATGTTGCTTACCAAGCATGAATTATGTTAGATTCATATATGTGTAACTTATTTCAACACAATATAAAATATGCAGGAAAACCCTGAAGACAAAGTTTGGAAAAAAAACATATTTCTGTGACCTTTCTCTGCTTGAATTGATATCATCCATAGTGCATCTTGGGCTTGGTATAATGCAACATGCAACCTTCACCAACCTTTTTTGAGAAAGCTGTATATTAAATATTAGTAATTATTGTGTATTTTGTCCCTCTTCAGGAGCCAAGTACAAAGATGAATGTCCAATTGAACCGTTTATACCCATATACCTTATTGTAGGTGGATCATTTGGAATGTTAAAGACAATTATTGTACTTTGCCAACGAGCAAGAAGTCATGATGATGCCGATTTAGACATGGACGAGGACCAGTCTATATCCAGTAAATTTATTGATGGTGTTCTTAATTTATTTCTATTTACTTGGTTTATTGCCGGTAATATCTGGGTGTACAGCAAGTATAAACCAAACCCAACGCCGCCGCCTGGAGATGCACTTAACTATTGCAACCCTACACTGTACATGTTTGCATTCTGGGTAATCACGGCTAGTTATATTCTTATGGGAGCTATATGTTTTTGCATATGTTGTTTGGGAGTGTGTGCAAGTTGTACTGCATTCTTTGTTACAGTTAAAGATTAACAATTTATATTAGTGTAAGAGTACAAATATTAAAAGTGTGCAACATAAACATCTATTAAGCGGCCACCCATTAAGTGGTCACCCTCTATTAGGCGGCCACTTTAAAAAGTTCCAAATATATTCCTATACCTATTCTATACCTCTATTCAGCGGCCAACCTCTATTAATAGGCCACTTTGGAAAGTCCCGAGGGTGACTGCTTAATAGAGGCACCACGGTAATAATAAAAATCAATATTTATGCAAATTATATTAGTAATATTTTCGTACAGTCTAAATAGTGATGAGTTTTGCACGCTTTTATTGTCTGTTCTCTATATTGGTATATGATATATTTTGAAAACTTACAGTTCAACATGAAGCATACAGAGCTGCCAACCCCGGACGAATTCAAATCTTGAGTTCGGGATAATGGAGAAAAGGTCTGACAATTTGATCGATAAACTCCGAATTTCCGCCATTTTGTTTATCTTGTCAAAAGTTCCGAACCAAAAAAAAAGAACCTCCGTACATATAAAATCACAGGCATATCTATCGATTTTATCGCTTATCCGGGAGATTTACCCGTTATCCGGGAGATTTCAATCTATCCGGGAGACAAGGCTCAAATTCTGGAGAATCCCGGATTATCCGGGAGGGTTGGCAGCTATGAGCATATCTGTTTGTGCATTCAATTTGGATTGCAGATTGTGCTCACTAAAGTTAACAAATGTAGAAATGAAGACAATTTTAAGTTTGATTCTTGCAGTCAATAATTATGGTTAGTTTTAGATTATTTCAAAAAGGGGGTTCTTTAAATTACTAGGTCTAAAATTATAATTTAATTGTAATTTTGAATCAGTTATGGGAGTATGCCTTCTGTTATTGGTGTGTGTGTGTGGGGGGGGAGCTAGCTATTATAGTTCAAATCAATCAAATAATAATTAAAATTTGATTTTCAATAGTAACCATACCCTCCCCCCCCCCCCCCCCCCTCCCTAAACAGAAGGCATTATGGTTATGTGAATTTAAAAGTAGAGAATAGAGTATTTTAGATTTTTTTTTTTCAAAGAAAAGTTTTTAGTGATGGCCGACCCATTTCTACCTAACATGTTCAAGTTATCTCCATACACTACCTATCCTCCTTCCCTCCTCCTCTCCTCCTTTTTAAAAAAAAATGAAGTTTTGCTACCTACGCCTCAACGTCACTGGAAAAACTTATAAGTCTCCCCAACCTCAATATCCGCTGCGAATCCCATTTCCCAGTTTATATTTGGACCAAATCCCAGTCAAAAATCACATAATCCCATCAGTTTTTTTAAGTTTTCAATCCCATTCCAATTTTCTATTGTTCTTCTATTTGTAAATCCCAGTCCCAGTGCATCAATCCCATTTTCGCAGTCAAAAATAAGGCCAATCCCAGCTCCTATTTTACCCCTTCAGGAGCCTCTTTCCACGTGAACACGAGGCTAGCCAGTCAAGAACAATTTCAATTTGGTCTGTACTTCAATGTAAAAGGTTATTGGAAATTTGAAAAGAAATAAAAATGCTCAGAATTGAAAATCTTGTGGTGTTTCTCACATTAAGCTCTAGCTCCTCAAAAGTACTTCCAGTCAATCCAGGTCATGTATTTTTAACTAGCTAGTCCAGACTGATTCTATTTATTTATCGAAAAATGATTTCTAATTTGTTTTGAAATTTGAATGAATCGAATCTTGCAAGTTTCAAAAACGGTCCCACATTAAAACATTACTTTCAATGGAGTTTGTGAACGACAAAAACTTGCTAAACCTATAGTTTAGTTACAAAAGTATTGTTATAAATACTTTCTAAAGCATTTTATTACATTAGCATTATCAGTTGTTTACCACAAATCGTGATTTCTGGACCATATTATCCCTTGGCGTTGAAGTCTGCAGTGTACATGCAAACTTCGATTCATTTATGAAAATTTCAAAACAAATTTAAATTTCTAGAAATAAACGGATCTTCTAACATAAAAAGGCTGGTTTGACTGTGAAACCCTCCATTAAATATTTTTATAGTAATTGGTAAATTGTTATGCTGGGATTTTCACTTCTGGTGTATTAAAAAGTATTAAAACCCCACGTAAACAGCGATCAGCTGATTTTACGCGGTACGTGCGAAGTTGGCGCGCTTTTAATTTGTTCTCGCACCAGACCTAGACCGTGGAGTGGAGCAGGGAGCCCAACCGTTACAAGCGGCCTGTGAAAACCGCTGGACTGGAAAGTACGAGGATGAACAACCGGAGTTGACAGAGATCGATTTCGCTTAGTGACAATATGAATTCCTATTTTGTTTAATAGGCCTCTTTCAGTAATAATAATAATTTCTATAAAATATCTATTAGAAATCACAAATTCTGATTGGTTGAGGCACGTGCTTTATGAGAGCACACAGCACGCGCGTTTGCATGTTGATCGATAGCCTGCTTTTTGGTTGTTTTGGGATAGCTGTGTTACGGATATGGCCGCGCGAAACCTAAAACGAGTACAAAAAAACGAGGGTGGGGAAGGGGGAGGGGAGAAGAGCGGGTTTACTCCCTTCCTCTCCCCCTCCCCCTCCCCCTAACTTGATCTTTTGTACTCGTCTTAGGTTTCGCGCGGCCATATCTGTAACACAGCTATCCCAAAACAACCAAAAAACAACTTTCTCCCGTTCCCCCCATAAAAAAACGCTTGCTACGCAGGCTAGTTGATCGACGTTTTATTTTATTTAAGCATATTTTTTCTCTGTGTTCTATTCAAGAGCAATGGCTCCTCGAGCTTGTTTTCTGTGCTCTATATATGCAGTTATAAAGCACTTGGTGGTTGGTTTCACAATAAAACAAGACGCCAAATATGTCTAAATCCTTAAGTCAGCTATTATCCGTCTTAAATTATTAGAAGTAACATTTTAATTAAAAATAAATTAAAATTATGAATTTAATTAATTATTTAACTAATTAAAATCATTAACGATAAAGTTAGCTTACTTCTAGTAACATTGATATATAGTTTTAAAACTCCTGTAAGTTTTTAGTTGAATCCTATTATGATGTAAACAAGGGCTGCAGTAAGTGTAGCCTGTAGAGCAGGCGTTCTTTTGGCTTTTTGGAGAATTTAATCTTGCAGAGCTTCCTGTGTTAATTTTTTGACCGCGCGAAATATGGAGCTTAGCCAAAAATTCCGTTCAAACCAGGAAGCCCAAAACCCGATTTTTCCCAAAAACCCAGAAGAACTCCTCTTTTGCAGGCTACAGTAAGTGTTATTGAAACTGTAAGCCTAATATGGGTAAGGAAAATTATATTATACTGTACAAAATTACTCGATTCTGATTGGACGAGTGGGGATACAATTAAATCGTAAATTGTACTCTGCAGAGTACCAATTAATTGTTTAGTATATTATAAATAAAAAACCACACGATCTTCTTGTACAATTTGTAATTAATAAATATTTGTGATGCTTTGAAAGTTATCAAATTGCCTAAAAGGATCGTCCAATTTTGAAAACTTTTAAAGCACCACTTGTACCTATTAATTAAGAACTGTACTCAAGATCGTGCGATTTCATATTAATTCAAAATACTACAGAATAAAAGTGATGGAGAAAAAAAGTGAGACTGAGTCCCCCCAGGGTAGATGTGGGTGCACAATTATTAAAAAAACTTGAATTTACAATAGATATGATAAAGAACTTACTAGACAATCACGAATTTTACAATCATTGTATATATAGTTCATGAATTAATGACTTTATTGTCTATATTGACTTTATAAGCCAAGCCACTCTAGTCGCTATGATATGTAGTTCCTTCAGTGTATGTGTTCCTGTACCTTAATTTGAAAAAGATTAATCTCAAAGTTACAGGAACACACACAAGGAAATAGATATCATAGCGGCTAGACTTATAAAGTCATGTACAACTTGTCTAAAACTGAGATTATTGCAAGCTGAGCCATAAAGTACCATCATTTTCTCCAGACATCATCAGGCGATTATGATGAGTTTGCCGGTTTGTTTTAGGCGCGTGCTTTATGAGAGCACACAGCACACACGTTTGCATGTTGATCAAATATGTCAATTTGTATTGTATAAAAGAAATAGAAAACTTGCTTTCTTTGCAAGAAGTCAATATTTTTACGGTGTTACTATACAAATGTCATTACCTATCGTTTATATCAAACACGCAACATATACTAGTTTACTCGCTAGTTTCCATTTGCTTTCTTTACTGTACGCAGTTATAAAGAACACTCGATAAGGGTTTGCTACGCGCCGTGCTTTTCTTAACACTTCTCTCGTGTTCCCGCCTGCTTTATTATTAAAATTTCGTGCACTGTACAAATTGGCATAACTCGATCACGTGGAATGCTGTTATTCGTCGATAACGCACGCCCAGTGAACTCAATTTTTATATTAAAAGAGTTAGAGCTGGACTTCTCATTGGTGCTTTATCGGCAAATACAGCTACAAATCGAAATTTCTTCATACTGCACTAGACCTACGGCCTCTTGCAGTATTTAAAATTTCTCGATCATTGAACAGTCAGTGCGTGCCTGTATTTGCCGATAAAGAACTCACTTCAGTCTCTAACCCCTAAATACAATCTCTTCAATGTCTCAATATCACTCTATGGCATTCGTCAGTTATATCAATAGTGTTATCAGTGCTTATAAATACTCTGATATTTTTCTCATCTTGAAGAAAAAGCTGGAAATACTGATGATGATAATATTTTGCAAAAAAGAACCAAATCTTGCAAGAAACTTACAGCTTATAGTAAGGATACTCGAACAGTGAACACTTTGAGCCGTTTCTTTATTACTTTTTTTAATCCACATACAATGAGCGAATAGATTAGAAATAAGATTTATTATGAACACTTAGTGTATTTGAACTCACTGCTTCATTTTTTAGAGGTTTTCAAGCAGTAGAAGGTTCAGAAAATAATAACATGGAAAACGTGTTCACGGTTCGAGTATCCTCACTGTAATAGGCTAAATACTCTATCTGAAAAATGGGCCTGGGGTGTTGTTAAACTTTTTTATCAAGCTTTGTTGTTGTTGTTAACTTTTTTTTTTTTTTTCGTGTTTTTTGTTTTTGTTTTAAGGGTTTCAGTTTCCTGTTATTTGTTGTGTTACTTTTTAAAGAAATGAGGTAAATTTACATGGACCAGAGAATGTAAAGAATAATGCTTAATAGGCTTAATACTCTATCTAAAAATGGGCCTGGGGTGTTGTTAAACTTTTTTATCAAGCTTTGTTGTTTTTGTTGTTGTTGTTGTTGTTGTTGTTTTTTTTTTTCGTGTTTTTTGTCTTTGTTTTAAGGGTTTCAGTTTCCTGTTATTTGTTGTGTTACTTTTTAAAGAAATGAGGTAAATTTACATGGACCAGAGAATGTAAAGAATAATGCTTAATAGGCTTTATACTCTATCTAAAAATGTTAAAGGCCTTGGGTATTAATTTGTTGTTAAATTTTTTTAGCTCAAGCTATATTTATTTTATTTTTTTATTTTTTATTGTAAGGGTTTATGTTTCAATTTCCTGTTTTTCGTTTTGTTCCTTTTTCAACAAGCGAGGTAAATTTACATGGACCGGAGAATGTAAAGAATAAATAAATAAATAGGAATACGGGATTGGGAAGTGAATAGGAAATAGAGGATTGAATGAGTTGACGCATTAATAAATGGGTAGGTGGAAAAATGGGATGGCATGTATGTATGTAAATGATAATAAATGAATGCATGAGAGAGTAACTGGGAAAAATCTATGAATATGTAAGAGGATAAACAAATATATAATGTAACAAGCAAATGATGTAATGCTGTGATGTGGGATAATATGGTGATATAAAATGAATGATAAATGATAGATGTATGAGATGAGAACTGATATCATGATGAGAGAGTGAATTTCAAGTAAAAGTCAGTGCAAAAGAGACAAGGAGTAACCCTCCCCCTCCACTTTTGTTATATGAACATAACAAGTTGTTACAGTGATATATTGATATTGTAACAAATATTTATTGAAAATACGTTTAATAAATCTCAAATTATGTTGATATTACCGACATCCTTAGCAGGCTTTAGAGTGTGGACTGTAGTTTTGATTACGACAAAGATTTTTGAAATAGGTGTATATTAGTATGCCGTGCTTATACATGCAGCGCGTTTCAATATACAAGTTTCAATGCGTTTTGAATTGTCTTTGAATGTCTGTTCATTAATTCAAGTTTCTGATACGCACAAATGTCGTCTTGTGGGGTCTTCGATGACCACTTAGATGCTATTCAGTGACTTTTTTCTTCGCACATATCCGCCATTTCTAATTCTGCTCTTGTCAATGTGTACATTATAGCAGATAGATATCTCGAAAAATCGCTGAACGGTTTTTTAATGCATGCGTCTCGAATATTCGCTATTATGTTATCATAAAAGCAGTTATTTCAACTCTTTGTTCTTAGATCTTCTCCGCCTCTTCACTTCTTTTGTTTTGGTTTGACTGATTTATCTTAGAAACATATATAGTGGTGCATTTAATTGCAAAGACCTTCCACGTCTCTAAGCAGTATGTGGGAGCCCTTTTATTCCATGTAGTTATAGTGAGCTCTGTCTTTGCGTTCTGCTCTCAGTCTACGCCTTCCTTATTTTGTATCTGGGAAATAGAACTGATCTGATCTGCCATTTATTTTTCATAAATCAATTAATCTGATTAACATTGAAAAAATTCCTTTCGTTTGTTCGTTTGCTTATTATTTAAGTTGTTCGTTTGAATTGCTTGTTTAAATCATTGTTTGCTTGTCTGTTCGTATGTTTGTTTAATTTTTGTTGTTGTTTTTTTGTTGTCTGTATGTTTGTTTGTTTGATCGATTGTTTCATTTGCTTGTATGATGGTTTATTTGTTTGTTTGATTGATTGTATGTTTGAATTTTGCTGGACTCTTGTTTTTTGTTTGTTTGTTTGTTTGTTTGTTTGTTTGTTTGTTTGTTTGTTTGTTTGTTTGTTTGTTTGTTTGTTTGTTTGTTTGTTTGTTTGTTTGTTTGTTTGTTTGTTTGTTTGTTTGTTTGTTTGTTTGTTTGTTTGTTTGTTTGTTTGTTTGTTTGTTTGTTTGTTTGTTTGTTTGTTTGTTTGTTTGTTTGTTTGTTTACAGTGCTTGCTTGTTTGTTTATTTGTTTGCTTGTTTATTTGCATGTTTATTTGCTTGTTTGTTGGCATTTTTTGTTTGTTTGTTAATTTGTTTCTGTCTGTCGATTTTTTTGGTCCGCTCGTACGCGTCTGCTCATTTGTTTGTCTCTCTCTCTGTTTCGTAAACTCAAGTTCATTTATGTATTACTCCTCATGATCAGTCTGCTTTCAGTTTCAAGGCGTAAGACAGTTTCTTCGCTTTTTCTCCCTCATCGAAAATCATCTAGTCCATGCATGCATCCAATTTGTTTAATGTATTCTGTGTTCTCTCTCCTAAAACAAAGCTCTTTTTTTCTAGGGATTCGTGATTTTTATCTAACTAAAACTATGATTTGAGTGTCGTTTCTTTGAAGTGCCGTATGTAAAGGACATATACGTGCACATGACTGTTTAGTTTAAGAGCTACTTAAGAGCAAGTAACCGAGTACAAAGATTACATTATTATGTCATTGAAGCTCTTAACTTTAGACACATAACGCAAAAACAATATCGTAATAAGACCACGAAAGGTCTTAAATCAATCGAAAATTGTCAGAAATGATTCAATAGGAAAATGAATAAATATTTTGTGAGAATCAGATTTCAATTGCGGACAAGAGCCGTTAAAAATTGAAGTCGTTCTGAGCTAAAAGTCTTTAAACGTTTGAACATAACCGGCTTCTTTTAAGAAAAGGCAATTATAAAAGTATAGGAAATTACAAAGAGACCGAAGCTTCAAGGTAAAAAAAGCTTTGTTTAATAAAATATTCGAACCTTCGACCATTTAGTATATGCCGGTCGTAACAATTTTTTGTTTTTATTATTCACTGTCATTATACTTGTTATTATTATTATTATGATGATGATTATTATCATCATCATCATTATTATTACTATTAAAACGTTTTCATCATCGCGTTATCGCTTTATCATCGCCATCATCATCACCGTACGTTGTTGCTATCGGGGCAAAAGCGAAATCGCCGTCATCATCGTTGTACATAAATTATCATCATTGTCGTCATCAGCATCATCGTTTTCGCTATATTATCATCATCATCATCATCATCATCATCATCATCATCATAATGGTCGTTATCATCGTTATGCATTATACTGATCATCATAATCGCTGCCATTATCGTTGTACATAAACTATCATCATCATCATCATCGCCGTCATCGATCATCGTTTTAACATCATAATCAACGCTTTTGTTATCATCATCATCATTATCATAATATGAATCATCACTATCATTACTATTTAACCTCAAATCGTTCCTATTAACTGCAGGTGAAATAGGGCTTATAATATAAATGCCATTTATTATAGTAGTATTATTCAGTGATAAATAATGAAGTTAGAAAAGGAAGAGTCCTTTTTCCTGAGTCCTTACGTTTTGAATTCTTCTTATCATCATCATCTTCTTCATCGTTATCATTATTATTTATAAAATAATTGGGATAGTACGCTCGCGTTGATTGGTCAAACAACCGTGTTTCATGAGAGGATTAAACATACTCACGCCTTTTCAAGCGCGTGCGCTCATTCAACATTTCATTTCTTAAATCTTTTACTATTATCGTTTTTATTACAGTCGCTAATATCATGTTAGCGACTTATATGATACTCTTTGTCATCAGTGTTACTAGCGTGACCGTTTACGGTAATAATTCTCAGTTCACTCAAACTAATTATTGTTCTTATTATGATAATCACTATATCACTATCGCTATTGCTATCATCATGATTTACGATGCTCTAATATCCAGTGGACATGCATGGAATAGACTGGAATAAAACGAGACGTGTACACCTATTTGTACACCTATTTCAAAAATCGTTGTCGCAGCCGAAGCTACAGTCCACACTCTAAAGCCTGCAAAGGATGTCGGTAAAATCAACATAATTTGTGATTCATCAGATGCACGTTATATAAAGAAATATATATTTTATCATCTACCACTGCAACAACTTGTTAAAGTCATATAACACAAACACGTACAACCAAAATACGCTATGAATAAATCGATAACACAGAGACGAAATACAGACATCCTTTGCAGACTTTAAAGTGTACGGACTGTGGCTGTTTGCGACAACGATGTTTGAAATAGGTGTAAGATTGCCATCTACTTTCCATTGGTAAAATTGGCTGTTGAGATTTTCAGTTTTGTTTATATACTTTAAAAGAAAATAATTAAGCAACATTGAACGAGAGTGGTTAATATTCAAAGATATTTAAAGATACAAATTGAATGAAATATAATTAAAATATAGATGTAGATCAAAAATGGATGGTTGGATGGATGGACGGATGGATGGATGGAGGGATGGATGGAGGGACGGACGGACGGACGGACGGATGGATGGATGGATGGATGGATGGATGGATGGATGGATGGAGGGAGGGAGGGAGGGAGGGAGGGAGGGAGGGAGGGAGGGAGGGAGAGAGGGATGGAGGGAGGGATGGATGGATGGACGGACGGACGGACGGTTGGATGGACGGACGGATGGATGGATGGATGGACAAATGCATGAAATGATTGATGAATGAATGAATAAATGTATGTATGTATTAATGAATGGGTGAATAGATATAGTTAGTTAAAAATGTAGCAGAGGCTGCGTTTTTCACCGTGCCGGTACGATGGAAAAAGCTGCTTCTATTAGCAGGAAAAATAGATAGTTAAATGAATAGGTATATAGGTATAGGTATATAGCCTCACTATACCTTTTGTCAAACAGTACAGTGGTGCGAGATAACATGAAACTGAGTATTCAGCCCGGGGGATGGACACCCCATGAAACATGACTCCGAACCTTTTAGAGTCATTTTTAGTTGGCTCTGCTGCTAAAATAAACCAAGCTGCCAAGAACATCGCACAGTTAAGTTCTTTTAATGTATGCATACCCTAGGGGTTACTTTCAAACTAGACCGCCAATCACCCCTACCACTTTACACAAGGAGTACCCCTCCCCCTCCCCGCAAGCGGCCCAAAACGCTGCATGCTATTGTGTAAACTCTTTTGTAAACCAAAAACGCTTAAATCACGCGAACAGCCTAGAGCATTTTTGACATTGGTAACCATGGATTTCTCTCCGTTCATATTTTATCGTTATTAATTATAGTTTGCGCACATGCATCAAAGCACAAGTTAGCTTATGATATAATAGGCTTTAATTATTTCAAAACAGCATCAGCCATTTTTCATCTTATACTAACAGACTTATTATTATATACTATTACATATAGAGTTATAAAACATTATTGAATAAATATGTTTGTATCTTCAGCACAACTCATAATATATTTGAGCATGAAACAGTGTTGAAAAGTTACATGTGTCTTCCGTATAATTCCAGTCAACTGTCGAATAAACATAAACCCTGGAAACCAGAGGGTTTGTTGATCTAGTATTTGTATAAACCGTCAGTTTTACAAACGCTAAATCAAGTAGAAAATAACCTCTGGTACTCAGGGTGATAGGCTAATACTCTTAGTTGTAAGCGAGGCAATCCCAATCTAACCAATATACGGTGATACGCTGTATTGACATTACAAAACTCATTACTGAAGCACGCAAGCAAAAGTTGTAAGCTGAGAAAGATAAAGCATATATGAATAAGATATAGCGGTCACTAGAAGCACAATGGGAGATTTGATACGCACATGCAGTTCACAATAATTGTTTTTGTTCGTTTGTTTACGATACCGAAACGTCTCACAGCCTAAAACTTTTGAGAAACCTTTCTGGGATATTGATTATTTGAAAATGTTTATTTTACTTGGCATTTTCTTCATTCATTGTTGTGAGTAAACTGTATTGTAGCATCGTTTCTAAGAATACAACGTTTTGACAACGCCTTAAGCGTCTGACTTGTGTTGTTTTGTTTTGTTTTGTTTTTCTTCGTGGTCTTTCCAATAAAGTGGGCTTTCGAAGATGTTTGAAGTTGTTTTGATTATCTTATGTAAATGTTTACATGGGTTTTTGTGAGGCACTTGTGAACAATCCAGCAAAAATGTCGTTTCATTTAGCCTCATGAGTGTTTCCCAAATCTTTTCTTGACAACTCTCCTTGAAAAGTTAACAAATGTTATGTTTTTTTTCCCTCAAATTTTGACTGAATTTCCAATTGTCTGGGTACTTCAGAACCATTGGAAGTATCCATTTATATATTTCCTTTGATAGATGACGTAATGACAGGCTATATTGGTCCGTATGAGGAAGCGGTTCGTAATTGCAAGATAACACAAGAGATTGAACAAAAATATCGCAAATACTACTAGAAAATTCCCGTTTGTTCGTTTTTGTTATTAGTTGCTGGATTTTGTTCTTTGGGATTTTCGATTTTCGATGTTATAGTTAGTATTGGCATTTTCTTGTTTCCCGCTCATTAGCGAGAACACGCTCACCTAGGGGGTAACTCGTATATCACCATAAACACTATACATTTCAGTTGGACGTGGAGACTTGTAAACAATGAAATGGCCATCACTCGTTCGATATAAGTAATTGCCCTTTTTTCTGAGTAAAGATCCGGTGTGCTATTATGCATTGCCATCTTATTAAACTGCATGAGACCTATTGGTTGCTGCCTCTGTTTGCCTCTAGACTTTAGGAATATTAGCGATAGGTAATATAATGAAATTTGTAACACCGTAAAAAAATGTCGACTTAACTTTACTGACGTTTCGAGCTTCAGCCCTTCGTCGGAGTTAAAGAGCTGCCTTCAACCCTGTAAAACAACTGCCTTCCTTTAAGAACAAGCTCAAAACAATTCTATTTGACTCTAACCTATTTTTTCATGTTACTTTTGTAAAGCGCACTGAGATTTCATAGGGTGTGCTATATATAAAACATTGATTATTATTATTATCATCATCATCATCATCATCATCATCATCATCATCATCATCATCATCATCATCATCATCATCATCATCATCATCATCATCATCATCATCATCATCATCATCATCATCATCATCATCATCATCATCATCATCATCATCATTATTATTATTATTATTATTATTATTATTATTATTATTATTATTATTATTATTATTATTATTATCATTATTGCAAAATTTTTATCGAAATGATATCAGTGTTTACAGCTCTATCAGTTCTATCTGTTGTGGCCTGACAAGAGCGCCGCTAGCGCTGTATCCACTAAACGGACGACTCATATAATGGAGAATGCGCTTAAGTTCTTTCTTATAGTTTTGCACATAGATGAAATAAATCATTGGATTTACAGCTGCGTTGGAGTAGGTAAGAAACAAACTAACGGTAACATACATTGCCCATGAACACCCTACTGGCGGGCTATACTCAAATTTAAACGACTGTAATAATAACATTACACTGTATGGTCCATAGCATACTGCACTTGCGAGAACTATAGTAAAAGCCAGTTTTAATACCGCTCTTGTTTTACGATCCCTGACGGCGCGGCATTTCTCTGATCTGTCGCCAATGACTTTCTGATTGACCAGGACAAACGAAATGCCCAGATAAATAAAGCTGAGCACAAAGAAAGGAATGACTATGAAGACCACGATGATAAATGTCGAGTACTCTTTCTGAGCTTTGACAGAATCAAATGCTGGGCTCCAGGAAGAAAAACAGTAAACGTCACCGTTGATTGACTTCAGTTTGAATGTATATAAATGAGGAGCCAGGACTCCGAAACTGATTACCCATGTGGACGATATAAGAAGCCATCTTGGAACATATGTTCTTTTATGAAAGGGAAATATCACTGCACAAAAACGGTCCCATGATATGAGGATCAGGCTTAGAATGGAAACCATTGGCGTTACGTCACTAAGAAAATACACAACTTTACATAGGATTTCCCCAGTTAATCCTGTAATATCCCAAGTGTAGTTATCAGTTGAGATTTCCTTCATTACTCTCGGTATGACAAGGATTGGTATGAAGAGATCAGACACAGCCATGTTGACAATAAAATAGTTGGCAGAGTTTCGCAGCGATTTGTTTCTGTAGACGACTATCATCACCAATATGTTTCCCAGTAGTGAAATACAGAACAGCGCCATGTAGAGGACCATTGAGACGATTTTGAATGCCTCGGTGTTCATTGCGCAGCTCAAAGGAGCTAAAAGTTGAGTACTGTTGTTCATTGTAGACGCCTCTTCACTTCAATTTATCTGTACTATTCGCTTCTTGCTCGTTGGCGGTGATATTTAAATGGCTAGATGACGTCACTCGATGGTTTTGATGACAGATTATCATCTGCGAAACAAATACAAAGCGTTAAAATAACAATCAAGCAATATATCAGCCCTTTTTGACAGGGGAGACAGTGAATGTTCACGGCATTACGGCTGCTAATATGATAGCTATATGATGAATGAATGAATGAAAACCTTATTGAACAAGGAGAGCCAGTGAATGTTCACGGCATAACGGCTGCTATTTAAGATATAGCTGTATGATGAATGATGAATGAATGAATGAAAACATTATTATATTGAACAGGGGAACCAGTGAATGTTCACGGCATAACGGCTGCTTATATGATAGCTATATGATGGATGAATGAATGAATGAAAACCTTATTGAACAAGGGGAACCAGTGAATGTTTACGGCATAACGGCTGCTAATATGATAGCTATATGATGGATGAATGAATGAATGAAAACCTTATTGAACAAGGGGAACCAGTGAATGTTCACGGCATAACGGCTGCTAATATGATAGCCATATCAGTGATGAATGAATGAAATCAATGAAAACATTATTGAACAAGGGGAACCAGTGAATGTCCACGGCATAACGGCTGCTAATATGATAGCCATATCAGTGATGAATGAATGAATGAAAACATTATTGATCGAGGGTAACAACTAATAGTTAAAAAACTAACTAACATCAAGTCGCCGTGATAGCTATATATAGTATCTATAGACTCACCATAACGATTTAATGTTTTGCCTAGTTCAGACGTGGCATCGGCCAAATCTAATTCAAATGAATTCACCGCCTATGTTTTGCTCTTTGCAAAATTAAAATAACCTGCCTTTTTTTGAAGAACTACTATTCATTTCTTATTTCTAAAAGCGTGTGAAAAGTTGTAGCTGGTTATCGAGAAATAGTGTGAATATCTCGACCAATCACCGCGTGCGCGATTTTGCAATTTTCTGTGTGAACCTCTTTTAAAATTCATTGAGGATTCTATTCTGCTTAAACGATTTTCTGATGGAGTTCAACAAGTGTTTTCAAATGTTACTACATCTATTTATACATCTGTTTATACTAAAACGAAATAGCGTTAAAATCACAAAAGCAACACTCACCACACATTTGCAATTATTGTTGTTCCAAGTCGTAAAAGCAGATTCAAAGAATACAGTTTTGTTTTATTTGCAATTTCAATTCCAATTTAAAATGTCAGTTCTATATTATAAATCCATTGTTATGTTATTATTTTATTAACTAAAAACACAACATGATAGTTGGTCACGGAATTAATTGTTATCTCCATCTTGAAGATTCGGGAGAATACATGTAGTTTTTGCTTAATTTTAAGTACCTTCCTTCCAGAAAATACTATAGACAAATTAATCTAAATGTCACCACGAATTTTCCATTTTCACACAAAAGTACAGAAAGGCTGTTAATCTTGTTTTGACAAACAGTTTTTTTTAAGAGATCCGTTCGATTTACCACAAAAGGGAATTTACTAGAGCACCCCACGGCTTCACAGACTTTCATAAACGCCGCTTACAGTCAAATCGATGATCAATCGCTGCGTGCAAAAAGAACACGAAATTATTGCCAGGTAAAACTAGTCATGTTTCACTCAGCGTTGCGAGGTGATAGCTGCATGTGAAAAGACTACTGGCCGATGTTAACATGGTAACACTCTCATGTCCACTTATCAATGCACTGATTATAAAACATATCTCGTCCAATGAGACTAGGCGTGCACACTGATAGAAGATCAGGGAGGAGAGAGAGAATCACAAAACATATCTCGTCCAATTCGCCTTTCCGAAATTCAAAGGAGGACTGGTAACGAATTCGCATCGCGCGGAATCATGGGGCTAAATTTGGGGACGCGTTTGCTAGGCCACGGTTAAAACATGGAGGATAGAGAATGCGAATCGGAGTTTAAACAAAATAATATTGAAATTAAGCTGATAGAAAGAGAAGGACCTGGTAGAGAATCAGGATCCGGAGGAGAGAGAATTACAAAAAAATCTCGTCCAATGAGACTAAGCGTGTACAGTGTACACTGATAGAGGATCATGGAGGAGAGAAAATTACTAAACATATCTCGTCCAATGAGACTAGGCGTAAGAGGATCAGGGAGGAGAGAAAATCACTAAACATATCTCGTCCAATGAGACTAGGCGTACACACTGATAGAGGATCAGGGAGGAGAGAGAATCACAAAACATATTAATAATCTCGTCCAATGAAACTAGGCGTGCATACTGATAGAGGATCAGGGAGGAAAGAGAATCACAAAACATATCTCGTCCAATGAGACTAGGCGTGCACACTGATAGAGGATCAGGGAGGAGAGAGAAACACACAATATATCTCGTCCAATGAGACTACAATCATGTGCAAAATATGTGGGGAAATATTTTTCATGTAAAAAGCAGATAATGTCCCAAGGTATTTTGCCTATGATTGTAGGAGTGCACCGGCCCTGATAGAGGATCAACAGAGAGGAGAGAGAATCACTGTTCAAAACACCTCAAAATAAACTGGGAGATGGTGGAAGAAATCACTGGAACTAATAGGGAAGTGGGAGATAATATGTGCAAGGAAGTTCAATGGGAGGAACGCTATGAAAATTATCGAGAAAGGATGTTCATCTTCTTCCATGTGATGACTTCCTTTGAGTGGTATTAAAAACAATTATTCATTCAACAATTATTCGATTCAACAATTATTCGAAAATCTCACAAGTGAGCGCAGCGAATTTAAATACGAGCAAATAAACTCCATATCTCCAAGTGTTCATTGTATATGATTCTGTTTATTATATATATATAAAGAAACAATTTTTATGCAAAACTGCCGATAAAAATGATATTTTCACATCAATTTTTAAATGTATACAAAAATACAATATTTCTCAGTGGCAGAAATCCCTGTAAACCAGTGTTATTCATATATAATAAATATTTCTTAAGATTTAGCATTTAAAATGACGTTCGAGAATATACTTCACTGAAATCTTGAGAGTAAAAACTAGAGATTTTAGTAGATTCTGTATCTACTGGATGTAATACATATCTTTTAAGAATGTATTGACATTTAAAAAGAAACCAGTGTTCTCATCTATTAGGATTAGTACTTCGAGCATCCATTTTCTTGCGAGAGTAGAATTTTTGAGTAGATTATTCCAAGTATACTCGAATATATTTTACTCAGTGTATTCTGTCATTGTCGAAAGGTAACAGACATTTACATGTCTTAATTTCACTTAAATACTATATATTATGGGGAGGGAAAAAATAATATTTCGATATACACCTATAATTGCAAGAATGTTGTCACAAGTAAAAATGAACATTGGTTATCTAATTGCCTCGCCCGAAGCAGGGATAACAGAAACTGAGAATAAACGTCTGGTCGGTCCCTGAAAATTTCCATGTACTCGGAATCGAGACTCACCTTTTTATATGCGTCTCGAAGTCTCAGATTTTCGTGTTTTTGATGTCTTGGAGTCTCGGATTTTAAAATACAGTAAATATATGAGCTGATATATTTCAAAAGTCTCGGGCTCGGATTGTAAAATGCAAGTCTCGTCGTTTCTGCGATCGAGTCTCGGTTTTACCATTTGCTACCCCTAGAAATGTGGAGAACTTAACGGACTGCTATTAAGGCGCACATTGCTGCCACGCACTTAAAATCGTGAGTGTTGTTAGTATTTGAAATGCCTTCGAGAAAAAAGACGTAACAAAATAATAACAAAAGAAAGAGTTCAGCTTGAGTGGTCTTCTTTTATCTTTTAATTAATTCCTTTCCAACAAAATCAGTGTTTTGAAATTACGTGTATCGGTAGGTTCAAAGGGACTTGAATTGAGTCAGAAAACACGTACTCATCAGTATGACTAGCTATATAGCTATATAGGGAGAATATACTTCCATTCAGGATTCGCCATTATTGAGTATAGCAACTTTAAAAACATGTTTTACTGAACACTTCTCATCCAAAATGAATTGAACTGCGATAATAAATTGTTCCCAGTATATATGACGCATTCTATGGACCGCAAAAATCTATCTTTAAAAAAGGTTTATGACTAGACGTTCGAGAAAAATACTTTCTTAAGAGTAATATTTTTATACAGGTAAATTATTCCTTGTATATCAGGCATTGTACTAGCTCGATATAACAAATGTATTTTAAGATTTAAGATTTAAAAAATGCTTTTGTCCAATATCATCGACTCTCGAAAAATTGAATATACTCCATCAAAGGTGTGATTTAAGAAATATTATTACAAGTATATCATGAATTAAACATTAATTATTTGAAATGCTAAACTATCTTTTTGAATATTGTGATATAACTGTCTTTTCAAGATGGCAGGAATAATCATTAACACTAACCCAATATGCCATGGATACAAATGAATATCTGAAATGTTTTGATTTACCTTATCTCGATCTATAGTTTCAAGATGAAAACTGAGAAAACCACTTCCCTTCCATGCCAATATGGCTATATACCTTTGAGGGACATACCCCCTTGAGACCTTTGTTCAACAAAAATTATATTGTACATCTTCGAGAACTTACTTCCTTGAGACCGTTGTTTAAGAACGATTATGCAAGTGTTATAAACACAGAGTATCATTTTATGGTTTAAAATAAATATCTTATATATGTTTGTGAAACTACCTACTAAAGTTTTATGGATCTACTCATTAGCAAATTATTTATTGGCCACCAACTTGGTAAAAAAAAACCAATTTGACTCCGCTGAGAAGCGCTGCATGCGGTTGGGTGTATTGGTAAAACATGCACTTTACAAGTTGCCATCACAACCAACGTCTAAACATCATCAACATCATCATCGTCATTATCAACATTAACGCCATCCTCTGAAATAGACTTAATCGGCTAATGCGTTGCTATGTACGTTTCCACCCAATTCAAAACCTCTGGGAATAAAAACCTTTGTTCCAAATATTTTCCTAGTGATGTCGAAATACATAAGACAAAGAATCTTATTCCCAAAAGATTTGAATTGGGTGGAAACATACATAGCAACGCGTTAGCCGATTTGAGTCTATTCATTATATCATCATCACCATCTTAACATCATCAACATCATAGTAACATCACCATCGTCTAGAATCATCATCAACATCTAAACATCATCAACATCATAGTAACATCACCATCGTCTAGAATCATCATCACCATCTTAACATCTTCAACATCATAGTAACATCACCATCGTCTAGAATCATCATCACCATCTTAACATCTTCAACATCATAGTAACATCACCATCGTCTAGAATCATCATCACCATCTTAACATCTTCAACATCATAGTAACATCACCATCGTCTAGAATCATCATCAACATCTTAACATCTTCAACATCATAGTAACATCACCATCGTCTAGAATCATCATCACCATCTTAACATCTTCAACATCATATAGTAACATCACCATCGTCTAGAATCATCATCACCATCTTAACATCATCAACATCATAGTAACATCACCATCGTCTAGAATCATCATCACCATCTTAACATCTTCAACATCATAGAAACATCACCATCGTCTAGAATCATCATCAACATCTTAACATCTTCAACATCATAGTAACATCACCATCGTCTAGAATCATCATCAACATCTTAACATCTTCAACATCATAGTAACATCACCATCGTCTAGAATCATCATCAACAACTTAACATCATCAACATCATAGTAACATCACCATCGTCTAGAATCATCATCAACATCTTAACATCTTCAACATCATAGTAACATCACCATCGTCTAGAATCATCATCACCATCTAAACATCATCCTCTTAACATAACCATCACCTGAACATCATTATTACATCATTATATTACAAGGGAAATTGTGAACGGCATCAATTTTATAAACCAAATGTTATCCACTTCCTTAGTTTTTCATGATCTATGTTTGTTATATGATTTAAGCGCGAGTCATTAAAGTATCAAATTAATCGTCAGGTTTTTACCTACTTGTGTGCACTTTATAACTGTATCTTATTCCCAAAACTTCCTCAACTGTTTTTTAATGTTTTCCGTTGGCTTTGTGGCTAGTTGCTAGTGGTTTTTATTTCATTGGATTGTCCTAGTGAACGATTATTTGATGGCATTTCCCTGCATGTTCTGATGGGTTAATATACTTAAAACTAATTAAAAGTAGCGTGCTCATTTAACCCATTTAATCATCAATCCCTTTCCCGCTCTACTGAAGACCAAAATACACAACAATCGAAGACCGATATTTACAATGCCTGCAGTGCAGCGACAATATTTCCGATGCTTTTAAAAGGATAGTTTTTCGATGTGAAATTTTGCTCAAGTATATAAAGGAAAACTGTGTGGATGGCACTCAATTAGACGTCTTTAATTGGTTCCGTCGTCTTGGGGGGCTTAATTCAACCTTAAAGTAGTTTCGGCATTTTTCTATAGATGGTATACAATTATTTCAAAAAACGTTATGGAAGCCAAGACCGCCAATGAATGCTGGTTTTGTGCTGTTAATATATTAATTGAAATCCTGTTTTCAACAGAATCGATTGAAATACAAATTCAGATTCAGTCAAACGGTGCTCACAATAGAGCTTTATTATACAAACTATTACATTTTTTATCAAGATATTCAACTATTTGTCAAAAGCCCTTTTCACAGTTTCGTTCAGTGACCACGAATGATAGTTCCAAGTCAAGTTGGATCTACAATACATAGCAAAACTATCACTGATTTACCATGCGCAGCATCTCTCAATCTCGACTTGGAACTATCATTCGTGGTCACTGAACGGAACTGTGAAGGATATTTATCTTGTATTTCAATAACAAATATGGTTATACTATATATGGAAGAAAGCACGAACGACAACTTGACTTTGTTTAGGAGAAACATTGATATGCGCATATTATGAACGTCCTCAATTGAATGTATCTGGTTAACCAAAGAGGATTTTCTTCAAGTTTTTAAGTTTCTTTATAGACGACTTAGTTTAAAGATTGTCTCGTTTACTAAATTGAAGACCCACTTATTAAGAGGTCTTTATCCAGCTGAAACTTGTATGTTTGTTGAATCGTTTATTTATTTGTTCATTCTAGATAGTTTAACCGGAAAATTCAAATTCCTTTAAAAAAAGGGTTTTGAATTGCTTTTTTGTAATCGTCTTCTAAAAAAAGGCTCTGTTTGTTTGTCTAATTTGTTCGTTCGTCCGTTTGTTTGTTTTTTTTGTACATGTTGGCTTGTTTGTTTGTTCTTTTGTTTGTTTGTTTGTTCATTTGTTTGCTTGTCTGTTCAGTTATTTGTCTATCTCTTTGTTTGCTTGTTCATTTGTTTGTTCGTTTGTTTGTCTGTCTGTTTATTTGTCTATCTCTTTGTTTGTTTGTCAGTGTGTGTATGTGTTTTTGCCTGCTTGTTTTCTTGCTTGTTTGCCATTTGTTTGCTATATTTGTTTGTTTGTTTGTTTGTTTGTTTGTTTGTTTGTTTGTTTGTTTGTTTGTTTGTTTGTTTGTTTGTTTGTTTGTTTGTTTGTTTGTTTGTTTGTTTGTTTGTTTGTTTGTTTGTTTGTTTGTTTGTTTGTTTGTTTGTTTGTTTGTTTGTTTGTTTGTTTGTTTGTTTGTTTGTTTGTTTGTTTGTTTGTTTGTTTGTTTGTTTGTTTGTTTGTTTGTTTGTTTGTTTGTTTGTTTGTTTGTTTGTTTGTTTGTTTGTTTGTTTGTTTGTTTGTTTGTTTGTTTGTTTGTTTGTTTGTTTGTTTGTTTGTTTGTTTGTTTTTTTGTTTGTTTGTTTGTTTGTTTGTTTGTTTGTTTGTTTGTTTGTTTGTTTGTTTGTTTGTTTGTTTGTTTGTTTGTTTGTTTGTTTGTTTGTTTGTTTGTTTGTTTGTTTGTTTGTTTGTTTGTTTGTTTGTTTGTTTGTCAGTGTATATAAATGTGTTTTTGCTTGCTTGTTTTCTTGCTTGTTTTTTTCGCTTTACTAATTGTTTGCTTATTTGCTTGTTCGTTTTTTGGTTTGTTTGTTTCTGTCTGGCTGCCTGTCTGGGTTATTTTGGTTCAGTGTGTTTATTTTTGCCAGCATTTATGCACTTCCAATCGCCCAAATGACCACGGCACCTACGTAAACAAGGCAATTAACTTTGTTTAAGGTGGTCGTGTTGCGCTGGGCTAATAAAAGACCGGGAAAAATACAACACATAGTGTTGTTACTTAAGATAGAATTAGAAATAGAAAAACAAACTGCGCTCAGTGTGTGTATCGACATACTGGAACCCAACACGGCGTGTTATTCACTTAGACGGTGTTATTATTAAAATATCATTATTCTTTTTATGGTTTGGTTATATTTTGATTATTTGTTTGAATTTTGAGCCCCTCCCATGTAGGGGTTTTAGGGAGCAAGGGAACAAGGGAACAAGCAAATTTATTTTAAGGGAACAAGGGATACTGCCAAATTATTTTCAGGGAAGGGGAACAAAATATGTTAAAACAATAGTTTGGGGGAATCATGGGATCATAAGGTAAAACATTTCAGGGAAACAGCTAATTTAATTATGGAGAGCAAGGAAGAAAATGCAAAAAGATCAAGGAAACATGGGAGCATGCACCCCCTGAGAATATTTACACCTGATTGCAAGAACGTTGTCCTGACTTTTGTATAATTTAGTGGGAAAGGAATTAATTAAAAGTCAAAGGAAGATCACTCAAGCTGAACTCTAAAGCCTGGTTTTCACTAGCGACGCAAGTGCAAGCGCAGACGCAAGCGCAAGCACAAGAGGCCTTATTTCGTAGTGAAAACCGCCCACGCAAGCGCAAGCACAAGCGCAAGGTATCAAAAATTTTCCTTTTTGCTTGCGTTTGCGCTTGTGCTTGCGCTTGGCACTAGTGAATAGTTTGTTTGCGCTTGCGCTTATTCACGTCTCGTTTTCACATGCTTGTGCTTGCGTTGCGTCGCTAGTGAAAACCAGGCTTAAACGTACTACATGCGACAAAGCTCGTACCCTTTATGGTGTTCGAAGATCTCCGACTCCGTACAGCATAAAGGGTACTAGTTTTTTTTTCTTTTTAATGTTATAGAAATCGCCTATATATATACCTTTACTATTAATACCTTTGTTGGACGCAATGACAATCGAACGAAATATTTTTGAATCTTCACTTACAACGATTTCTGAAGAGCGAAAGAGTTAAAAACTTCAGGGACAACGAAAATCACAAGCGTTAAACATTTGTGTTGCCTTAAAAAATAAATGTCGAATAAAGTGTCCGAAGTCAAGTGAAAGAAAAAGTCGTATACTATATTTTTATAGCTATTTTCCTCTTTTCAATATGCTTAATTTTCAATTCTTACAATATAGTACAAAATACAGAAACAAAATACATGGCCACTTGTGGCTCTAACTACTTAGCTACTGGTGAACCCTAGTGGTAAACAAGGACTAGATGGTTTTTGTCTAGTGGTAAACAAGGACTAGATGGTTTTTGTCTAGTGGTAAACAAGGACTAGATGGTTTTTGTCTAGTGGTAAACAAGGACTAGATGGTTTTTGTCTAGTGGTAAACAAGGACTAGATGGTTTTTGTCTAGTGGTAAACAAGGACTAGATGGTTTTTGTCTAGTGGTAAACAAGGACTAGATGGTTTTTGTCTAGTGGTAAACAAGGACTAGATGGTTTTTGTCTAGTGGTAAACAAGGACTAGATGGTTTTTGTCTAGTGGTAAACAAGGACTAGATGGTTTTTGTCTAGTGGTAAACAAGGACTAGATGGTTTTTGTCTAGTGGTAAACAAGGACTAGATGGTTTTTGTCTAGTGGTAAACAAGGACAAGGTGGAGAAATTAAAAAGGGGTATCCATCACGAATCAAGCGCCGTTTTTCATGATTTCATGGATCACGGAGTTACGTAAAGCCTTTTCACGAATCACAGTTTTAGAATTTGCGTTGTTAACTCTGTTGTTTCTACTAGGCAACGTTTTGCGCTTGTTAGGCGGATAATCAATATTAACTGGATCTAACAGATATACAAAGAATAACAGTAGTATAGGAGGGACCGAATTAGACCCCGTGCGGATGTGCGGATGTGCGGATGCTAGTGCGGAGTAGGCGGTGGTGGCTAGCACGTGCGGTCGATGTGCGGATGTGCGGACCGATTGATGCGGAGCGTGACGTCATGACGTGAGGTCCTAATTAAAAACCACCCCACCCCCAACCTTAAATCAAACCTCACTATGCAAGACCACCCCACCCCATCAGTTGTGACACCTGGTCATCACAAAATATAAACGAACCCACCACCCCCTGACTGCAAGACCACTCTATCCCATCACCATTGAGAAACACCACCACCACCTTCATCAATAATCAATCTACTCTAGAGATTATATCATGATCACAAAATTCTTGAGAAAAAATAATTTAAATGCGTTTTATTTACTTTCAATTTAATTCAAAAATCACTGAAGTAAATCAAAACCGTGTTTTATGAATACTGATGAACCATTCATAATCCTTCTTTTGTGACGTCATACAGAGAAGTCTTGACAAGTCAAGTTCTTTTGTTTTCATAAACAATTGTTATCTTATTCCTCTATATATAATAATATCATACTCCCCGATGGCACCCCGAATGCACACCGATTCGCACCCCGATGGCACCCCGAATGCACCCCGATTTGCACCCCGATTCGCTCCCCGATTTGCACTCCGATGCGCACCCCGAATGCACCCCGGCTCCTCGCTAACTACTCGCTATCTACTCGCTAACTACTCGCTATCAACTCCCCGGCTCCTCGCTAACTACTCGCTATCAACTCCCCGCTTACTGCTCGCTATTGTGAAAGCCATTGATTGGACAAAATATCAAAACAATACGTCATCGCTCTTATAAATAAATCGCGATACCGTTGTCTTCCTATGAATTCCCTATCATAAATATCAATATCTTACTCAAAATTCACACCGACCTGACATCGACCTGTTATCGATCTGACATCGACCTGACATCGACCTGTTATCGACCTGTCATCGACCTGACATCGACCTAACATCGTCCTGTCATCGGCCTAACATCGACCGGACATCGACCTGACATCGACCTGACATCGACCTGTCATCGACGTGACATCGACCTGACATCGACCTAACATCGACCTGTCATCGACCCGACATCGACCCGACATCGACCTGTCATCGACCTGTCATCGACCTGATGACCAATAAATAATTTCAATACATTTACAGGCTCATAGTAAGCTAGCGTAGAGCCGATTTAATTTATATAAATAGATTAAAACAGTTAATCAACACTTTTAGATATAAGTTATAATATTTTCCATTTTAGTTTTCTTCTCTGTATCGTTTTTGATTCTTTCTTCCTTAACTGATTACAGTTTTGCTTTCTTGGTATGGTTTGATGATAAATGATGTCAGTTTTATGTTGTTGTTTTTGTTTTTGTTGTTGTTGTGACGTTTTGAAGCAAGCCTTTGAACTTTTTGCCGATTCATTCTCTTGATAATTCATCACTTTGACTTTTGGTTGTAATTTAGCTTCTTGTAGATATTTTCTCCTTTCATCATAATCCAATAAATGCACATCAGTAAGATGATTTGATAGTTTTACAAGATATTTTGCACCGCATCCAGGAATCGGACAATCACGGCAGACTCTGTTGACCATGTTTACAACTGGAGGTTCTAACGCAGAATAATAACTTTGTTAAAGTTTTATATTTTTATAGAAAACTTTTACAAGGACAAAAAGGACACTGGGCAAAGGACAGAAAGGACATTATAAGGACATTCAGGACATATCAAGGACATTCGGGTCAAACCGGACAACTAACTGGTATAGCTATTTTCACTCCTAAATCACCCCTAATCACATTTCAAGCTTGATAATGAATTTATTGATACAATAAACGATTTATCGTTGATTATCGATCAAATGAAATATGCTTTGATTTTGATTTAGCATAACGAAGTTAGCATTAGTAATACCATAAAATGTCAGGTTCATGTTGTTGTTGTTTATCTTGTTATCGTATTTTAAGAGAAAGTACATTTATCTTTGATCATGCGCGAACGGGCCAAAATGAATAAGAGAGACCGAGAGAGCAAATAAAGCCCGTAAGGGCCATCGGGCCAGTTCGGGCTGATTCGGGCCAGTTCGGGCTGATTCGGGCCGGTTCGGGCTGACCAAAAAAGAGGCCCGCGACGGTCCGAACTGGCCCGAATCAGCCCGAACTGGCCCGATGGCCCTTACGGGCTTTATTTGCTCTCTCGGTCTCTCTTATTCATTTTGGCCCGTTCGCGCATGATCAAAGATAAATGTACTTTCTCTTAAAATACGATAACAAGATAAACAACAACAACATGAACCTGACATTTTATGGTATTACTAATGCTAACTTCGTTATGCTAAATCAAAATCAAAGCATATTTCATTTGATCGATAATCAACGATAAATCGTTTATTTTATCAATAAATTCATTATCAAGCTTGAAATGTGATTAGGGGTGATTTAGGAGTGAAAATAGCTATACCAGTTAGTTGTCCGGTTTAACCCGAATGTCCTTGATATGTCCTGAATGTCCTTATAATGTCCTTTCTGTCCTTTGCCCAGTGTCCTTGTTGTCCTTGTAAAAGTTTTCTATAAAAATATAAAACTTTAACAAAGTTATTATTCTGCGTTAGAACCTCCAGTTGTAAACATGGTCAACAGAGTCTGCCGTGATTGTCCGATTCCTGGATGCGGTGCAAAATATCTTGTAAAACTATCAAATCATCTTACTGATGTGCATTTATTGGATTATGATGAAAGGAGAAAATATCTACAAGAAGCTAAATTACAACCAAAAGTCAAAGTGATGAATTATCAAGAGAATGAATCGGCAAAAAGTTCAAAGGCTTGCTTCAAAACGTCACAACAACAACAAAAACAAAAACAACAACATAAAACTGACATCATTTATCATCAAACCATACCAAGAAAGCAAAACTGTAATCAGTTAAGGAAGAAAGAATCAAAAACGATACAGAGAAGAAAACTAAAATGGAAAATATTATAACTTATATCTAAAAGTGTTGATTAACTGTTTTAATCTATTTATATAAATTAAATCGGCTCTACGCTAGCTTACTATGAGCCTGTAAATGTATTGAAATTATTTATTGGTCATCAGGTCGATGACAGGTCGATGACAGGTCAATGTCGGGTCGATGTCGGGTCGATGACAGGTCGATGTTAGGTCGATGTCAGGTCGATGTCACGTCGATGACAGGTCGATGTCAGGTCGATGTCAGGTCGATGTCCGGTCGATGTTAGGCCGATGACAGGACGATGTTAGGTCGATGTCAGGTCGATGACAGGTCGATAACAGGTCGATGTCAGGTCGATGTCAGATCGATAACAGGTCGATGTCAGGTCGGTGTGAATTTTGAGTAAGATATTGATATTTATGATAGGGAATTCATAGGAAGACAACGGTATCGCGATTTATTTATAAGAGCGATGACGTATTGTTTTGATATTTTGTCCAATCAATGGCTTTCACAATAGCGAGCAGTAAGCGGGGAGTTGATAGCGAGTAGTTAGCGAGGAGCCGGGGAGTTGATAGCGAGTAGTTAGCGAGTAGATAGCGAGTAGTTAGCGAGGAGCCGGGGTGCATTCGGGGTGCGCATCGGAGTGCAAATCGGGGAGCGAATCGGGGTGCAAATCGGGGTGCATTCGGGGTGCCATCGGGGTGCGAATCGGTGTGCATTCGGGGTGCCATCGGGGAGTATGATATTATTATATATAGAGGAATAAGATAACAATTGTTTATGAAAACAAAAGAACTTGACTTGTCAAGACTTCTCTGTATGACGTCACAAAAGAAGGATTATGAATGGTTCATCAGTATTCATAAAACACGGTTTTGATTTACTTCAGTGATTTTTGAATTAAATTGAAAGTAAATAAAACGCATTTAAATTATTTTTTCTCAAGAATTTTGTGATCATGATATAATCTCTAGAGTAGATTGATTATTGATGAAGGTGGTGGTGGTGTTTCTCAATGGTGATGGGATAGAGTGGTCTTGCAGTCAGGGGGTGGTGGGTTCGTTTATATTTTGTGATGACCAGGTGTCACAACTGATGGGGTGGGGTGGTCTTGCATAGTGAGGTTTGATTTAAGGTTGGGGGTGGGGTGGTTTTTAATTAGGACCTCACGTCATGACGTCACGCTCCGCATCAATCGGTCCGCACATCCGCACATCGACCGCACGTGCTAGCCACCACCGCCTACTCCGCACTAGCATCCGCACATCCGCACATCCGCACGGGGTCTAATTCGGTCCCTCCTATACTACTAATAACACCGCTAGCAATAAACGTCTCATTTTATACAACCGTTTATATGAAAAGCTGTCACGTTTTCACAGATAACCGATTCTGTAATCACGAGTCACGACAGTGAAAATCTGAAAATCGGGCGAAGATGATTTCACGGACCACTGCTCAAACTTTTTTGCTTTTCACGAATCACAGGCCAAATTTAGGGTGAATCACGGATCACGGAAAACCTCTTCCACACCCTGCAAGGACTAGATGGTATTTTTCTAGACGTCACTTGTGCCTGTAACCACTTAGCTATTGGTGAATCCCAGTGGTTAGCCAGGATTAGATGTTAAACTTTGAAACTACAACGTAGTGATTTTTTGTACCTGATCCAAAAATGTTTGATAGTTTGACATCTAAATCTGATAGTTGGGCAAAGTAGCTATCTGCAAATAAGTTTAACTACTAAAAGACCAACGATGTGGTTTCAAATCAACCCAATTGTAATTCAAATCAACCCAATCTATTGTAATTCAAATCAAACAAATTGTAATTCAAGTCAAACAAATTTGCCGAGCAATATCTAAAACAGAAGGCATAATGCCGGTTTTGTGAAAGTACAGAATAGAGCGTTTTTGTATTACCCACTTTTATCATGCGCATGCAAATGAGCGTATGTGTAAAATAACATGCTAATGAGGTGTGCGTGTAGCTATTTACTTTCATGTATTTCCTTTATTAAAGGCCTGGGCAAACGGTTTCAACATTTGCTTCAACATCCGTTCGATTTTGTTGAATGGCAATGTTTAAACGCTTTTTTAAAAACTCTTTTAACATTGTTAAAACGTGTTGAATCGATGTTGAATTGATGTTGAAAGAGTTTAAAGCGTTTAAACATTGCCATTCAATAAAATCGAACGGATGTTAAAGCAAATGTTGAAACCGTTTGCCCGGGCAATTAGACACAAGCCACTTGGAAATCATTGAAGTGGTTTTAACAAATCTAGCATTGTTTTCGTTTCGTTTTGAGCGTGCAACTCATTTTCTGTTTTACAATAGATTTGATTTGAATAACAATAGCTACCCCCCCCCCCCCCCCCCCCCCCCCCCCCCAATTAAAAACAGAAGGCATTATGGTTATTGCGAGAATTGTATTAATATCTTATCTACGTAAAACTGACGCGAAATGAAGATCACCTTATCAGAAAGCGGGAAAAAATCCCTGACATAACTGATACTCAAAGCACAAACTAAGTGTCATTCAATATATCGGACACGAAATCTACAAATAAGTACTTGATAAATGTACTTTAAGATTTCAATCTTAAAATATACATTTAAAAAAATGTTCAATATCAAATATGTAGAAAATATCACGAATACGTAAAAGGAAAAACATAAAACTACTATACGCAAAAACCATGTACCACGAAAAAATTGTAAAAGCAATAAGAGGTTATTAAACGATTTATTAACCTCGCTTGTTCGATCTGTACGGGAAAATATCAGACCTCTCTCTGCGCTCCGTCCGTACTGTCAAGACCTCGGTCTGATATTTTCCCGTACAGACTTCACGCTCGGTAATAACCTCTTAGTATAGTATTGTAATAGTGGCTCACAATATATATTTTTTGTCACACTTTCCTTTAGTAAATCACTTACATAAAGTCCTACTCTAGTTCAATAAATCTCAATTTTTTAACATGCAGATATTAGAATAGCATAAATATTTTGAACAATGTGCTTTTAATGTTAAATGGCGATTCAATACCAACGATAAACAATTATTTTTTAAAAACAGTTTTTCCAAGCATCCTTTGATTTAGTAAATGTGGTGGGTTATAATCTACACAAGGTTGCACCATAAATGGGAAAGTTTGAAGTAAATTTAACTGTGAAAAACGACACGTTTTGGCAAACTATTAAAAGAACTGATGTTTAAATTGCATAAAATAAAAAATATCCAACATCAAAATATACACCTAATACAAGTACGTATTGGTACAAAACTCAAGAATAAATACGCATGCAATACCAAATACGTAAGAATAAATACTTAAGGACAAATTAGCAAGAACAAATACGCAAGGACAAATACGCAAGAACAAATTAAATACGTATCATAAGGACAAAACGGTGTACAACTGAGAAATATGCAAGAGCCAACTACGTAAGAACAAATACGCAAGATTAACGCAAGAGCAAATACCTAAGAATACATATACAGAAAGAAATAACCAAGAACCAATACGTAAGAAGAAATATACAAGAAGAAATAAGCAAGCACCAACTAAGTAAGAACAAATACGTAAGGATAAATATACAGGAAGAAATAATTAAGCAAGAACAAATACGCAAGAACAGATACGCAATAATAATTCGTAAGAAGAAATATACAAGAAGAAATAAGCTAAAGCCAACTACGTAAGAACAAATTCGTAAGAATAAATATATACAAGAAGAAATAAGCATGAACAAATACATAAGAACAAATACGCAAGAACAAATACGCAAGAACAAATATACAGGAAAAAATACGCAAGAATCAATACGTAAGGACAAAGAAGAAATAAGCAAGAACCAATACGTAAGAATAAATACGTAAGAATATATACCTGTTTGTAAAAGTGTATAATTGTTTGACGTCCAATTAGCTTTTTTTTACTGTACTTAACTGCAAATGCCCTTTTTCCGAGAAATCCACAACTACGTGCAAATATGAACTTTTTTTTTCCTATGGCTAGTTTGGTAAAAGACTTATAGATTTATCTAAGAGCAATCGGAAAGTCGCTAAGACTGCTAAAATCGCCATCCAATCACGTTATCCGTCCAATGAAGTCTTCCTATAGGTGGGCGTAGTGTTTACAATAGCTGTTATTACAGTTATATGCAAATGATTTCAAACAATGGATTCAAATCGAAGCTTTCGGGCAAACCTATTGTTTCGCCCGAAAGCCTCGACTTCAACCCATTGTTCAAAATCATTTTCATATAACTGTAATAACAGCTATCGTTAGTACTGCGATGCTAATTTTCTAACCATTTTCACAATTTATTTCATAATTTCCTTTGTTTTAATAACAATGGTTGGTTGGTTGGCAAAGCCATAACAAATTTAAAATACGTCACTGTACGTCCACTTATAACAACGCCAGTTCCAAAGAATCATATATACTAAGTAAACACCTGCTTCTTAATATAATATATATAATCAAAGATTCTCGCTAGACCGATATCTTATAATCCAATATTAATTTCATCAAATGCTTTGCTGCATGCCCAGTCTTTATGGCTACGCCAGCTAAAAGCTTTGGAAATTAACGCCAATTAATGTCTGAATGAAAGCGATCACGGCAACGATATTCTCGAATATACAAACAAATCGTACATTAAATCCCAATTACTTCCTTAGTCGTCCAGTGCATTTTGGGTGTATCTCAAACACCTGCACGTGATCTCGCTTCGAAGCGCGCAAAGGATTGTTTGTCAAAACGAATAGTTCCAACATAGCGCCTCGAGACAAAAACAATTTCGGTTACTTTTAAGGCATTTGCGTTTCGTATTTATTATTTTTTGTCCCTGATAGAGCAGCAATGAACTTTTATTGTCTAACTAAGTGACATATAAATTTTTGATGTAAAGTTATTTTAAGGATGTATTTATCGAGGGTTAACAGGGGAAACAACTCTCTCGAACGACGCCATCTTGGAACTGTTGGCGATGCGACAGAAATGCTTCTGATACTAACTTATACTGAAATGCTTCTTATACTAATCGGAAGTGCGCGCGCGAAATCACCTGGCCATTCAACTAAGATATAACTTTTATCAACTAAGATATAACTTTTATCAACTAAGATATAACTTTTATCAACTAAAATATAACTTTTATCAACTAAGATATAACTTTTATCAACTAAGATATAACTTTTATCAACTAAGAAATAACTTTTATCAACTAAGATATAACTTTTATCAACTAAGATATAACTTTTATCAACTAAGAAATAACTTTTATCAACTAAGATATAACTTTTATCAACTAAGATATAACTTTTATCAACTAAGATATAACTTTTATCAACTAAGATATAACTTTTATCAACTAAGATATAACTTTTATCAACTAAGATATAACTTTTATCAACTAAGATATAACTTTTATCAACTGAGATATAACTTTTATCAACTAAGATATAACTTTTATCAACTAAGATATAACTTTTATCAACTAAGATATAACTTTTATCAGCTAAGATATAACTTTTATCAACTAAAATATAACTTTTATCAACTAAGATATAACTTTTATCAGCTAAAATATAACTTTTATCAACTAAGATATAACTTTTATCAACTAAGATATAACTTTTATCAACTAAGATATAACTTTTATCAACTAAGATATAACTTTTATCAACTAAGATATAACTTTTATCAACTGAGATATAACTTTTATCAACTGAGATATAACTTTTATCAACTGAGATATAACTTTTATCAACTAAGATATAAGAATGCATCAATTAGCGATTTTCTATATGTTTTTAGATATTTATAATAAGTTTGCAGTGGATATCTATATTATATTATTTATCTATTTCTATTTTTTTTTTTTTTTTGCTTATTTTTGTTACGATAAAACCAATCACATATATCTACACTACTATACTAAAAACATAATTATTCAATAAACAAAATGAAACATTAAATAGAATAATAAAAAAAAGTAAACAGAGAAAATCAATGCACAACTCAGGAAGTTGTGAAAAAGTGAACAGGAGTGTACAAGCCCCCTGTGCGTACCTTTTAGGGTCCTTTTAGCGTTCTTCTAAATATTCAATTACGAGACTCAGTTTTACTCTGCTTTGTTGCTTAAAGTAAGCTTGGCTGGCAAGTACATCGCACAGTCGTACCTATTAGGGGTTGACATCTTAATCTGTGCGTACCTTTTATGGTTCGACATCAACAAGCTTTAACAATTATTTAAATCTAATCTGTGCGTACCTTTTTTAACCTCCGCCGATCACCCCTATTACTTGGACAAAGGAAGTACCCCGAGAAATCGATCCACAGCGCCGGATATATAGAAGGGAACTGGAGTATCTAAGCAAGTCACGATGATTATAGAAAATGAGGAACGTGCTGTTGTGTATATCATTAATAACAATAACCATAACGATCGTATGATTGGTACAATTAGCTTGCCTTCAATCACGGAGCGCTGAGAAAGAGCGAAAACAGTGCGGCTCGAAGGTCAAGGTCGGGAATAGCGTGATGTCTAAAGGCCCACGCAAACGGTTTTAACATTTGCTTCAACATCCGTTCGATTTTGTTGAATACCAATGTTTAAACGCTTTTAAACTCTTTCAACATTGTTGAAACGTGTTAAATTCAATCTATTCAATCTTGATCTATTCCGTTCACATACAATGAAAATTATTAGCATTTTAAGCAAAATATTTGTAGAGATTCTATTGTTCATATTCATCTCGATCGCGATTGGATAATTATAATTACGGTTTCAGTAGTCGCACTGTAAATATACAAATACTGCCCAAATCACCTGGCCTGTTTTACTTCATGTGTATTTGCATGCAGCCTTTCTAGTGGGTTGTAGCCTGAAAAACTGGCCTTCTTTGGGGTTTTGGGGAAAAATCGGATTTTGGGGTTCCTGTGTTGTCTTATACCCGCGAGAAACATGGGACCTGAAAATCCGATTTCTTTGCAGGCTAAGTTGGGTGATGTAACATTTAAAGATAATGACTTAACTTTTTTTATATTTTGATTGACGGCAGCCAAAAATGTATTTAAAAACTAGCAGTTGGAAAGCCTGAGTTCACCGAAACACGAAAACTTCAGTAATTAACTGCATATCTAAAAAAACACGACACTTTTGAGTTTTAAAATATACATGTTTCGTCAAATACTTCTGCCATATGTTCAGTGCAAAGTAATAGAAGTGTTGAACCATGCAATAAGCGCGCGCGATTTTCTATAGGGGGTATGTGTATACTGTCCTCTTATTTACCACGGTTTGCGCCATCTCATCGTCTCGACTTCGTCTTGTGGATCCACAACAATTTAGACGATTCGATGACGCCAACCGTGGTAAATTAGAGGACATATACCACGCGAAATTATCGTAAATTTGTTGAATTTACTAAAGAACAACATATTTCATTTTGGATAACTAGTATGGTATCTTTGCATATATCTGTGTTATGTCCATGGCTTTTACTTCTTAAAAGAATCAGCTTAAAACTAATTAATGAGCATTAAGATGTGGCCACTTTTAATCTTCTGAAGAGATAAGACCACTGTCTTTCATAAATATCGGAAAATGATGTTTTCAATTAGACAGATATTTTAATATTTTTGCACTGTCATATGAAAGAACCACCTGAAATGACCATGTTTGGAAGGTTTTGATGCTCTGACTAAAATACCAAAGAAGTTATGCTCAATGAAAAATGTAGAAATTTATATGTAATTTTCTGCTGGGGCCTTTGATGGCTCGTTATGGTACATCGGTGTTTTTTTTTTTTTTTTTTTTTTTTTTTAATTATTATTTTTCAAATTCTTAAAGCTTCTTGGAAATTTATTCGTTTTTTCCCCTCAAACTTTCACAAGTTATTGTTATGGTGAATGCCTATCATATGATTCATATGATAGCCTTCTTTTTCTTAAAACATCAATTTTAAAATTAATATTATGATTTATGAGAGTCGTCTGAGAGAAGGTGGCATTATGGAATATTCCTGTGTTTGGAAAACTTAAATACATTGAAAGTACTGAAATATATATACTGAAAATACTCGTTTGTTTTTTTAAAAAGGACAAATCGTACTTGCCCTACTGGCTCGTGCACTTGCGGGCTCTTTGAAAAACAAACTCGTGCAAATTAATCCCAAATTGAACTCGAAATCACATTATTTGTTTGTTTGTTTATTTATTTATTTGTCACAATGATACAATTTTCAACTAATAAAGAGTATATACTTGCGACAGGAGATGGAAACAGAACTTTCGTCCCAATTGAATATCCTACTCCTCCTTAAATATAACTAATAATAGAATAATACGTACAATGCGAAAAATATACTAACAAATACAGTATCTAGTAAAACTATCTCTTCCTCTTTGCCTTTCTTGAATTGCATCAGTTATACATCAGCAGTTTGGTCTTCCGCTTGATCTTTTTTTGGCTTGAGATCTTGCCCTTTCGACGTCACTCAGCAAAGCTTCAGTTTTGCATGCTGGCCGTTGGCTCAAAACGAGCTCTTCCGCCCTAGCTTTGACAGGTCTTATTTTTCGTCCTGCTGGGTGACATGCCACCCTCCTCACTAACATAATGTTAGTGGGGGAGCCGGTTTAGTCGCCGACAACCCGACCATGCGGCAGGTGGTACTGGGTTACAATGTTACCAGTAGCAGAGTCACCAGTAGACCCTGACCTGACTCGTCCAACTTTTTCAATTATTAATATATATACTAATATTGTGTACTGTATATGTAATGTGACCTCGTTTTGTCTTTGTATTTTATTTTTCCTTTTTTTGTACGCTAGAAGTTAAGACGGACTTGTGTGAAAACGGGACACAATTTCATATCAAAGATATGCCTATTGTTCTGTTGCAATCTTTAAAAAAAAGAAAAAAATCTCGCGCGCTCTAATCAAAGTCTTTTGTTACTACTCACCGTCCTAGAATACCATATATGGTAATGGCATTGTTTTAAAGATTGCATATGGTGTTTCTGATTTTGTTGAATTCACATTTATTATTTATAGACGATTCGTCCAACCAATAGTGTGTGAGGGGCCATAAATTGTTCTTTTTTGGATTGTTTTGTTTTGTTTTCAACCAATAAATTAATTAAAGAATTGAAATGCGTTCGGTGTATAAGTGAAATACAGATGCATGAGAAAAATATCATGTGCCCTTGGGCGGGACTTGATATTTTTTCATGTATTAATCAAATTAATTAGTTGTTCATTAGTTGCTCAAATCAATCCTCGTTTATCTCAATTATTATTTCAGTCTTATTCATTTTTAGCAGCATTACTCATAAACATTTTATAATGAAACTAGACGCCATCTGGACAATCACTCGGGCTTCAAATGGGACATGATGTCATTATTCCTAGGAACGCCTTAGACCTGATCCTCCAATTTGAGGACCAAGGCATTTTTAGACTCGGGCCGTGTAATTAACGAGAACAAGATTTATAATCTAATTGCAATTATAATGAGTGACTATTTGTACTATAATCTTTACATTTATAAACACTCTTGATAATGACGTGTCGAAGCATTGAGTAAAACTATAAATCTTGTTGTCATTAATTCCATTATAAATATGTTTAACAACAAAATGCTTAGTTCGAATTACATGTAAACATAAAAGCATTATGATCTTCATGTTCGAGTGTTTTGCTCAGAAACTATTTCTTCTTTCAAAACATTCAAACCGGTGATGATAGTCGACGATTTCACACTTGAAGACGGTGGACAAGTCGCCGTATGGCGGACAAGTGGTCTGGTGTGAAATCGGGACGAATACAATTTGAGACAAGAAATGTCTGACTTTGTTGAATAGTCAGTTTTACAGTTCCTTGAGCCATCTTGAAAGTAAGCCGCCGGGCCTTTGCATCGGAGCGAGACGAACGTTGAGCTTGCTTTGATAGAGACCTTTTTAAAACACCTTGCGGGAAAATGTTCGTCTATCTTCAATGCAAAGGCCAGGCTACCTTTCAAAATGGCGCAGGGAAATGTTTTAAGAAAAAGAAAGCTATCATATGATAGGCATTCACCATATATAACAATAACTTGTGAAAGTTTGAGAAAGAAAGTTTAAATTTGCAAGACGCTATAAGAATTTGAAATTATCAGAAAAACACCTAAACGAGGCATCAAAGGCCTCGGCATAAAATTACATACAAATCTCTACATTTTTCATTGAGCATAACTTCTTTGGTATTTTAGCCAGAGCATCAAAACCTTCCAAACATGCCTATTTCAGGTGGTTCTTTCGTGTGACAATGCTAAAATATTTAAATATCTGTTTACTTGAAAAAAAATCATTTTCCGCTATTTATTAAGTGCATGGTCTTACAACAGCTCGTATATATCTAATATAGATCGGCTGCTTGCATATGAAAGCAGGTTCATTTTCTTTTACAAAATACAAATTGAACTTCAAGGAAATTTAAAGCTTGTGTGTGCTCTTATAAATAATCAGAAGAGTGATTTCTAAACTGTTCCTTTATAAAGTATTTTTTATTTTCGGACTAATTTTTAAAAAGGCTAGATTTTACTATCGATTATATTATTATGACTGTTTTGTTGCATCTCTATTTGTGCGCCTATTTGCATATAACGTGCGTTTTTCTAATGATATTATAGTCGTAAAGTGACTGCCGAGAACGATAATACCGCCTTCGTGATTACATAGCATTTAAAAAATAAGATTATCTTTTCAACAAAACCGTTATGATTATTTAAGTGAAAACTTTAGTCAAAATATTACAAAGATCATAGGGAAGATTAAAATAAATGAATTTGTTTGTTTTTTATTCGGTTTTTGGTTAGCTCAGTTTGGTCGGTTATTCATTTATTAATGCAATCACTTTTGATTTTTTGGTTTGATAAAATATTCACGAATGATATGTTTATTTATCGCGCCCTCTTAAATCCCGCCCTCACATCCTCTGATGTGTGCTTTCATTCCGCAATCCATTCATTCATATATCCATTCATCTCTTCATTCATTAATCCATCCATTCATTCGTTTATTTATTTATTTATTCATTCATTCATTCATCGATTCATTTATCAATTCATCATCCATCACGTCATCCATCTATTCATTCATTTATTTACCATTCATTTATTCATTCATTCATTTATCAATTCATCATCCATCACGTCATCCATCTATTCATTCATTTATTTACCATTCATTCATTCATTCATTCATTTATCAATTCATCATCCATCACGTCATCCATCTATTCATTCATTTATTTACCATTCATTCATTCATTCATTTATCAATTCATCATCCATCACGTCATCCATCTATTCATTCATTTATTTACCATTCATTCATTCATTCATTCATTCATTCATCACTATTTTCATCCATTCATCCATTAATTGTTTTCATTCATCCATTCATTTATCACTTCATTCACCCATTCATTTATTTATCATTCATTCATCCATCCATTCATTGGTTTGTTCATCCATCCATCCATCCATCCATCCATTCATCCATCCATCCATCCATCCATTCATTCGTATGTCCATTCATTCATCAATTACTGGTCCATTAATTCATTGACTATTAAAGCAGCTATAATTTGAGGACCAAGGCGACGACTCCGACGAAAAAAAAAAGAACCGTTTGCATTTTTAGACTCGGGCGTTTCCGTACACGGAAGCCCGTGTAATTAACGAGAACAAGATTTATAATCTAATTGCAATTATAATGAGTGACTATTTGTACTACAATCTTTACATTTATAAACACTCTTGATAATGACGTGTCGAAGCATTGAGTAAAACTATAAATCTTGTTGTCATTAATTCCATTATAAATATGTTTAATAACAAATTAAAATGCTTAGTTCGAATTACATGTAAACTTAAAAGCATTATGATCTTCATGTTCGAGTGTTTTGCTTAGAAACTATTTCTTCTTTCAAAAACATTCAAACCGGTGATGATAGTCGACGATTTCACACTTGAAGACGGTGGACAAGTCGCCGTATGGCGGACAAGTGGTCTGGTGTGAAATCGGGACGAATACAATTTGAGACAAGAAATGTCTGACTTTGTTGAATAGTCAGTTTTACAGTTCCTTGAGCCATCTTGAAAGTTAGCCGCCGGGCCTTTGCATCGGAGCGAGACGAACGTTGAGCTTGCTTTGATAGAGACCTTTTTAAAACACCTTGCGGGAAAATGTTCGTCTATCTTCAATGCAAAGGCCAGGCTACCTTTCAAAATGGCGCAGGGAAATGTTTTAAGAAAAAGAAAGCTATCATATGATAGGCATTCACCATATATAACAATAACTTGTGAAAGTTTGAGAAAGAAAGTTTAAATTTGCAAGACGCTATAAGAATTTGAAATTATCAGAAAAACACCTAAACGAGGCATCAAAGGCCTCGGCATAAAATTGCATACAAATCTCTACATTTTTCATTGAGCATAACTTCTTTGGTATTTTAGCCAGAACATTAAAACCTTCCTTACATGTCTATTTGAGGTGGTTCTGTCTTATATATATGACAGTGCTAAAATATTAAAATATATCTGTTTACTTGAAAAAAAATCATTTTCCGCTATTTATTAAGTGCATGGTCTTACAACGGCTCGTATATCTAATATAGATCGGCTGCTCGCATATGAAAGCAGGTTCATTTTCTTTTACAAAATACAAATTGAACTTCAAGGAAATTTAAAGCTTGTGTGTGCTCTTATAAAGCACGCGTCTCAACGTACGAGTGAGAGTGATTTCTAAACTGTTCCTTTATAAAGTATTTTTTATTTTCGGACTAATTTTAAAAAAGGCTAGATTTTACTATAGATTATATTATTATGACTGTTTTGTTGCATCTCTATTTGTGCGCCTATTTGCATATAACGTGCGTTTTTCTAATGATATTATAGTCGTAAAGTGACTGCCAAGAACAATAATACCGCCTTCGTGATTACATAGCATTTAAAAAATAAGATTATCTTTTCAACAAAACCGTAATGATTTTTTAAGTGAACACTTTAGTCAAAATATTACAAAGATCATAGGGAAGATTAAAATAAATGAATTTGTGTGTTTTTTATTCGGTTTTTGGTTAGCTCAGTTTGGTCGGTTATTCATTTATTAATGCAATCACTTTTGATTTTTTGGTTTGATAAAATATTCACGAATGATATGTTTATTTATCGCGCCCTCTTAAATCTCGCCCTCACATCCTCTGATGTGTGCTTTCATTCCGCAATCCATTCATTCATATATCCATTCATCTCTTCATTCATTAATCCATCCATTCATTCGTTTATTTATTTATTTATTCATTCATTCATTCATTCATCGATTTATTTATCAATTCATCATCCATCACGTCATCCATCTATTCATTCATTTATTTACCATTCATTCATTCATTCATTCATTTATCAATTCATCATCCATCACGTCATCCATCTATTCATTCATTTATTTATCATTCATTCATTCATTCATTCATCACTATTTTCATCCATTCATCCATTCATTGTTTTCATTCATCCATTTATTTATCATTCATTCATCCATCCATTCGTTTGTTCATTCATCCATCTATCCATCCATCCATTCATCCATCCATCCATCCATTCATCCATCCATCCATCCATCCATCCATCCATCCATCCATCCATCCATCCATCCATCCATCCATCCATCCATTCATTAGTATGTCCATTCATTCATCAATTACTGGTCCATTAATTCATTGACTATTAAAGCAGCTATAAGTGTTCGCGCTATCATTGAAAAAAAAAATTATCTATAGACAGATGCAGCAAAAAAGTAAGGTCTTAACGTCTTAAAAAAGGCTTAATCTCTAGACCAATCACCGTGCGCGATTTTCATTAATCACTTTTGTATTTGTACGTAAATGACATAATACTGATGTAAAAGCTAATGAATACAAAAAGTGTAATGTTAATTTTTATATACGTATTTAGTTCTAATTAGAAATTGACTTCCGCACAGGTATAGCCTCGAGCTCCGCGAAAGACACGTAGCAAAAGAAAGTCTTTTTTTATGTAGTTAGCATGGGCAACATGGGTAAAGTCTCTCACCTCTGTGATCCAGTGAACTCGAATTATATGCGAGTTGAGTTAGTTTGATGTGTTCTTCTCTCCTATGACACGAGGGTTTTTCACCGAGGGTTACCCTCCTTCCGCAAAAATGAACATGTGAGCCGAGTTGTGAGCCTGAATCTGAATCTTTCTACAATTAGCCATTGGCCTGGCTAACGTTGAGACATTAAAAAAGTGATTTATTTATTTATTATTGCCATAGTCTATTCAGTAATTTTGAAAATCAGATTCCTTTTCATGCTACAAGGCCACACTAGTTTAGTATACATAGTGTAACTAATACCGTGTATTTAGCTTACTTTTTTTCACGGAAGATGGATCTAGTTAGTGTAGTAGAGTCTGATAGACCTGATAGTATAGTCTCTCTGTTTGTATAAGGTAAACACCAACACAAACAGTCTTTCTCAAAACTACAACAACCCGGAAAAGCGCAACACATCACTTATACTTTATACAGTCGTTTAGACCATTCAATGTTGAAAACAATTTTACCATAATTACCGCAATGATTACATTTGATCATACCGGAAAATAATTAGTTAGAAAACCATAACACTTTAAAACAACTTCCTCTCTGTGGCTTTAGCAGTTGAAAATATTGAATCTATTTCTAGATAATCACCTACAGCTAGCGTTTCGCGCGCTTTGAGAAATTTAAAATGAAAAATTTTTCTTCAACAATTTTTTACTTTTTGAAATAATGAAATGTGTATTTCCACTAACAGAATCTTCCACCTCAGACTCAGTTAATATCGTTGAATAATAACCTTGACTCCATCTCGGTTACTCCGCATCTATTTTCATTTCGCCTTCAGCGAATAATTGTTAAATAACAACAATTTCAACAACGCATGCGCAACATCAATAATTAATTAAATGGAAACTAGTATAGGCTGCGTCGGTGTTTGATATAAACGATAGGTAACGTAATGAAATTTGTAACACCGTAAAAAATATTGACTTAGGCCCCGTCCACACGTAGCCGGGTATTTTTCAAAACGGAGCTTTTTTACTCCGTTTACGCCTTCCGTCCACACGTAAACGGCGTTTTCGGTCACCGAAAACGGAGGTTTTCGAATACGCTCTCCAGACTGTAGGTTTTTTTAGCCGGAGGTTTATCGTATACGTGTGGACGGCGAAAACGGAGCTTTTTGAATACGATGACGTCGGGCTGTTCTCGTTTCACTTCTTCTTGGGCTTGCTTCAGATCTTATAGCCTACATACAATCGCAAGTTGCCTATTTAAACATTGAAGCTAATTATACAAGGAGGCGACGCAACATTTTAAGGATAATTTCGCTGATCTGGAGTTAAAAAATTAAAACAGCGCGCCGTTAAAGAGCATAAACCGACGGCCAGCAAGACCACGGCGATTTTGACCTTTAAAAGAACATAATAATATGTAGAATACAGCCTTCCCTTTTCCCTTTGATCTTCTCGCCTGTTTAGACATATTTACTATATAAAAAGCGGTTGGATTGTGAAGCGAGCGAAATAAACAAAGATGGCGCAAAGTGTTGCGCATGCTCTGTATGGACGGCTATCGTTTTCGAAGCGTATTCGCGTATACGTGTGGACGGGCAAATACGATTCGAATACGCTACGTGTGGACGCGGATGTTTTTGAATACGGATAAAAAAAATATCCGTTTTCAAAAATACCCGGCTACGTGTGGACAGGGCCTTAATAACTTGAAATTTAAGTCAACATTTTTTACGGTGTTACAAATTTCATTATCATATTAATTACCTATATCATTAATAAATGAAGTCTATTTATATTCGTATTCAATTGTAATGTGGTTTCTTATGAAAATCTCAAATATAAAGCGAAAACACTAGAACCATGAAACAAAATCAAATTGTTAGTGTGTAATAGTTCTTATTTAGCGACTTTTAGTTACTATAAAAGACAAGTTAAGTTGTAATGAGGTATTGTTTCCTTTTGTATTTGATGTTTCTGGTTGAGTGATACTGACTTAATAAAATAAAAACTATTAGTTAGTAACTATTTTGTTTTTATTTCATGGTTCTAGTGTTTTCGCTCTAGCTTCTGTCGACAGTCAAAAACAATTAATCTAGATATTAGTAATCATGATATGTCATGATATGTTTATTCTCCATGTTTCAACATATAAAAATATTTCATTATTTATCAACGAACTGATCACATATATTGTTGACATTTTGAAGTTTTTCTAAAAAACAGTTTTTGTTTTGATGTTTTGTTTTGCACCTACATTCTTTTTAATGATAATGGACCGCTTACAGCGGAGAAAATATTACATACGATAAACAATACGGAAATGACGGTCGTGTGGGGAAAAACAAAACAAAAAATGCCAAAACGCAAGATTAGACTCAATTTATACTTTAACTAAAAAAAAATATCAGTGGATATATAAATGTAATTGAAAAATGTAACCCATAATGTTTTATGATTTCCATGGCTTAATTTGATGAAGTTTTTAACTTCAAGGATTTATGAAAGTTTATTAGAGAACTTCAGGTTAAAGTTTATGTAAATTAGGGTGAATCTTTATTTATAGTTTAACATCAAGCAGGAGTGTTTTATCGACGAAGACGAAGCCAAGTGGTTTTAGACCTGATAAAATACGATCTGCGAGTTTATTAAACGGCTTCAAAAACTCCAACCTATATTTTGTGTTTTTGTAAAATAAAATCAAGGATTTATGAAAGTTTATTAGAGAAAATCCAGGTTAAAGTTTATGTAAATTAGGGTGAATCTTTATCTTCAGTTAAAACACTCGTCACGGTTACGATTTCTTTTGTAAATTTCTCATGAATTATTAATGAGTTTTTGAAATGAAGAATAATGCATTTAATGTAAAAAACAACCTATCTTCTATCTTCTGATCTAATTTGATATTGAATGCAAGGATGTCTGAGCCTTTGTGCACTTGATATAACTACAATTAAGTAGCTGTTAAGAAATCACGTATTCTGATTGGTTGAGGGGCGTGCTTTATGAAAACACACAACACGCGATTTTTGCATATTGATCAATTTGTATTTTATAGAAGAAATATAAAACTTGATTTCTGTGCTGTATGCACTTATAAAGCACTTTAGAATTGTCAGAACACCCAAGAAATGTTGAGAAAGTATCTTGACACTTCTCTCGTGTTCTGACAACCCCGCGTGCCTATAAGGCCCTGTTTAAACGGGCCCAACATGTTGAACCAACATTGTAGAATGATGTTGGGCGATGTTGGATGGGGGTCGTTCAAACGAACCCAACATATTGATGATTTGCTTGAAACTAGCGACACGAAACAATTCGTACACAATTTTAAATTACTAGTTAGAGCCTATAGTTAACATGTTGGGCCCGTTTAAACATAGCTTAACTGCACACAGCACGCGCGTGCGTTTTCTGTTTCTTCATTGCTAATACAGTGGTACCTCTATTAAGCGGTCACCCTCGGTATAGAATAGGTATAGGAATAGGACTTTTTAGAATAGGTATAGGAATTGGGACTTTTTATTGTGGCCGCCTAATAGAGGGTGGCCGCTTAATCGATGACCGCTTGATAGAGGTACCACTGTAATACTAATAATATTTGATATTTATAATAAAACGCCACTTCTAAAAGGATCAAATGTGCATACATTATTTTGCATCCAAGCCCATTATGGCTGAATATTTAATTCGTGAATTCAATATTGGGCGAGACCATATAAATGGGCGAGGATCAATCATATAGATGCTTTATTATACAAATAATTTTCTCAAAGTATCTCGAGTCATCAATTCAAAGGTCGCAGTCTAATAGGTTGCTGTCCAATATCGTAAAATATTGGATCGTAACGTGACTAAAATACGGAGATGTGGTTGGAGGATTATTTATGAGGTACAATAATATTGAATAATAATAAGTTTAAAATATACAATTACAGAGTGTCATACACAACCGATAATATAAAAATAAACTGTTATTATATACCCAACATGATATAACATATAGATTTTATATATAACAAATAGATATATAAAAGATGTATAGATAGACATCATAGACAAGACATCACTTTAGCTATTACTCGGAGTTTCAAGCTTACGCGATCATCAGGCATACTTTAATATATATATAAACTCATTGTATTATTTTCATAAAAGGTTAAAAAAGCTTTGACTATTAATAAAGACTGAACGTCTTTAGTTATAACATAATAACAACAACGATAATAATTTGAAGTTGATGGAAAAGGAATAAATACAAATTTGAAATAAGAAAACATCTATCATAAGCGTGTGTAATTTATAAACCTTAGAGCAACCTAAGAAATCCTTGAAAACCTTCATAAAGGCTACAAGTGCGCTAACACAAATCCTTTAAGAAATCGTACTTAAAATCTATGAGTAATAGACGAGGAAAATGAGTATTAAATGTACACGGAAAACGGACCGAACATTGATTCTCTTGATTGTGATCGAACGAATGGTATTGTAAGAATATAATTTGCATTCGAATTGAATCAACTGAAGTATAATAGCAAAGTTATGACCTACAATGTGCCGTGATAATATAAGAGCCAGACGTCGCAATTAGAGACAAAAAAACCGATTAACATTCAACGCGAGTAGGAGCCAGTACTTACACTTTCTGACCAGCTTCACACAATACTTAAATGTGTCATAGCCAAAACAAGTTAAAGATTTTATAATCAAATTACGTCTCTAAAAACGCAATAACGAAGCTACAGTTCTACACGACAAATAACTACATATCACTTAAATGTATCGTAGCCAAAATACGTAAAAGATTTTATAATCAAATTACGTCTCTAAAAACGCAATAACGAAGCTACAGTTCTACACGACAAATAACTACATATCACTTAAATGTATCGTAGCCAAAATACGTAAAAGATTTTATAATCAAATTACGTCTCTAAAAACGCAATAACGAAGCTACAGTTCTACACGACAAATAACTACATATCACTTAAATGTATCGTAGCCAAAATACGTAAAAGGTTTTATAATCAAATTGCGTCCCTAAAAACGCAATAACGAAGCTACGTTTCTGACCAGTTCTACACGACAAATAACTACACATCACTCAAATGTATCGTATCTAAAATACGTAAAAGGTTTTATAATCAAATTACGTCCCTATAAAAACGCAATAACGAAGCTACGTTTTTGACCAGTTCTACACGACAAAGAACTACATATTTTTCAAATGCATCGTAGTCAAAATGCGTAAAAGCTATATGGAATACAACCAAATTACATCCTTAAAAACGTAAGAACGAACCTACATTTCTGACCAGCTTTACTCGATGATAATAAATAAAAATCGGGTAAAAAATCCGTAATAGTTTGTGAGCATGAGACAGAATACGGCTCAAATTATGTACGGCCTAAAGTAGTAAGATCGAACCGACATTTTCAAATGTATATAATCGTACAAAGGTGGGTTTGTAAAAAAAAATATTTAATTCTTACCCGAATTAAGAACGCCGGCAAAACCAATGTTTTTCGTCCAAGTACTGTACCAGAGGGCTTGTCAATGTTGTCTAAAATGTAATAATATATAATATTATCTAAAAATACGTTTTATAAATATGTCAATGTATATTTTACGTGATATATTCTCACCGATACTATGGCTAACCAGTGATGTTCTTTAAAGGTCAGTTAATGTAATTACAAAGGATACCCAAGACGATAGAGCATTAAGGCGTGTCAGGTTCAACGTGATTGGCTTATTGCCACTACAAGGAATCTAGCTCAAGCGATGGTTTTAGTATTTTCAACTTATTACGCAGCACAATATGTATTTTTGAATTTTAATTTTACAGTGCGACTACTGAAACCGGGACCACAAAAACATAATTATCCAGTCACGATCGAGAATAGAATTTCTACAAATGTTTGAGTGTTTTTATTAAAATGCTAATATTTTCATTTTATGTCAACGAAATAAATCAAAATTGAATAAAAAAACATCTTAGCCTTTGAGAACCCTACGAGTTTTTTGTTTGATTTCAAAAAAATATATATTTTGAAATTTGTTTGGGTGGCCCCGATTTCGGTAGTCGCAGTGTAACTTTTTCAAGGTCAATTTTTATCAATAACAAGTTAATTGCGGTGGATTTTTCTCTCATTTTTTGTGTTGCGTTGGCGATTCTTATAATAACAATTAAGGGAACTTCTAAAAAACAGAGGACGTAATAAGCCCTGGCTGTGACCACCCTCAGTGATAGGTTCATGAAAATACTATTAATTAAACTGATGCAAAGTCTTGAATTAAAAGCTCAGTGTTAATCTTGTAATATAGCTGATTTTATGAAGTTGGGCTATTTTAATGTTTTAAAACAAATGAATATATATATGTCGCGTGATTTCGTACACAGTATAATTAGTACACATTAATTTGAACATAAATGTAGCGTTCTAGTGCCCTTGAACTGACATCTCCAACATAGCGTAAAAACAAAAGAATAATGACTAGACTAAACATATCGAGTTGCGTATACTGTAAGAGATATAGGTCTCTCTAACAGTGTACGTTAATCGATATGTTTAATCTAGGTGCGACGGCGTTCACTGGTACAGCGGTACATATTTGCAGAGAGTGTGATGTCGACCGTTGGAGAGAAAACCAGAGGTTAAACTGATGCTAAAAACAGCTGAATATCGACTATTCAGAAGAGTTTTATGATATAACTAGGACTATTAGTCCAGTTATTTAATCGGAAAAAATGGATCAAACCACCACTAATTTATGTATATATGCGGGTCTGATCCGCGGTTATATGATTTGTGTATGATTATGATCGTCGCGGAAAAATAAGCAATTTATGTAATTGCAATTATTGAAGCCCGAAAAAAATTCAGGACTTCAACGGGATTTGAACCCATGACCTTTGCAGTACCGGTGCAATGCTCTACCAACTGAGCTATGAAGCCACATATGTTGGAAATTATCGAAAATTGTTTCATAATCATATCATGTCATGTGTGGAGGGTAGACATGGTAGAGAAACAGGGATTAAAAATATATCCTTCCTCACAAATCTTATACCGTTTTTCTCCCTCCTCCCTAATTTTTTCGACCATTTTTCCCTCCTCCCTGATTTTCTTTGTTCTTCATAAATATAAGCTATTGAGGCTATTCATTAGAGTGCAAATGGTACAAATTTGAACCATTTAATAGTTTGTATTTCAGAGATAAGCCGTTCGCATAAAATTGGTCCAAATAATATTACAATATTGATCAGGCCAATAAGACCTTATAGTTCCATAATAGGCCCTTTGCAGGACATGGTCACGTGTTTCATTCCACCATTCTCTTTATGTCACAGAAAAGCATCGCCGAAAAATATACTTGAAAAGGGAAAAACTAAAAGCTACCCCGATTACTAACCTTGAAACGTGGCTATCTTGGTGATGTTCAGAAACTAATAGAAAAAGAAAACCATAAAAACGCTAACTTTGCATGTCAAAAACAATATTTCAAGGAGGTAAGACGGACGACAGGTTTATATAGACGAAGAATTTTAAGTATTATATTGAATTGACACTTAAACTAAAGAATAAATTATTAAATAAATAAATTATTATCTATTTTTACCTCTTTTTCTCTTTTCTCTCTTTTTTCTCCCTATTTATTTTTGCTGTTTCTCCCTCCTCTCTAATCCGTTCCTCTCCTCTGTGTGTGTGTGTGGTTTTTTTTTGCTTATTGTGTTCTATTTATTTTAACTGTAAATAAAATAATTAAAAAAGCAGTAGATAAATAATTTCCAAATTCAACGACTAAAATGAAGTACTAATTGGCGTACTCACAATTTTATTCACATTATTACAGTCAAAACACCTACTACTGTAGTGGAGCGGTCATCCATTAAACGGTCACCCTCTATTAGGCGGCCACAATAACAAGTCCCAAATCTATTCCTATACCATTCTATACCTCTATTCAGCAGCCAACCTCTATTAAGCGGCCACTTTGGAAAGTCCCGAGGGGACTACTGTGATTTAAATATTTGTGCCAAACAAAATGAAACTACATTTGAAGTAATAACTAGACGCTCTGTGAGCGATTACTCGGGCTACTGAACAGAAGGGATTCTGAGGGATTGAAATAGCTGTTATTACAGTTATATGCAAATGATTTTGAACAATGGGTTGAAGTTGAGGCTTTCGGGCGAAAACAATAGGTTTGCCCGAAAGCCTCGATTTGAATCCATTGTTTGAAATCGTTTGCATATAACTGTAATAACAGCTATTCATAATGTATCATACATAGATCAAACACAAAAGATATACAGTGGTACCTCTATTAAGCGGTCACCCATTAAGTGGTCACCCTCTATTAGGCGGTCAGAATAAAAAGCTCCAAATCTATTCCTATATACCTATTCTATACCTCTTTTCTGCGGCCAACCCGGCTACTTTGGAAAGTCCCGAGGGTGAGGAGGAACTAAATTGGTTGATTAATGTTTACAAAATGTTTAAAATGTGCACAAAAATAAACATATGAAAATAAATATGTAAATATGTAAATCATTTATGACTAATTTTAGGTTATTTTAATGAGAAATGTCCTTATCCCAAATTTCATAATGTTTTTATTGAGAAAATGAAAACTAAATCTCAGAAACACTATTATCAAGATTAACCTTTTGAGAAATAAACGTCACGAAAATAAAGATGGATTTGGGGCTGTATGAATCTGCTCGACATATATTTCTATGTACCGGGATGCCTGTGTTACAAAGTGTTGACATTTCATCCCGTCCCCTCCCCCCAAAGCGCCGCTACGAAGATTTGAGTATGCGATAATGGATACTTGAATGCTTCGAAAACTAATTGAAGTTGTTCTTGAAAATTGAACGTCAGAACAAGAAAGATAGATAGTTATTTAAGCAATTTGTGTAATTTTTGAGGCGATTTGGGCTGTTGAGAGTGCTTTTCAGACAGGCCGCTCTGAATGTTTTTATGTCGTGTTGACGGTGTTCGCTTTGTAGGCTTCTGAAGGAAGTCACGTTCTCTGACATTATGAAGAACAAAAATAGCACATTAATCAATATAAACTCAAGATTTCTGTTTGGAAGTGCTTGATAATATACAGTAGCGAATGCAATTCTGCTGGCGTGGCACATCTTCTGTTTTGTGCTAGAAAGGACTTCGCTAACGGTGGATCATTCCGGCCAAGATATCCTCGTCTTTATAACCCGACGTAACCAATCGAACGATTCGGTAATCGAACGCAATCGAATCCAATCAAATGATTGGATTCGATTGCGTTTGGTAATCGAATGAAATCGAATGCTAAAAAAGTTGTGAATTCGATTAAATTCGATTTCCGAACGCAATCGAATGCTTGATTGTGTTCGATTTCCGAACGGTAATCCAATAAAGTCGAATGCTAAAATAAATTGAAACGTATGAAATAAACTCAATTTCTGGCAATTCTAAACCCAAAGTATTTGTTCCCAGACTTTGCTATAAACATAACATTTTTTATTTGAATTAATCAGGGCAAATAAATCTTCTTTCTCTTTATAAATCTCTTATCTCATTCTCTGTGCACAACGTACGTTCTGTGAACTCATCACAACATGTTTATTTTGTTATTGGCTCGTCTAATAAAAGGAAAATATTTCTATCAACCTCGTTTGTTTTAATACGGAAAACAAAGTGATTGCCGCGCTAGAAAATCAAAATCGAAGAAAATCGAATGATTTTAACAATCAAATGTTCGATTATGTTCGATTGGCTCAAAAAAAGTTGTGAATTCGATTTCATTCGATTACCGAATACACTCGAATCCAATCATTCGATTGAATTCGATTGAATTCGATTGAATCGAACGTTCGATTTCGTTCGATTGGTTACGTCGGGCTTTATAAAAAAGAAAATAGCAAGCTATATTTCGAGAGTCAACCCTGTAGTACAGCAACTAACAATTTGAGGTAATGTCTTGTCGATCATCAGTCCAAAAGATAGCCATTACTTTCTGCGGGATCAGAGCTAAACGAGTAAACGAGAGTCGCTATTCGATCGAACAATTAATTCGTCATAATCATCGTCAGTCTCGTCAATCACATCAAAAATAAAAACAAGTTTTCATTTCAATCGATATTTATTTGTTCGTATTAACCTTCGGTCAGCGATCGTTGCCCATGCGCTGTCATGCACTACTAGGAACGCCTGCGACCTGACCCTCCAATTTGAGGACCACGACAACGACGACGAAGAACCGTTTGCATTTTTAGACTCGAGCTACCACAGGTAGCCCGAGTAATAAAAATACAATGTTTTAGGAGCATTATACTAAGCTCAATCAGCTCTTACATAAACCAATTAATAAATTATTGGAAAAGAAAAGTTTTTCAAGAGTTTATATTTAAATGATGTAATATTATCTGCACTGTGATAGGCCCGACGTAACCAATCGAACGAAATCGAACGTTCGATTCAATCGAATTCAATCGAATTCAATCGAATGATTGGATTCGAGTGTATTCGGTAATCGAATGAAATCGAATTCACAACTTTTTTTGAGCCAATCGAACATAATCGAACATTTGATTGTTAAAATCATTCGATTTTCTTCGATTTTGATTTTCTAGCGCGGCAATCACTTTGTTTTCCGTATTAAAACAAACGAGGTTGATAGAAATATTTTCCTTTTATTAGACGAGCCAATAACAAAATAAACATGTTGTGATGAGTTCACAGAACGTACGTTGTGCACAGAGAATGAGATAAGAGATTTATAAAGAGAAAGAAGATTTATTTGCCCTGATTGGTTCAAATAAAAAATGTTATGTTTATAGCAAAGTCTGGGAACAAATACTTTGGGTTTAGAATTGCCAGAAATTGAGTTTATTTCATACGTTTCAATTTATTTTAGCATTCGACTTTATTGGATTACCGTTCGGAAATCGAACACAATCAAGCATTCGATTGCGTTCGGAAATCGAATTTAATCGAATTCACAACTTTTTTAGCATTCGATTTCATTCGATTACCAAACGCAATCGAATCCAATCATTTGATTGGATTCGATTGCGTTCGATTACCGAATCGTTCGATTGGTTACGTCGGGGATAGGGCAGTGAGTTCCATAGTTTAGGGGCTGAGATGGAATGAGCCCTGTCCAGTGTTAGAATTAGGTACAGTTAGCAAGTTCTGTCCGGAGGATCTTAAAGAACGAGCTGGTGTGTAGAGATTAAGTAACTTGGAGATGGGTCATGCCATTTAGGGCCTTAGAGTATTTAGCAGTATTAAGTATATTTATTAATAAACACTGGCTATACATTTCTTGATATATAATCATCATGTCCAATCCAACGGGAGTATTAAATTCAAAGTAATAACTCTAAAAGGTAATTAGTAATAAGCTCATCACGATGTTTCTGACGTGAATATTTAAGTCGTATAAAATCCACACTTCTTAGAGTGCTTACACTATGACCATGAAATAAAATCTAAATAGTTCCTAACTAATAGTTTTTATTTAGTGACTATTAGTCACTATCACTCAACTGGAACAGCTTTAGTAACAATACACAATGAATAAAGTATTAACTTTCTGTGTTGTGGTCTATTGTGACTAATAGTCACTAAATAAAAACTAATATGTAGGAACTATTTAGATTCTATTTCATGAACATAGTGTAAGCACTCTATCATCGTTATTTATCTTTGGAGCAAAACATATTAAAAATTGACACATTACACAATATAAGCCAACACGTTAAAGGCACCATGCAGAATGTTTTTAATAAAGTAGATAGTACAAGCTAGCGCTGTGATCAGCTGAACGGGCTGTTCTCAATTTTCGACTGTATGTTGATAATTCGTTTCTGTCTACAAAACTGCAAAATGCATTTTGCACATGTAAATTATTTCTCAAATTTTCTTTTGTAAAATAAAGGATATGATATATTTCACTGTATGGGGAACTATTTCGAATAGTTACAGATGATACGAAGACTAGACTTGGCGTGTAATTTGTTTCAAAAGTTTGAGACCAAATCTATTTAGAGATCAATTAGTTATACATCATGTATTCAAATATCGTGTATTTTGATGTACTGAAAACCTTTTCGATATACTAAAAACCTATTTGATGTACTGAAAACCTTTTCGATGTACTAACAACTTTTTCTATGTACTAAAAACCTTTTCGATGTACTAAAAACCTTTTCGATATACTTAAAAGCTCATTATTTGATTTGCTACAAACCTTTTCGCTGTACTATAAAATCTTTTTTTGATGTACAAAAATACTTGGCAACTGTTTAAAGCAGTATACACAGTAGATAGCCAATCTTACAGTACTACTCTATGGCGGGGATTGAACTAAGGAAGCTAACTTATTATAACTTTACAAATTGTTACCTGACTGAAAGCATGTGAGATGCTCTAAACATCTTAGTTGCTATCCCGAACAGTTCCACTGGATGGTTTTGAACACCTGCATGTGATTCTTACTTGATTCAGTATCTCCTCTTAAATATCGCTTTAAAGGTAATTGCGCTGCTTTGATCGCAGTTGGGAGTAGATTGGTTTTAGAAATACTTCAAATTAACAAAATGTTGACAAAATGTTGTAAGCCAATTATCAACAGTAAATATATCTACAAAATAACGGCACATGAAGAAGGCACATATAGTGGGTTAATATCGTAACTTTTCTAAACTGTATTCAAAAATTGCATGTGCGTGCTTACAAACGCTAGTGGTTTAGTTTTAAAATCACTTTTAAATCTAGGGTACGAAACAATGAAACAAAATTCCAAGGTATTGACTCGTCATTTCAGAGATGTAAAGATTTAACATTTGAAAAATACGTAGAGATTTTTTAACTCATATGCAGCGATAACACGTATTCGAACCTTGAACACTTGAGTTAACCGTGATTCATCTGTAATAGGTTCTATGTGAAAAATCGCTCCAAATGCGATAACTGATTAATTTTAGATGGGTCATCGAGTTTGTTTAAAAAATAATTGGGTTTAGAAAAGGGTGTTTAAGCAATTCCGCTAAAATGTTCAATTATGAACTTTCCCGCTAATTCGCCGCTTGTTTAATTTGTTCAATCTCAAATTAAAAGCAGACTTCGGAGACGCAGAGTTGTTAAGTATAATAAGGGGAAATGCTAAAAAAATACATTTTAACATTGATGAAGTGCATTTTTTGTACGTTTTATAAACTTTTTAAAAAGGATCGAAAATGTTCGATTTTTATATGGAAAAAAAGTTTTGAAATATCAAAAACAAGGGGTATCTAATGTTTTCGCTATACTGTTTTTCAAAAAGGTTTTTAGTACACCGAAAAGGTTTCTAATAAATCAAATAGGTATTTTAGCACATCAAAATTAAAGTGTTTTAAATGTATTTAAAAATACAACAAAAAATATTTTCAGTACACCAAAATATGTTTTAATAAAATAATTTTTACATCGGAAAGTATTTTATATTAATACATCAAAAAGTTTTTTTTACATCGAAAAGTATTTTAATACAGGATATATTAATTGATCTCTAAATAGATTTATTGAAAGAAGATTACTGTAAAAACCATACAAACGCGGCAACACTCGAAAATCGCGAAAAACGAAATTTAGTCAAATCGCTGCTTAACTTCGAAACGCTAACTTCGACGGCCTCGTATGGCAAAGCTATTTACTTTAATGACTCCCGTCAAAGTTTTATGATATTGGTTATTGTCATGCATCGTAACTTTAAACTCAAGCTTTAATAGAAAAATCCATTTAATACTTACAGTGCGAATCACAAAACCGTGGGCACCCACAAATATTTTAGCTTGGGTAAATGTATTCGAGCGAAGGTATTGAGCTGCGAACTTTCGCAAAACCTTGTTTTCGCTGCAAAATGCAATTTATGACAATCGAGATTGACATAAATTGATATTTTGCCGGCACGGAGTCTAGTTAGTCCGTGCGTGTAGAGCGTACAGTCCCTTGTGTAATAGAGTGTGTATATAGGGTGTTGGCCGTAGTGATAGTCATTCTACGGTCAGCCTCGCGCTGTGTGCTTATTACGCTTAAGTTTTCACTATAATTTATATATAGCAGATGCTTAGATTTTCAATAAAGACACTGTATTGTTGTTATTTCACCATGCAAACCTTAAAACCCCAAAGGTATGCATTATAGCAATTGTAGGGGGTTCACGTTCCTATTTTCCACAAAGTGGTTTTGGGTTTTCGTGACTGGCTATAATGTTTAGATTTTGTTATGATATGATAGATATTATCTTTGAATTCTTCAATAAAATGTGTTATCGTGGGCCAGGCGCCTGACCAACCAGCCCATGCGTCAAGTGTTGTGTGGTGTTATTAACTATAGGTAGTGGAGACAAAATGTCTTCTGTCGGCTAACATCGGTCGCGAACTTAATTTTCATAGACAATCACACTTTCCTTCTTTTCACAGCAAAATGCTATCAAATTGAAACAGTAAAACCTAAGCAATGTTGACATTTAAATTCGGAGGGTTCTTTCGAATTAAACTTGTTCGGTTTAGTCTTTATCCGTAATTAAGATGTTTTTTAGTTTATTTTTAACCTGCCAACACTGATAATTTATTCATTTGGAAGCACTTCGATAACTTGTAAACAATTTACAAATTTGAGTTTACTCATTTCTGGCTAGTAAGACTGTGTTTGTTATAATTTATATCAACATAGAGCATTACTATGGATATGACAATTCAATCATAATATTAATACGCTAAGCGAAAAATGTCCGCATCTTATTCCAATAAACCCGCCCACTGTGCCACCAAACGAATTCCATAAATGCTAATGTGGGTGCAATAGGTGGTAAATTGGAACGAGAAATTAAATGCTTGCAAAACTAGAAATCAAAGTCGTCTCCCAGCAGTTAAGGACTCTCCACAAAGTACTGCTGCTCATTGGCTCAAATCCTATTCAGTTTACTACAGTAGCCTTTGTACTTCCGTAACGTCGCGGTCACAATCTACGACATATTCGTGAGAGAAATGACGTGGGCTATTTTTGGGAACAATTTGCGAGAACATTTTCTCAGCATACTACAGGGCCCACAGTTATTGGCGTAAGCTGTTGTGGTGTCCCTGCCTTCGTATGAAGGAAAAAGCTAAATAAATAAATTGGCCTCAAACCGTCATAAACTACCAAGACCAGAATGCTTTGCCTAATTTCTTTTGTTAGATAATTAGTGTCGATTGTTCTAGTATTCGCAAGAGATCGAGATGAAGAGGTTTAAAAATTTGAATGACAAAGAAAAATTTGCGTGAAGCATTCTGGAACTGGTAGTAAAAATACGTTATCGTGATTTTTTAAATAGGTGAAATACGAAAATAACGATATAGAAATATACTAAATATTTCAAAGGATAAGTTTTAAAAAATAAGTCAAGTTTATTAAGTCCGTTAAGTGTAAGCTAAGTTGGTTATAAAATAAAATAAGCGTCTTTAGCTTTACGCATGGCTTCGCAGGCAGATTAGATATATAGATGTACTATATTTAAAGAAGGGCACGTAGTTACAGACAATCTGTAATCTTCCTTACAGCTATAAAAATATCAAACTTTAACTCTAGAAACTATAATTATAAATACACACATACATTTAAATTTTGTCACACGGAAAAAAGAACATTATAGTTAGTAAGAAAGGAATGATAAAAGAAAGAGTTCAGCTTTAGTGATCTTCGTTTATCTTTTTTTTAATTAATTCCTTTCACATTAAATTAAATTACAAAAGTCAGGACAACGTTCTTGCAATTAGGTGTAAATATGTATATAATACAGATGCATATTTTAAAAATGTGTGATATTTTAAAATTATCATCAGTGTTTGAGAGGGATCAGTAAATAAGTGAAGGCCAAATGTTCAGGGCTGGATTGGAAATGTTCGGGAACAGTAGTAAATATAGAGATTTGGTGTTAGGTTTGTCGACGGGTCATCGATGTCCATTACCAGCATGCTTTGCGTTGTTAGTTTGATCTGAGTGTTAGAATTCATTCGCAGTCATGCAATCGTATTAGGAGAAATCAAATAAAATAAAACGCTAAACAATTTAGTAAGAGCGTAAATATCAAATCAATATATCTGAATGTGCATCTTTTATGGTCCACGAAATTCATGATTAGTCTTTCGCGCGATGCATGCTGGTAAGTGACCATATATGGGTCTTTGAATCTGTCTTTTAATCATATACTTTATTTTGATTCAAAGGTGAGGCTGAAAAAGACAAATACAGTAAATGTATGGATCTGAAAACTTTGAATTCAGATTGGACTTGGCACGTATTCTCTTTGAACACTAAAGTGGCTTTGGCAAAAACCCAATGGTGCTCAAGTGCTCGGTACTCAGTGCTCAATACTAATTAACAAGCAATCATTGTTGTTCAACTGCCTGTGAAGGCTAAAAATAATCTGGCCTGAGAAACAGACGTTATTTCGTTCCCCGATACCCTGTGGAAGAGAATATATATAGCCTAGTTCAAACGTCGCAACTCATGGTACACTATTTAACGCAAGTGTTTGAACTCATTTTGCAACGCGAGGATTGACTTGGGAACCGTGTTATGTGCTTATGAAACGACAAGGATATATCATATATTCGATAGCTATATTATATGGATATAACTATATTCGATAGAGGATAAAGTGCTGTTGCTGGTGTTGTTAGCAAGAAGTAAATAAGCAGAGATTTTAGTCATATACTACGCTCCTGGAACACCTGGACTGACATACTAATTAAACCTAAAAGTGCCCCATCTTTTTCGATGTGTAAATATTAATGCTACTACTACTAAGAACGATGTGCCAAATTACTACAGCTTTGAATCAGTGTGTGTATATCTAGGCGGCAACTCCTTTTATGTTCTGACTCTCGTTTGAAAACTCTTAAAGCTTCTTAAAAACACTTGTGTTGTGGTGATATTGAGACGATTAATTATATTATGGCATGGTCTACTGACTAAGAGTCATTAAGTAAATGGCTTTGGAAGCGGAAAACGTTTGGCGATGGCGTTCAACCTGCTGTTTTTTGCCTATTTGATGTGTAAATATATATGCTACTACTACTACTAAGAACGATGTGCCAAATTTACTACAGCTTTGAATAATGTTTGTGTATATCTGAATACCCCAACTCAGCCAAACCTACTGAAGTGTTCCTATCGAGGTTGGAAGGCTTGATTTACTCTTCCAAACTTGGTTCTAAATAACAATTTTCCAGAAGAATAAAATACTGCAATAACAACTGTGCATTTTATAGCGGTTTGAATATGTGTTATTTGGGCTTCCTGTGTAGAAAAATCGGAGTTTATTGATATGAGCTGGTGACAATATCAATGACGTAGTGTCCGGGATAGCGTCTTGCAAGTTTCAATAGTTTCTATCCTGGACACTACGTCATCGATATTGTCACCAGCTCATATCAATAAACTTATATATTTTTTTCACAGGAAGCTCAAACCGCTATAAAATGCACAGTTTTTATCGTAGTATTTCATTCTTCTGGAAAATTGTTATTTAGTACTTTCAATAGAAATAGCAAACAGCAAGGGTTTATAGGCACTTTAAATTTGGTTTTAAACCTACAAAAACGAAACCAATATTGTAAATTTCAAAATGCAGACTTCAACCGTCAACCGATAATGGTCCCCAAATCACGATCTGTGGTCAATAACTGATAATGCTATCGTAATAAAATACTTTAGTAAGCATTTATAACAATATTTCTGTAAGCAGACTTGGTTTAGCAAATTTCTTTGTCAAAAAAAAACATTGAAAGTAATGTTTTGATTTGAAGCGGTTTTCGAAACTTACAAGCGAATCGATTCATTTATGCAAATTTCAAAACAAATTTGAAATCAAATTTCGATAAACAAATTGAATGTTCTAACCTCGATAGGAACGATTCAGTAGGTCTGGCTGTCATAACATTTGTCTTGTGGTGACACGGAAACGAATTATTATAGAAGCGAAAGAACGTCTGTTTTCCTGAAACACCTGGACTGAGATACTAAACTAAAAAGAACAACGGCCATCGTTTTCAAGGTGTAAAGGTTAATGCTACTACTATTACGATTGATGTGCCAAATATACTACAGATTTGAATAATGTTTGTGTATATCTGAAAGGTGCCAACCCCTTCATGCCCATGACTCTCATTTCAAAACTCTTAAAGCTTCTTAAAAACACTTGTCTTGTGATGACGTGGACACGAATTGTAATATTATGGTCCACTGACTAAGAGTCATTAAGGAACTGGCTTTGGAAGCGGAAAACGTTTCGCGATGGAGTTCAACTTGTTGTTTTTTGCTGTTCTCTGCTGCGTCCATGGTTCCAATTGCATTAGCTCCCTCTGCTTTCGAAACTCCGAGTGCTTACCATCAGAGTCTTGTTGTGGAAACAAATGTGTTAATGCTTCTAATTGTCTCTTTCGTTCATGTGCCTCCGATGCAGAGTGCTCGTCATCTGAGTCGTGTTGTGCTGGAAAATGTGCCAAAGGATCTGTTTGTCTAGGCCATTTCTGTTCAAAAGACTATGATTGTGGGAGGTCAGAATTGTGTTGTGTCCACAAGTGTGCTATCAACGGATCCATATGCCCTGGAAGATTCTGTGCGAGCAGCTCAGATTGTTCTTCTCCTAAAGAATTGTGTTGTAACAACAAATGTTTCAATACTTCCAATTGCCTCGGTCAGTCCTGTACCATCGATTTAGATTGTTTTTCTCCAAATCAATCGTGTTGTAACTCCACATGTGTCAGTGGTTCGAATTCCAATTGCCTCGGTCGGTCCTGCAGCCGCAAATCAGATTGTTCTTCATCAGAGTCGTGTTGTAACTCAAAATGTTTGAATGGTTCCAATTGCCTCGGACAGTCCTGCAGCAAACATTCAGATTGCTCTTCATCAGAATCGTGTTGTAACGGCAAATGTGTCAGTGGTTCCAATTGCCTCGGTCAGTCCTGCAGCCGTAATTCAGATTGCTCTTCTTCAGAGGCGTGTTGCAATAAAAAGTGTGTTGCTAAAGGAACCGATTTGACAATCCCTATCGTATTTGGTTCAATTGGTCTCCTTATCTTCACAGCCGTGGTCACCGTGGTCGTCGTATTCATTTGTAGAAGGTCACTTGGTGGAGCATTTAACTATCGTCAATTTGCTTCACTTCCATTTTCACGAAGGGAGATTAACCAAACACCACAACAACAGAGCGCTGGAGCAACTGACCAAGAGATCAACCAACAGTTAAATAATGGTTCTCCTCCTTCATATGAAGATGCATTAAGTGGAAAGACAACTGATGGACAAACTTATAATGACAATGCAAGGCATGCTTGATCTACAATATCAAAACAAGGTGTGATCTGCATGATTCATAAACAAGGACGACGATAAATAAGGACAAATATCAAGACAATAACTATAGTCTCAAACTTTTATGTAAGTTAAGTTTTCGTCGACATATATATATATCTTGCTTAGAATTTTAAACTATTTATATCCGGTAGAGTTGTTTATTTGCTAAAAAAAAAAAAACATTGCATTGTGCTTTACAAAATCACTTCAGGATCTTTATTTCAGGATCATTCAGGTCGAGTTGAACAATTTGCTTCAATTAATTTTAGAACTCATTCGATTGTTTCAACCCAGGGCAATGTTATGTCGTTGTCAATATTCACTAGGCGAGAGACAATGCAAGAAGGGATGTGGAGAAAGAAATTTAGCTACATCATGTTATTCTTTTTCTTCAAAGTTTTGTTTGACAAGTATGTCGTACAAAAAAAATCAATAGTGACTTTTATCACCAGGACGGGAGACGTGACTACGGGGTATCGGAAGTAATTTTGTCACTATGAGCATGCGCAGATCAATTGGTCTCAGATTACTTTCCCGTCGAGCGCAATCGAGAGCGTGTATTCAAGGGTTTTGCAGTAGTGCCATTACGTGAAGCTTTTTCTCTCAATTATTATAGGTAAACCTTTTTGTACCTTCAGCATATTGAACACAAGTTCAATTGAATTATTTTGAAATCAATTTGACGTCGAAAATTAACTGATTAACCAATTTCTGACTAGACTGGTAATCTCATCTTCGCGCCGGAGTTCAAGTCAAATGGCTTGTAAGCTTCGTAGCTGAAATCAGGGTTATTGGAGGTGTTCTGTTCTGTTAGAACTATAAATTTCTCATCATCAATATCTCCATGTTAAAATGATTCCAGGAGAGCTTCTCTTGTCTGCTTAAATGAGGCCATTTCGATGTTTTTGTAAAGCGTTTTAAGCGTGTCGTAGTTTAATGCTAAAAGACACGGAGACGAGAGGACGGACGGGGTCTTAATCCCCAGTCCTATCTCGGAATCAACGTCGCCGTCCTCTACTCCCGTCCTGGTGCTAAAAGTCCCTAATAATGTTGATGAAACGTTTCTTTTTAAATTATGTCATTATTTGTCACCATTAATTGTAATCTAGTTTAGGGATTTTCACTGAATGCTTTTCTGAAGCCTCCATTTCCGACACTGGCTCCTTCCCTAAATTTCGGGCTTTTTTCTTACAGTGCTTTCGTTCAAAGCTATTCGTTTTATATAATAATTATATAATTAAAAAAATAGATTTACTGCTGACCTGCCTAGACTTGGTATATTCTTTTACTATTGGCAGGCCAGTAGAGTATTGTAATGTAATTATAATCTTTTATAGCTAAATAAATCTTGTGAAACCATCTATGTTCAGTCCGTTTAATTACCAGTTGATCTTGATAATGTGAATTAGTTAGGTCACAAATGGTGGCTAAAGGGCTTTCTCCAAACCTTTATTAATTTCTATTTTGCCCCATCTTACTTAAAAAGACCCCTTCCGATGACTTTTTGCCCGTCAAAGTTTTCTTATATAATAAGCGTCGCCATATCTGTGATATTGTGATGTTCATTCTAGTAAATTTAGCAAATCGAATGTGGTTTAGCGTTGTCTGTACTCTTATCGACAACGATATTCGTCATGACAGTGGTCAAAATGTTGTGGACTCACGACGCGCAGCGGAGTGAGTCAGCAACAAATTTTGACCACTGTCATGACGAATATCGTTGTCGATAAGAGTACAGACAACGCTAAACCACATTCGATTTGTTTTTTACAACACAAACCAAACTAAATGTACAAAAAGTAAAATGTCAGTTAACGGACGAAAAATGACGAATTTGTCACGCATCGAAATCAATGGTTTCTCTTCAAGCTACGGAAAATCACGAAAATGATCTTTTTTCAGCCGAAAAAAAACAAATAAGCTTATTTTCATACAGAAATACAGTGCACAGTTTGTCTTGAGAGACTGTTAAGTGAAGTTAGAAAAGTAAAAGCACAAGAACGTCAAACACGGCCGATTAGCTTGGTTCAAGTTTCACACTTTCAAAAAAATTGCATTTTAAATTAATAAAAACAGATCATATAGAAGATTACACAATACCGGATATGTCTAACCTTTGTACAACATTCTAAACTTTTCAAATCAGTCCTGAACGAATGGTATTGTTCGTCAAAATGTAATTTTGAGCACATTTTTTGTTGAAAAGACTACCGATTTGATTGTAAGTGAAGATTTGTCGAAAATACTGAAAAAACGCATAAAATTAAAACGACAACAGCTCCATGACAGCATAGTTACATTTATTACAATTTGCTACTTACAGAAAAGTAATTTCCATTGATAGTTTATCCATAAACTTCTTTTTAAAATCCTTTTTTGACGAAAAAACTTTGTGGATGACAAACTTTCCCTCAAATCCGCACGAGTGTTGTGTGACATGATGACGTGATCATCGTTGTCTGGACTCTTATTTACCACGGTAAATCAACCAATCAGCGCGCGAGAATTCACACAAGTGTTGTAAAAATGTCTTTTACTCATAGTTTAGCTTAACTCAAAGCGATGCTGAAAAAGCCAAAATAAAGTAAATGTATGGATCTGAAAACTTCAACTTAGACTTGCCATTGTATTCTATGGTCATCATAGGAAATTAATTAGGATCGAAACGTTTATTTTGGATGATTGAATTTTTCTTTCCTCTTTGAACGCAAGAGTGGCTTTGGACAAAGAACCAAATGTGCTCACATACCAAGTGGTCATCATTGTTATTGAACTGTCTGTGAAGGCTAAAAATAATCCAACTTAAGAAACAAACTTTCTTTCGCTCTTCGTTACACTATGGAAGGGAAGAGGAGCAAAAGAACGTCTGTTTTCTCAGGCTAAATCTATTAATACTTATGGTGATTATAATTTACCTCTTCTTATTATATGCATTATAATGGAGTACATATATTGACCATCAGATATATGTATAATATATAAGTCCATATTATTTGTTGGGAGACAAAATCAGCCAAAAAGAGCCAACCAGAAAACGGCTAGCAGGATGATCCTGCTACGCTGAAACACCTGGACTAAAATGCTGAACTTAAAAGAACCCCAACTTTTTCAATGTAATGGTACTACTATTACGAACGATGTGCCAAATTAACTACAGCTTTGAATTATGTTTATGTATATCTGAAAGGCGCTAACTCCTTCTTTCCCTTGTTTCTCGTTTCAAAACTCTTTTAAAAAGCCCCACTATCAACCGTGATGCTTTGCGCGCCTTGACTTAATTTCGTGTAACACGAAATTATCAAAGTTCATAAGGCCTTCTCAATCCAAATAATCCAAAGTAATCCTGCTAATATCTCAAAACATTTCACTGTATTTAAGTTATCTATATATTTTACAATATATGCGCCGCAATATTTTGTATATTTTCCGTAAATAGTTGTAAATAACATGCTTTGATGTTTGAGTAGATTACAATCAACTCGGCCGCTTCGCAGGCATCTCATTACGATCCACGGACTAGCATTGAAAATATGCCATAGAGCTGCTCAGGCGATATAAATATCCTATGGACATTAAAAATATACTTAATAACTTGATATTTGGAGCTCTACGTTCTTAAAAGTATTTTACTACAACGATTGTTTAATAACAACAAAGCGGACAAACCGAGTTGATCACTGATATCGTTACTTTGATAATACAACATAAATACACATAACATACCATGCCCAATCCTTTATTATATTCACCGCATACTATTACACGATAATTTTCTTCGCAGGGATGCATTTAAGGATATTCAGAAACACTCAAAAGCTCAAAGATTCGTCGAAAGAGTTCGCTACTTCCATGTATGTTGCAATTGATATGTGATATGTTTCGTCTGTCCGTACGGCCATGGACTTTGAACTCACGCGGTATTTGGCCAATTAGAGAGCGCCATTTAACAATAACGCTATTTCAAAACAAAAACAAACGGCCGCAAAGCATCAGGGTCGATAGTGGGCCTTAAAAGCTTCTTAAAAACACTTGTCTTGTATTGTTCTCTGCTGCGTCCATGGTCCCAATTGTAGTAGCTCCTACTGCATTGATATCTCCTACTGCTCACCATCAGAGTCGTGTTGTGGACACAGATGTCTTTATGTTCTTAATTGCCTCAACCGCCCGTGTACCATCGGCGAATCAGATTGCCAGTCGTCTGAGTCTTGTTGTGCTGGCAAATGCGCCAGAGGATCTAATTGCTTAGGCCGTTACTGTTCAAATGACTTGGATTGTTTGAGATCAGAATTGTGTTGTGACCATAAGTGTATTATCAAGGGGTCCATCTGCCCTGACAGAAGCTGTGTGAGCAACTCAGGATGTTCTTCTCCAAAAGAATGGTACACGTGCTGTAACGACAAATGTGTCATTGGTTACAATTGCCTCGGTCAATCCTGCAGCCGCAATTCAGATTGCTCGCCTGCAGAGTCGTGTTGTAATGGAGAGTGTGTTGTTAAGGGATCCGAGTGCGCCGACATTGATTTGACCATCCCTATCGTATCGTATTGGTCACCTTGGTCGTCGTATTCATCCGTAGAAGGTCACTTGGTGGAGCATTTAACTATCGTGAACTTGCTTCACTTCCATTTTCACGGAAGGAGACTAACCAAACACCACAACAACAGAGCGCTGGAGCAACTGACCAAGAGATCAACCAACAGACAAATAATGGTTCTCCTCCTTCATATGAAGATGCATTAAGTGGAAAGACAACTGATGGACAAACTTATAATGACAATGCGAGCCAAGCTTCTACAATATCAAAACAAGATGTGAGCTGCATGATTCATAAATAAGGACGACAATAAATAAGGAGAAATATCAAGACAATTACTAGTCTCAAACATTTATGTAAGTTAAGTTTTCGTCGACCTATATATCTTGCTTAGAAATTTAAACTATTTATATCCAGTAGAGTTGCTTATTTGCTAAAAAAAAAAAAACACACACACACACATTGCATTCACTCAGTGCTTCCGTCCATAAAAACTGTAAGCTTACAAAATCATTTCAGGATCTTTATTTCAGGATCATTCGGTACTCGAGTTGAACAATTTGCTTCACTAAATTTTAGAACTCATTCAATATTCACTAGGCGAGAGACAATGCAAGAAGGGATGTGGAGAAAGAAATTTAGCTATACATCATGTTATTGGCTTTTTCTTGAGAGTTTTGTTTGACAAGTATGTCGTTTAATAAAATCAATAATGTTGATGAAACGTTTCTTTTTAAATTATGTCATTATTTGTCACCATTAATTGTGAGCTTAAAATTTATATTTATCTAGCTAAAAAAGACAAATTTTAAATCTACTTTAGGGATTTTCACTGAAATGATCTCTACGAATGTTTTTCGGAAGCCTCCATCGCAGGCAACTCCGATCCTTCCCTAAATTTATTCATTTGGAGGCACTTCGATAACTTGTAAACAATTTACAAATTTGAGTTTACTCATTTCTGGCTAGTAAGACTGTCTTTGTTATAATTTATATCAACATAGAGCATTACTATGGATATGACAATTCAATCATAATATTAATACGCTAAGCGAAAAATGTCCGCGTCTTATTCCAATAAACCCGCCCAGTGTGACACGAAACGAATTCCATAAATGCTAAGAACAGGTAATTATGGTTGCAATAGGGGGTAAATTGGAACGAGAAATTAAATGCTTGCAAAACTAGAAATCAAAGTCGTCTCGCAGCAATCTCACCTCGGCCTCCATCTTGGATTATCATTGACACAGCGAGCCCAATCATTACAAAGAGCAGCCCAAGCTGTATAAATCAATATCAAGAATCATCATTACGACTACAAACATAAAGGCCAAAGCAAGTGAGAATGCGGCAAGTGGAAATGGCTTATAATAATGGTTTATTAAAGTTCTATTGCAGTATAACAACTGAATTAACGAACTATTTACAATAAAAAACTGAATTAACAAATTATTTACAATGAATTATCTAAAGCTAATATAGTAAAGGCTACAAACGAGTACGGGTGGTTCAAACGAGTACGAGTCAGGTCAGGGTCTACTGGTGACTCTGCTACTGGTAACATTGTAACCCAGTACCACCTGCCGCATGGTCGGGTTGTCGGCGACTAAACCGGCTCCCCCACTAACATTCAGTTAGTGAGGAGGGTGGCATGTCACCCAGCAGGACGAAAAATAAGACCTGTCAAAGGGCGGAAGAGCTCGTTTTGAGCCAACGGCCAGCATGCAAAACTGAAGCTTTGCTGAGTGACGTCGAAAAAGCAAGATCTCAAGCCAAAAAAAGATCAAGTGGAAGACCAAACTGCTGATTTATAACTAGATACTGTATTTGTTAGTATATTTTTAGCGTTGTACGTATAATTCTATTATTAGTTATATTTAAGGAGGAGTAGGATATTCAATTGGGACGAAAGTTCAGTTTCCATCTCCTGTCGCAAGTATATACTCTTTATTAGTTGAAAATGGTATCATTGTGACAAATAAATAAACAAACAAACAAACAAACAATTTTTACAAACTATTTATCGTCAAAATGATTATTATTATGCATGATTTATGCATTATTTAATGTATTTAAACATGACGAAGTTTTCAGCTCTTTTGGTTCTGCATTTAGTTACATACGTTATTATAAAAATATACGTGGTCTTGTTTAGATCTTAAGTTGTATGTCATGTTCCTAGTATGGTATTGTGGTAACAGCATGTTTAATGGGTGGTCCTCGGCTTTAATTTTATCCATGTATTGTACACAGATAAAATGCGAAATGACGAAAAATAAGACCTGTCAAAGGGCGGAAGAGCTCGTTTTGAGCCAACGGCCAGCATGCAAAACTGAAGCTTTGCTGAGTGACGTCGAAAAAGCAAGATCTCAAGCCAAAAAAAGATCAAGTGGAAGACCAAACTGCTGATTTATAACTAGATACTGTATTTGTTAGTATATTTTTAGCGTTGTACGTATAATTCTATTACATACGTTATTATAAAAATATACGTGGTCTTGTTTAGATCTTAAGTTGTATGTCATGTTCCTAGTATGGTATTGTGGTAACAGCATGTTTAATGGGTGGTCCTCGGCTTTAATTTTATCCATGTATTGTACACAGATAAAATGCCTTCGTTTAGTTATTGTTTCTAGTTGCATATAGCTGTTAAAGCTTCATCATAGTTTACAGACTCAGGGTTTATTATGTGCAGAGCTCTTTTCTGTATAGATTCGATCCTATCACTTAGATTGGTTGGTATTGCCTGCCAAACCGGTACAGCATATTCAAGTATTGGTCTTATCGTAGTTGTGTAAACCCGTAATATATTTCTTTTCTCTACCCCGGCTCGCTTCAGAAGTCGTAGTGAATAAAGTCTTTTGGGTACTTTCTTGCAGATGTAATCAACGTGGCTGTTCCATCTGAGATCATTATCAATGATTACACCCAAGATCTTGTAACTTGTTACAGAGTCTACTATTCTACTGGATACCAATGATTACCAATATTGATCGGAGCAGTGATGAAATTAGGGTTGGTCATGAAGTTGATAAGCATTTCCTTACATTTGAGAGGGTTTAATTTCATCCCGTATTTAGTTGAGAATTGGAGAATATCAGAAATTATAGATATTGAACACGATTTTTAACGACAATTTTCCTTCAAGCAGCCACCAAGGATTTACGGTTTGCCACAGATCCATAAACCTAATATACCTCTACGTCCTATTGTCTCTTGTGTGAATACCTTTGCCTATAATCTTTCATCGTACTTATCTAGTATCTTGTCTCCTTTAACAGGTCGATCCGTCTACACTGTCAAGAACTCAGCAAATTGCGTTCAGCAGATCAGAACTATTACCATCTCAGACCACGAAGCTATGGTTTCTTTTGATGTTGAATCATTGTTTACCAATGTACCCATTAAAGGTGCCGCGCGCGTAGAAGCCGCCCTCCAGAAACTCCAAGCAGATGACACATTACCATCGCGAACCAGCCTATCACCAGCCTAGAATTTACTTTAACATCTACATACTTTATGTATGAAAATCGCTTTTACGAACAGAAAGATGGGGCGGCTATGGGCAGTCCTGTCTCTGCCGTCATTGCCAACTTATACATGGAGACCTTCGAAGAGCAAGACCTACAGTCGTGTCACCAAGAACACAGACCGAGAGTTTGGAAACGCTACGTCGACGATACCTTTGTTGTTGTGAACAGATCACACGTAGATAGCCTACTTGTCCATCTGAACAGCGAACAAGATTCCATCCGTTTCACCATGGAAACCGAGAATGATCAACAAGATCGCCTTTCTCGACACCTTAGTACACAGGGATCCCAACGGCCGTCTCTACACAAGCGTCTACAGAAAATCCACCCATACAAACCAGTACCTTGCGTATGACTCACACCACCCCAAGTCAGTAAAACGCGGAGTTGTGAAATGTTTATGCCTGATGAAGACTAGCAGATTGCAGTCGAAACGTCGCGGTATTTCTACCAATGACCTCAATTGTGAGACAATTGATTAAGTATCCTTTTAATTTTCCTTCAGTTGATTTGTTAGCCGTCGTTGATGGACACCAATTACTTCGTAGCCGGCCTTATTTTGTAAAACTCAATCTGATTGGACAACTGGTTACCATGGAATCGAGTCGTCCAATCAGATTTAGTTTTACAAAATAAGGCCCGGCTACGAAGTTGTCGGTGTCCATCAACGACGGCTAACAGATCAACTGAAGGAATATTGTCTTTAAAAATCGTTCAATAACTATAATTTCGTGAGGTCTGACTGGGGATCCGTGAACATTTTGCTGGTTTCTGGACAGAAGGATCATTAATCTATGTTGCTGAGGGGATTTTGAAAAGCAAAGGAAGGATTAAACATGATTTTCTAGACCATCGAAGAGTAGCGATTACTTTAGTAAGCCTTTCCATTTTTAAGTACAGGTAGGCAAACATTAAAAAATGCTCTAAAACATTCAAAAACCAGCCAGTATGACACCAAATAAATTTAACAACAACACAGGATTGAAATATGGATTTTTTCCTCCTATATCTCTACTGTAAAAGTGAATTGCTTGGGCTGCCTGTGGGCAGATCGAAATTCCTCCACGGCAACAACCTTCCAGGCCCAATCTCGTACGCCTTCCAAACTGTGAATCCCCCCCGTGTCGTATTCGATATTGTTAATGAGGCTCACTCGTTCCCATTTCACTTTTAAGTCTACAGAAGGTTGGGGGCCACAAATTAAAGGGCTACAACTACACCAGGTATGCCTCCATAAGATTCTATTGTACTCTTCATTTGCTGGGCTGTTTCAATGTCATGGTCTGCATTTAAATGGTTTTTCATATGATTCTTTAGCAATGCTGCCTTACGATCGCAGCTTCCATTTCCACCTTGCATGTGGATCTGAAAAGTCTATGCGTTTAAGAGAGATATTATTCTTTACAGCTACATTGTGAATTAGAAGCATATTACTTGCTGCTGAATGGTAGCATCCAGCATCAGTAAATAAGTGAAGGCCAAATGTTCAGGGCTGGATTGGAAATGTTCGGGAACAGTAGTAAATATAGAGATTTGGTGTTAGGTTTGTCGACGGGTCATTTATGTCCATTACCAGCATGCTTTGCGTTGTTAGTTTGATCTGAGTGTTAGAATTCATTCGCAGTCAGTCGTATTATGAGAAATCAAAAAGAACAAAACGCTAAACAATTTAGTAAGAGCGTAAATATCAAATTAAAATATCTGAATGTGTGATTTTTATGGTCCACGAAATTCATGATTAGTCTTTCGCGCGATGCATGCTGGTAAGTGACCATGGGTCTTTGAATCTGTTTTTAAATCATATACTTTATTTTGATTCAAAGCGAGGCTGAAAAAGACAAATACAGTAAATGTATGGATCTGAAAACTTCGAATTCAGATTGGACTTGGCACGTATTCTCTTTGAACACTAAAGTGGCTTTGGCAAAAACCCAATGGTGCTCAAGTGCTCGGTACTCAGTGCTCAATACTAACAATCATTGTTGTTCAACTGCCTGTGAAGGCTAAAAATAATCTGGCCTGAGAAACAGACGTTCTTTTGTTCCTCGATACCCTGTGGAAGGGAATATATATAGCCTAGTTCAAACGTCGCAACTCATGGTGCACTATTTAACGCAAGTGTTTGAACTCATTTTGCAACGCGAGGATCGACTTGGGAACCGTGCCTAATGCTTATGAACCGACACGGATATATCATATATTCGATAGCTATATTATATAGATATAACTATATTCGATAGATGATAAAGTGCTGTTGCTGGTGTTGTTAGCAAGAAGTAAATAAGCAGAGATTTTAGTCATATACTACGCTCCTGGAACACCTGGACTGACATACTAATTAAACCTAAAAGTGCCCCATCTTTTTCGATGTGTAAATATTAATGCTACTACTACTAAGAACGATGTGCCAAATTACTACAGCTTTGAATCAGTGTGTGTATATCTAGGCGGCAACTCCTTTTATGTTCTGACTCTCGTTTGAAAACTCTTAAAGCTTCTTAAAAACACTTGTGTTGTGGTGATATTGAGACGATTAATTATATTATGGCATGGTCTACTGACTAAGAGTCATTAAGTAAATGGCTTTGGAAGCGGAAAACGTTTGGCGATGGCGTTCAACCTGCTGTTTTTTGCCTATTTGATGTGTAAATATATATGCTACTACTACTACTAAGAACGATGTGCCAAATTTACTACAGCTTTGAATAATGTTTGTGTATATCTGAATACCCCAACTCAGCCAAACCTACTGAAGTGTTCCTATCGAGGTTGGAAGGCTTGATTTACTCTTCCAAACTTGGTTCTAAATAACAATTTTCCAGAAGAATAAAATACTGCAATAACAACTGTGCATTTTATAGCGGTTTGAATATGTGTTATTTGGGCTTCCTGTGTAGAAAAATCGGAGTTTATTGATATGAGCTGGTGACAATATCAATGACGTAGTGTCCGGGATAGCGTCTTGCAAGTTTCAATAGTTTCTATCCCGGACACTACGTCATCGATATTGTCACCAGCTCATATCAATAAACTTATATATTTTTTTCACAGGAAGCTCAAACCGCTATAAAATGCACAGTTTTTATCGTAGTATTTCATTCTTCTGGAAAATTGTTATTTAGTACTTTCAATAGAAATAGCAAACAGCAAGGATTTATAGGCACTTTAAATTTGGTTTTAAACCTACAAAAACGAAACCAATATTGTAAATTTCAAAATGCAGACTTCAACCGTCAACCGATAATGGTCCCCAAATCACGATCTGTGGTCAATAACTGATAATGCTATCGTAATAAAATACTTTAGTAAACATTTATAACAATATTTCTGTAAGCAGACTTGGTTTAGCAAATTTCTTTGTCAAAAAAAAACATTGAAAGTAATGTTTTGATTTGAAGCGGTTTTCGAAACTTACAAGCGAATCGATTCATTTATGCAAATTTCAAAACAAATTTGAAATCAAATTTCGATAAACAAATTGAATGTTCTAACCTCGATAGGAACGATTCAGTAGGTCTGGCTGTCATAACATTTGTCTTGTGGTGACACGGAAACGAATTATTATAGAAGCGAAAGAACGTCTGTTTTCCTGAAACACCTGGACTGAGATACTAAACTAAAAAGAACACCGGCCATCGTTTTCAAGGTGTAAAGGTTAATGCTACTACTATTACGATTGATGTGCCAAATATACTACAGATTTGAATAATGTTTGTGTATATCTGAACTCCTTCATGCCCATGACTCTCATTTCAAAACTCTTAAAGCTTCTTAAAAACACTTGTCTTGTGATGACGTGGACACGAATTGTAATATTATGGTCCACTGACTAAGAGTCATTAAGGAACTGGCTTTGGAAGCGGAAAACGTTTCGCGATGGAGTTCAACTTGTTGTTTTTTGCTGTTCTCTGCTGCGTCCATGGTTCCAATTGCATTAGCTCCCTCTGCTTTCGAAACTCCGAGTGCTTACCATCAGAGTCTTGTTGTGGAAACAAATGTGTTAATGCTTCTAATTGTCTCTTTCGTTCATGTGCCTCCGATGCAGAGTGCTCGTCATCTGAGTCGTGTTGTGCTGGAAAATGTGCCAAAGGATCTGTTTGTCTAGGCCATTTCTGTTCAAAAGACTATGATTGTGGGAGGTCAGAATTGTGTTGTGTCCACAAGTGTGCTATCAACGGATCCATATGCCCTGGAAGATTCTGTGCGAGCAGCTCAGATTGTTCTTCTCCTAAAGAATTGTGTTGTAACAACAAATGTTTCAATACTTCCAATTGCCTCGGTCAGTCCTGTACCATCGATTTAGATTGTTTTTCTCCAAATCAATCGTGTTGTAACTCCACATGTGTCAGTGGTTCGAATTCCAATTGCCTCGGTCGGTCCTGCAGCCGCAAATCAGATTGTTCTTCATCAGAGTCGTGTTGTAACTCAAAATGTTTGAATGGTTCCAATTGCCTCGGACAGTCCTGCAGCAAACATTCAGATTGCTCTTCATCAGAATCGTGTTGTAACGGCAAATGTGTCAGTGGTTCCAATTGCCTCGGTCAGTCCTGCAGCCGTAATTCAGATTGCTCTTCTTCAGAGGCGTGTTGCAATAAAAAGTGTGTTGCTAAAGGAACCGATTTGACAATCCCTATCGTATTTGGTTCAATTGGTCTCCTTATCTTCACAGCCGTGGTCACCGTGGTCGTCGTATTCATTTGTAGAAGGTCACTTGGTGGAGCATTTAACTATCGTCAATTTGCTTCACTTCCATTTTCACGAAGGGAGATTAACCAAACACCACAACAACAGAGCGCTGGAGCAACTGACCAAGAGATCAACCAACAGTTAAATAATGGTTCTCCTCCTTCATATGAAGATGCATTAAGTGGAAAGACAACTGATGGACAAACTTATAATGACAATGCAAGGCATGCTTGATCTACAATATCAAAACAAGGTGTGATCTGCATGATTCATAAACAAGGACGACGATAAATAAGGACAAATATCAAGACAATAACTATAGTCTCAAACTTTTATGTAAGTTAAGTTTTCGTCGACATATATATATATCTTGCTTAGAATTTTAAACTATTTATATCCGGTAGAGTTGTTTATTTGCTAAAAAAAAAAAAACATTGCATTGTGCTTTACAAAATCACTTCAGGATCTTTATTTCAGGATCATTCAGGTCGAGTTGAACAATTTGCTTCAATTAATTTTAGAACTCATTCGATTGTTTCAACCCAGGGCAATGTTATGTCGTTGTCAATATTCACTAGGCGAGAGACAATGCAAGAAGGGATGTGGAGAAAGAAATTTAGCTACATCATGTTATTCTTTTTCTTCAAAGTTTTGTTTGACAAGTATGTCGTACAAAAAAAATCAATAGTGACTTTTATCACCAGGACGGGAGACGTGACTACGGGGTATCGGAAGTAATTTTGTCACTATGAGCATGCGCAGATCAATTGGTCTCAGATTACTTTCCCGTCGAGCGCAATCGAGAGCGTGTATTCAAGGGTTTTGCAGTAGTGCCATTACGTGAAGCTTTTTCTCTCAATTATTATAGGTAAACCTTTTTGTACCTTCAGCATATTGAACACAAGTTCAATTGAATTATTTTGAAATCAATTTGACGTCGAAAATTAACTGATTAACCAATTTCTGACTAGACTGGTAATCTCATCTTCGCGCCGGAGTTCAAGTCAAATGGCTTGTAAGCTTCGTAGCTGAAATCAGGGTTATTGGAGGTGTTCTGTTCTGTTAGAACTATAAATTTCTCATCATCAATATCTCCATGTTAAAATGATTCCAGGAGAGCTTCTCTTGTCTGCTTAAATGAGGCCATTTCGATGTTTTTGTAAAGCGTTTTAAGCGTGTCGTAGTTTAATGCTAAAAGACACGGAGACGAGAGGACGGACGGGGTCTTAATCCCCAGTCCTATCTCGGAATCAACGTCGCCGTCCTCTACTCCCGTCCTGGTGCTAAAAGTCCCTAATAATGTTGATGAAACGTTTCTTTTTAAATTATGTCATTATTTGTCACCATTAATTGTAATCTAGTTTAGGGATTTTCACTGAATGCTTTTCTGAAGCCTCCATTTCCGACACTGGCTCCTTCCCTAAATTTCGGGCTTTTTTCTTACAGTGCTTTCGTTCAAAGCTATTCGTTTTATATAATAATTATATAATTAAAAAAATAGATTTACTGCTGACCTGCCTAGACTTGGTATATTCTTTTACTATTGGCAGGCCAGTAGAGTATTGTAATGTAATTATAATCTTTTATAGCTAAATAAATCTTGTGAAACCATCTATGTTCAGTCCGTTTAATTACCAGTTGATCTTGATAATGTGAATTAGTTAGGTCACAAATGGTGGCTAAAGGGCTTTCTCCAAACCTTTATTAATTTCTATTTTGCCCCATCTTACTTAAAAAGACCCCTTCCGATGACTTTTTGCCCGTCAAAGTTTTCTTATATAATAAGCGTCGCCATATCTGTGATATTGTGATGTTCATTCTAGTAAATTTAGCAAATCGAATGTGGTTTAGCGTTGTCTGTACTCTTATCGACAACGATATTCGTCATGACAGTGGTCAAAATGTTGTGGACTCACGACGCGCAGCGGAGTGAGTCAGCAACAAATTTTGACCACTGTCATGACGAATATCGTTGTCGATAAGAGTACAGACAACGCTAAACCACATTCGATTTGTTTTTTACAACACAAACCAAACTAAATGTACAAAAAGTAAAATGTCAGTTAACGGACGAAAAATGACGAATTTGTCACGCATCGAAATCAATGGTTTCTCTTCAAGCTACGGAAAATCACGAAAATGATCTTTTTTCAGCCGAAAAAAAACAAATAAGCTTATTTTCATACAGAAATACAGTGCACAGTTTGTCTTGAGAGACTGTTAAGTGAAGTTAGAAAAGTAAAAGCACAAGAACGTCAAACACGGCCGATTAGCTTGGTTCAAGTTTCACACTTTCAAAAAAATTGCATTTTAAATTAATAAAAACAGATCATATAGAAGATTACACAATACCGGATATGTCTAACCTTTGTACAACATTCTAAACTTTTCAAATCAGTCCTGAACGAATGGTATTGTTCGTCAAAATGTAATTTTGAGCACATTTTTTGTTGAAAAGACTACCGATTTGATTGTAAGTGAAGATTTGTCGAAAATACTGAAAAAACGCATAAAATTAAAACGACAACAGCTCCATGACAGCATAGTTACATTTATTACAATTTGCTACTTACAGAAAAGTAATTTCCATTGATAGTTTATCCATAAACTTCTTTTTAAAATCCTTTTTTGACGAAAAAACTTTGTGGATGACAAACTTTCCCTCAAATCCGCACGAGTGTTGTGTGACATGATGACGTGATCATCGTTGTCTGGACTCTTATTTACCACGGTAAATCAACCAATCAGCGCGCGAGAATTCACACAAGTGTTGTAAAAATGTCTTTTACTCATAGTTTAGCTTAACTCAAAGCGATGCTGAAAAAGCCAAAATAAAGTAAATGTATGGATCTGAAAACTTCAACTTAGACTTGCCATTGTATTCTATGGTCATCATAGGAAATTAATTAGGATCGAAACGTTTATTTTGGATGATTGAATTTTTCTTTCCTCTTTGAACGCAAGAGTGGCTTTGGACAAAGAACCAAATGTGCTCACATACCAAGTGGTCATCATTGTTATTGAACTGTCTGTGAAGGCTAAAAATAATCCAACTTAAGAAACAAACTTTCTTTCGCTCTTCGTTACACTATGGAAGGGAAGAGGAGCAAAAGAACGTCTGTTTTCTCAGGCTAAATCTATTAATACTTATGGTGATTATAATTTACCTCTTCTTATTATATGCATTATAATGGAGTACATATATTGACCATCAGATATATGTATAATATATAAGTCCATATTATTTGTTGGGAGACAAAATCAGCCAAAAAGAGCCAACCAGAAAACGGCTAGCAGGATGATCCTGCTACGCTGAAACACCTGGACTAAAATGCTGAACTTAAAAGAACCCCAACTTTTTCAATGTAATGGTACTACTATTACGAACGATGTGCCAAATTAACTACAGCTTTGAATTATGTTTATGTATATCTGAAAGGCGCTAACTCCTTCTTTCCCTTGTTTCTCGTTTCAAAACTCTTTTAAAAAGCCCCACTATCAACCGTGATGCTTTGCGCGCCTTGACTTAATTTCGTGTAACACGAAATTATCAAAGTTCATAAGGCCTTCTCAATCCAAATAATCCAAAGTAATCCTGCTAATATCTCAAAACATTTCACTGTATTTAAGTTATCTATATATTTTACAATATATGCGCCGCAATATTTTGTATATTTTCCGTAAATAGTTGTAAATAACATGCTTTGATGTTTGAGTAGATTACAATCAACTCGGCCGCTTCGCAGGCATCTCATTACGATCCACGGACTAGCATTGAAAATATGCCATAGAGCTGCTCAGGCGATATAAATATCCTATGGACATTAAAAATATACTTAATAACTTGATATTTGGAGCTCTACGTTCTTAAAAGTATTTTACTACAACGATTGTTTAATAACAACAAAGCGGACAAACCGAGTTGATCACTGATATCGTTACTTTGATAATACAACATAAATACACATAACATACCATGCCCAATCCTTTATTATATTCACCGCATACTATTACACGATAATTTTCTTCGCAGGGATGCATTTAAGGATATTCAGAAACACTCAAAAGCTCAAAGATTCGTCGAAAGAGTTCGCTACTTCCATGTATATATGTTGCAATTGATATGTGATATGTTTCGTCTGTCCGTACGGCCATGGACTTTGAACTCACGCGGTATTTGGCCAATTAGAGAGCGCCATTTAACAATAACGCTATTTCAAAACAAAAACAAACGGCCGCAAAGCATCAGGGTCGATAGTGGGCCTTAAAAGCTTCTTAAAAACACTTGTCTTGTATTGTTCTCTGCTGCGTCCATGGTCCCAATTGTAGTAGCTCCTACTGCATTGATATCTCCTACTGCTCACCATCAGAGTCGTGTTGTGGACACAGATGTCTTTATGTTCTTAATTGCCTCAACCGCCCGTGTACCATCGGCGAATCAGATTGCCAGTCGTCTGAGTCTTGTTGTGCTGGCAAATGCGCCAGAGGATCTAATTGCTTAGGCCGTTACTGTTCAAATGACTTGGATTGTTTGAGATCAGAATTGTGTTGTGACCATAAGTGTATTATCAAGGGGTCCATCTGCCTTGACAGAAGCTGTGTGAGCAACTCAGGATGTTCTTCTCCAAAAGAATGGTACACGTGCTGTAACGACAAATGTGTCATTGGTTACAATTGCCTCGGTCAATCCTGCAGCCGCAATTCAGATTGCTCGCCTGCAGAGTCGTGTTGTAATGGAGAGTGTGTTGTTAAGGGATCCGAGTGCGCCGACATTGATTTGACCATCCCTATCGTATCGTATTGGTCACCTTGGTCGTCGTATTCATCCGTAGAAGGTCACTTGGTGGAGCATTTAACTATCGTGAACTTGCTTCACTTCCATTTTCACGGAAGGAGACTAACCAAACACCACAACAACAGAGCGCTGGAGCAACTGACCAAGAGATCAACCAACAGACAAATAATGGTTCTCCTCCTTCATATGAAGATGCATTAAGTGGAAAGACAACTGATGGACAAACTTATAATGACAATGCGAGCCAAGCTTCTACAATATCAAAACAAGATGTGAGCTGCATGATTCATAAATAAGGACGACAATAAATAAGGAGAAATATCAAGACAATTACTAGTCTCAAACATTTATGTAAGTTAAGTTTTCGTCGACCTATATATCTTGCTTAGAAATTTAAACTATTTATATCCAGTAGAGTTGCTTATTTGCTAAAAAAAAAAAACACACACACACACATTGCATTCACTCAGTGCTTCCGTCCATAAAAACTGTAAGCTTACAAAATCATTTCAGGATCTTTATTTCAGGATCATTCGGTACTCGAGTTGAACAATTTGCTTCACTAAATTTTAGAACTCATTCAATATTCACTAGGCGAGAGACAATGCAAGAAGGGATGTGGAGAAAGAAATTTAGCTATACATCATGTTATTGGCTTTTTCTTGAGAGTTTTGTTTGACAAGTATGTCGTTTAATAAAATCAATAATGTTGATGAAACGTTTCTTTTTAAATTATGTCATTATTTGTCACCATTAATTGTGAGCTTAAAATTTATATTTATCTAGCTAAAAAAGACAAATTTTAAATCTACTTTAGGGATTTTCACTGAAATGATCTCTACGAATGTTTTTCGGAAGCCTCCATCGCAGGCAACTCCGATCCTTCCCTAAATTTATTCATTTGGAGGCACTTCGATAACTTGTAAACAATTTACAAATTTGAGTTTACTCATTTCTGGCTAGTAAGACTGTCTTTGTTATAATTTATATCAACATAGAGCATTACTATGGATATGACAATTCAATCATAATATTAATACGCTAAGCGAAAAATGTCCGCGTCTTATTCCAATAAACCCGCCCAGTGTGACACGAAACGAATTCCATAAATGCTAAGAACAGGTAATTATGGTTGCAATAGGGGGTAAATTGGAACGAGAAATTAAATGCTTGCAAAACTAGAAATCAAAGTCGTCTCGCAGCAATCTCACCTCGGCCTCCATCTTGGATTATCATTGACACAGCGAGCCTAATCATTACAAAGAGCAGCCCAAGCTGTATAAATCAATATCAAGAATCATCATTACGACTACAAACATAAAGGCCAAAGCAAGTGAGAATGCGGCAAGTGGAAATGGCTTATAATAATGGTTTATTAAAGTTCTATTGCAGTATAACAACTGAATTAACGAACTATTTACAATAAAAAACTGAATTAACAAATTATTTACAATGAATTATCTAAAGCTAATATAGTAAAGGCTACAAACGAGTACGGGTGGTTCAAACGAGTACGAGTCAGGTCAGGGTCTACTGGTGACTCTGCTACTGGTAACATTGTAACCCAGTACCACCTGCCGCATGGTCGGGTTGTCGGCGACTAAACCGGCTCCCCCACTAACATTCTGTTAGTGAGGAGGGTGGCATGTCACCCAGCAGGACGAAAAATAAGACCTGTCAAAGGGCGGAAGAGCTCGTTTTGAGCCAACGGCCAGCATGCAAAACTGAAGCTTTGCTGAGTGACGTCGAAAAAGCAAGATCTCAAGCCAAGAAAAGATCAAGTGGAAGACCAAACTGCTGATTTATAACTAGATACTGTATTTGTTAGTATATTTTTAGCGTTGTACGTATAATTCTATTATTAGTTATATTTAAGGAGGAGTAGGATATTCAATTGGGACGAAAGTTCAGTTTCCATCTCCTGTCGCAAGTATATACTCTTTATTAGTTGAAAATGGTATCATTGTGACAAATAAATAAACAAACAAACAAACAAACAATTTTTACAAACTATTTATCGTCAAAATGATTATTATTATGCATGATTTATGCATTATTTAATATATTTAAACATGAAGAAGTTTTCAGCTCTTTTGGTTCTGCATTTAGTTACGTTATTATAAAAATATACGTGGTCTTGTTTAGATCTTAAGTTGTATGTCATGTTCCTAGTATGGTATTGTGGTAACAGCATGTTTAATGGGTGGTCCTCGGCTTTAATTTTATCCATGTATTGTACACAGATAAAATGCGAAATGACGAAAAATAAGACCTGTCAAAGGGCGGAAGAGCTCGTTTTGAGCCAACGGCCAGCATGCAAAACTGAAGCTTTGCTGAGTGACGTCGAAAAAGCAAGATCTCAAGCCAAAAAAAGATCAAGTGGAAGACCAAACTGCTGATTTATAACTAGATACTGTATTTGTTAGTATATTTTTAGCGTTGTACGTATAATTCTATTATTAGTTATATTTAAGGAGGAGTAGGATATTCAATTGGGACGAAAGTTCTGTTTCCATCTCCTGTCGCAAGTATATACTCTTTATTAGTTGAAAATGGTATCATTGTGACAAATAAATAAACAAACAAACAAACAAACAATTTTTACAAACTATTTATCGTCAAAATGATTATTATTATGCATGATTTATGCATTATTTAATATATTTAAACATGAAGAAGTTTTCGGCTCTTTTGGTTCTGCATTTAGTTACGTTATTATAAAAATATACGTGGTCTTGTTTAGATCTTAAGTTGTATGTCATGTTCCTAGTATGGTATTGTGGTAACAGCATGTTTAATGGGTGGTCCTCGGCTTTAATTTTATCCATGTATTGTACACAGATAAAATGCCTTCGTTTAGTTATTGTTTCTAGTTGCATATAGCTGTTAAAGCTTCATCATAGTTTACAGACTCAGGGTTTATTATGTGCAGAGCTCTTTTCTGTATAGATTCGATCCTATCACTTAGATTGGTTGGTATTGCCTGCCAAACCGGTACAGCATATTCAAGTATTGGTCTTATCGTAGTTGTGTAAACCCGTAATATATTTCTTTTCTCTACCCCGGCTCGCTTCAGAAGTCGTAGTGAATAAAGTCTTTTGGGTACTTTCTTGCAGGTGTAATCAACGTGGCTGTTCCATCTGAGATCATTATCAATGATTACACCCAAGATCTTGTAACTTGTTACAGAGTCTACTATTCTACTGGATACCAATGATTACCAATATTGATCGGAGCAGTGATGAAATTAGGGTTGGTCATGAAGTTGATAAGCATTTCCTTACATTTGAGAGGGTTTAATTTCATCCCGTATTTAGTTGAGAATTGGAGAATATCAGAAATTATAGATATTGAACACGATTTTTAACGACAATTTTCCTTCAAGCAGCCACCAAGGATTTACGGTTTGCCAAAGATCCATAAACCTAATATACCTCTACGTCCTATTGTCTCTTGTGTGAATACCTTTGCCTATAATCTTTCATCGTACTTATCTAGTATCTTGTCTCCTTTAACAGGTCGATCCGTCTACACTGTCAAGAACTCAGCAAATTGCGTTCAGCAGATCAGAACTATTACCATCTCAGACCACGAAGCTATGGTTTCTTTTGATGTTGAATCATTGTTTACCAATGTACCCATTAAAGGTGCCGCGCGCGTAGAAGCCGCCCTCCAGAAACTCCAAGCAGATGACACATTACCATCGCGAACCAGCCTATCACCAGCCTAGAATTTATTTTAACATCTACATACTTTATGTATGAAAATCGCTTTTACGAACAGAAAGAGGGGGCGGCTATGGGCAGTCCTGTCTCTGCCGTCATTGCCAACTTATACATGGAGACCTTCGAAGAGCAAGACCTACAGTCGTGTCACCAAGAACACAGACCGAGAGTTTGGAAACGCTACGTCGACGATACCTTTGTTGTTGTGAACAGATCACACGTAGATAGCCTACTTGTCCATTTGAGCAGCGAACAAGATTCCATCCGTTTCACCATGGAAACCGAGAATGATCAACAAGATCGCCTTTCTCGACACCTTAGTACACAGGGATCCCAACGGCCGTCTCTACACAAGCGTCTACAGAAAATCCACCCATACAGACCAGTACCTTGCGTATGACTCACACCACCCCAAGTCAGTAAAACGCGGAGTTGTGAAATGTTTATGCCTGATGAAGACTAGCAGATTGCAGTCGAAACGTCGCGGTATTTATACCAATGACCTCAATCGTGAGACAATTGATTAAGTATCCTTTTAATTTTCCTTCAGTTGATTTGTTAGCCGTCGTTGATGGACACCAATTACTTCGTAGCCGGCCTTATTTTGTAAAACTCAATCTGATTGGACAACTGGTTACCATGGAATCGAGTCGTCCAATCAGATTTAGTTTTACAAAATAAGGCCCGGCTACGAAGTTGTTGGTGTCCATCAACGACGGCTAACAGATCAACTGAAGGAATATTGTCTTTAAAAATCGTTCAATATCTGTAATTTCGTGAGGTCTGACTGGGGATCCGTGAACATTTTGCTGGTTTCTGGACAGAAGGATCATTAATCTATGTTGCTGAGGGGATTTTGAAAAGCAAAGGAAGGATTAAACATGATTTTCTAGACCATCGAAGAGAAGCGATTACTTTAGTAAGCCTTTCCATTTTTAAGTACAGGTAGGCAAACATTAAAAAATGCTCTAAAACATTCAAAAACCAGCCAGTATGACACCAAATAAATTTAACAACAACACAGGATTGAAATATGGATTTTTTTCCTCCTATATCTCTACTGTAAAAGTGAATTGCTTGGGCTGCATGTGGGCAGATCGAAATTCCTCCACGGCAAGAACCTTCCAGGCCCAATCTCGTACGCCTTCCAAACTGTGAATCCCCCCCGTGTCGTATTCGATATTGTTAATAAGGCTCACTCGTTCCCATTTCACTTTTAAGTCTACAGAAGGTTGGGGGCCACAAATTAAAGGGCTACAACTACACCAGGTATGCCTCCGTAAGATTCTATTGTACTCTTCATTTGCTGGGCTGTTTCAATGTCATGGTCTGCATTTAAATGGTTTTTCATATGATTCTTTAGCAATGCTGCCTTACGATCGCAGCTTCCATTTCCACCTTGCATGTGGATCTGAAAAGTCTATGCGTTTAAGAGAAATATTATTCTTTACAGCTACATTGTGAATTAGAAGCATATTACTTGCTGCTGAATGGTAGCATCCAGCATCAGTAAATAAGTGAAGGCCAAATGTTCAGGGCTGGATTGGAAATGTTCGGGAACAGTAGTAAATATAGAGATTTGGTGTTAGGTTTGTCGACGGGTCATTTATGTCCATTACCAGCATGCTTTGCGTTGTTAGTTTGATCTGAGTGTTAGAATTCATTCGCAGTCAGTCGTATTATGAGAAATCAAAAAGAACAAAACGCTAAACAATTTAGTAAGAGCGTAAATATCAAATTAAAATATCTGAATGTGTGATTTTTATGGTCCACGAAATTCATGATTAGTCTTTCGCGCGATGCATGCTGGTAAGTGACCATGGGTCTTTGAATCTGTCTTTAAATCATATACTTTATTTTGATTCAAAGCGAGGCTGAAAAAGACAAATACAGTAAATGTATGGATCTGAAAACTTCGAATTCAGATTGGACTTGGCACGTATTCTCTTTGAACACTAAAGTGGCTTTGGCAAAAACCCAATGGTGCTCAAGTGCTCGGTACTCAGTGCTCAATACTAACAATCATTCAAGGGAGCACGGCAGACTGTTGTTTGTGGTTTGGATATATTCGATCTTTTGAAGGTTTTAAATTACAACGATCTTTTCAACGTTTTAAATTACATCAACAGCTAAATTGGTAGATTAATGGGACTATCCGCTAGCAAGGGAAAAATGCGGGCGCGCCTGCCTCTGCGAGCGAGTCCCGAAGGGACGAGGGGGGAGTGAAGCGGTGGAATGATCAGCCAATCACGAATCGAGAATAGACGTTTTTGGGGGTGTGTCTCCTCCTGATGCTCGTAGCAGTTTCCTTGGAAACGGAAACGAAAGCGGAAACGTTTAATGTATGAAATACAAGCCTTGACCTTCTTGTTGATCTCTTCGCTGATAACCCAAATGTTTACGTTCGGATTTTTAATGGAATTTCGAGTTGTTATGGTCATATTGTAAGCTCAAAATCAATAAAATAATATGAACTTCAAGCAGCAGTACTCCAAATATAGGAGGAAATGTCTAGTTTAGTTTAATAATTCTGATATCATGCGAGTAAATATAACAGTGAGTAACAGTATACGTCTTCATGAAATGAAGCGCAATACGTGAGATGCAACAAAGAGTTTCCCTGCAGCCACGGACGTAATTCAGCTTATATTTAATAACTTTACAAGGATACTAATACAGATCTTTTTGCCATGCGACCTTCTCTTCTTCTTTACACATTATTATAAGGACATGAATGTATAGGAACCACAAAAAATCAGTTGTAATCCCGGGTTTTAATAATATATATTCAAATTTGAAAATCGTTGAATATTCAAATAAGTTAAGTTTGTTATGTAAATCTTGTTCATGTAAATCTTGTTCATGTAAATGCGTCTTTCCCTGTTCGACCTGTTCTTCGTATCTGGTTTTCCGATTTCGATTGTTCTCAATTTACAAAATGTTCCCAGCAACGGAAATGTTCCTAGCAACGTGCTACGAGCATCATACTGCAGAATTTCAACAACTTCATTCCCCTTCACCCCTACGGGGCTTGCGGGGAGTTACAACTCTCGGTTGACACTCGTCATTGCTCGTCCCTACGGGACTCGCTCGGCAATGATATTTGTGCCCGCATTTTTACTGGTCAGTCGATTGACGAAATAAGCCGTTTATGTAATTTAAAACTTTGAAAAGATGGTTGTAATTTAAAACCTTCAAAAGAACGAATATATCCAAACCACAAACAACAGTCTGCCGTGCTCCCTTGAATCATTGTTGTTCAACTGCCTGTGAAGGCTAAAAATAATCTGGCCTGAGAAACAGACGTTCTTTTGTTCCTCGATACCCTGTGGAAGGGAATATATATAGCCTAGTTCAAACGTCGCAACTCATGGTGCACTATTTAACGCAAGTGTTTGAACTCATTTTGCAACGCGAGGATCGACTTGGGAACCGTGCCTAATGCTTATGAACCGACACGGATATATCATATATTCGATAGCTATATTATATAGATATAACTATATTCGATAGATGATAAAGTGCTGTTGCTGGTGTTGTTAGCAAGAAGTAAATAAGCAGAGATTTTAGTCATATACTACGCTCCTGGAACACCTGGACTGACATTAAACCTAAAAGTGCCCCATCTTTTTCGATGTGTAAATATTAATGCTACTACTACTAAGAACGATGTGCCAAATTACTACAGCTTTGAATCAGTGTGTGTATATCTAGGCGGCAACTCCTTTTATGTTCTGACTCTCGTTTGAAAACTCTTAAAGCTTCTTAAAAACACTTGTGTTGTGGTGATATTGAGACGATTAATTATATTATGGCATGGTCTACTGACTAAGAGTCATTAAGTAAATGGCTTTGGAAGCGGAAAACGTTTGGCGATGGCGTTCAACCTGCTGTTTTTTGCCTATTTGATGTGTAAATATTAATGTTACTACTACTACTAAGAACGATGTGCCAAATTTACTACAGCTTTGAATAATGTTTGTGTATATCTGAAATGCCCCAACTCAGCCAAACCTACTGAAGCGTTCCTATCGAGGTTGGAAGGCTTGATTTACTCTTCCAAACTTGGTTCTAAATAACAATTTTCCAGAAGAATAAAATACTGCAATAACAACTGTGCATTTTATAGCGGTTTGAATATGTGTTATTTGGGCTTCCTGTGTAGAAAAATCGGAGTTTATTGATATGAGCTGGTGACAATATCAATGACGTAGTGTCCGGGATAGCGTCTTGCAAGTTTCAATAGTTTCTATCCCGGACACTACGTCATCGATATTGTCACCAGCTCATATCAATAAACTTATATATTTTTTTCACAGGAAGCTCAAACCGCTATAAAATGCACAGTTTTTATCGTAGTATTTCATTCTTCTGGAAAATTGTTATTTAGTACTTTCAATAGAAATAGCAAACAGCAAGGATTTATAGGCACTTTAAATTTGGTTTTAAACCTACAAAAACGAAACCAATATTGTAAATTTCAAAATGCAGACTTCAACCGTCAACCGATAATGGTCCCCAAATCACGATCTGTGGTCAATAACTGATAATGCTATCGTAATAAAATACTTTAGTAAACATTTATAACAATATTTCTGTAAGCAGACTTGGTTTAGCAAATTTCTTTGTCAAAAAAAAACATTGAAAGTAATGTTTTGATTTGAAGCGGTTTTCGAAACTTACAAGCGAATCGATTCATTTATGCAAATTTCAAAACAAATTTGAAATCAAATTTCGATAAACAAATTGAATGTTCTAACCTCGATAGGAACGATTCAGTAGGTCTGGCTGTCATAACATTTGTCTTGTGGTGACACGGAAACGAATTATTATAGAAGCGAAAGAACGTCTGTTTTCCTGAAACACCTGGACTGAGATACTAAACTAAAAAGAACACCGGCCATCGTTTTCAAGGTGTAAAGGTTAATGCTACTACTATTACGATTGATGTGCCAAATATACTACAGATTTGAATAATGTTTGTGTATATCTGAACTCCTTCATGCCCATGACTCTCATTTCAAAACTCTTAAAGCTTCTTAAAAACACTTGTCTTGTGATGACGTGGACACGAATTGTAATATTATGGTCCACTGACTAAGAGTCATTAAGGAACTGGCTTTGGAAGCGGAAAACGTTTCGCGATGGAGTTCAACTTGTTGTTTTTTGCTGTTCTCTGCTGCGTCCATGGTTCCAATTGCATTAGCTCCCTCTGCTTTCGAAACTCCGAGTGCTTACCATCAGAGTCTTGTTGTGGAAACAAATGTGTTAATGCTTCTAATTGTCTCTTTCGTTCATGTGCCTCCGATGCAGAGTGCTCGTCATCTGAGTCGTGTTGTGCTGGAAAATGTGCCAAAGGATCTGTTTGTCTAGGCCATTTCTGTTCAAAAGACTATGATTGTGGGAGGTCAGAATTGTGTTGTGTCCACAAGTGTGCTATCAACGGATCCATATGCCCTGGAAGATTCTGTGCGAGCAGCTCAGATTGTTCTTCTCCTAAAGAATTGTGTTGTAACAACAAATGTTTCAATACTTCCAATTGCCTCGGTCAGTCCTGTACCATCGATTTAGATTGTTTTTCTCCAAATCAATCGTGTTGTAACTCCACATGTGTCAGTGGTTCGAATTCCAATTGCCTCGGTCGGTCCTGCAGCCGCAAATCAGATTGTTCTTCATCAGAGTCGTGTTGTAACTCAAAATGTTTGAATGGTTCCAATTGCCTCGGACAGTCCTGCAGCAAACATTCAGATTGCTCTTCATCAGAATCGTGTTGTAACGGCAAATGTGTCAGTGGTTCCAATTGCCTCGGTCAGTCCTGCAGCCGTAATTCAGATTGCTCTTCTTCAGAGGCGTGTTGCAATAAAAAGTGTGTTGCTAAAGGAACCGATTTGACAATCCCTATCGTATTTGGTTCAATTGGTCTCCTTATCTTCACAGCCGTGGTCACCGTGGTCGTCGTATTCATTTGTAGAAGGTCACTTGGTGGAGCATTTAACTATCGTCAATTTGCTTCACTTCCATTTTCACGAAGGGAGATTAACCAAACACCACAACAACAGAGCGCTGGAGCAACTGACCAAGAGATCAACCAACAGTTAAATAATGGTTCTCCTCCTTCATATGAAGATGCATTAAGTGGAAAGACAACTGATGGACAAACTTATAATGACAATGCAAGGCATGCTTGATCTACAATATCAAAACAAGGTGTGATCTGCATGATTCATAAACAAGGACGACGATAAATAAGGACAAATATCAAGACAATAACTATAGTCTCAAACTTTTATGTAAGTTAAGTTTTCGTCGACATATATATATATCTTGCTTAGAATTTTAAACTATTTATATCCGGTAGAGTTGTTTATTTGCTAAAAAAAAAAAAACATTGCATTGTGCTTTACAAAATCACTTCAGGATCTTTATTTCAGGATCATTCAGGTCGAGTTGAACAATTTGCTTCAATTAATTTTAGAACTCATTCGATTGTTTCAACCCAGGGCAATGTTATGTCGTTGTCAATATTCACTAGGCGAGAGACAATGCAAGAAGGGATGTGGAGAAAGAAATTTAGCTACATCATGTTATTCTTTTTCTTCAAAGTTTTGTTTGACAAGTATGTCGTACAAAAAAAATCAATAGTGACTTTTATCACCAGGACGGGAGACGTGACTACGGGGTATCGGAAGTAATTTTGTCACTATGAGCATGCGCAGATCAATTGGTCTCAGATTACTTTCCCGTCGAGCGCAATCGAGAGCGTGTATTCAAGGGTTTTGCAGTAGTGCCATTACGTGAAGCTTTTTCTCTCAATTATTATAGGTAAACCTTTTTGTACCTTCAGCATATTGAACACAAGTTCAATTGAATTATTTTGAAATCAATTTGACGTCGAAAATTAACTGATTAACCAATTTCTGACTAGACTGGTAATCTCATCTTCGCGCCGGAGTTCAAGTCAAATGGCTTGTAAGCTTCGTAGCTGAAATCAGGGTTATTGGAGGTGTTCTGTTCTGTTAGAACTATAAATTTCTCATCATCAATATCTCCATGTTAAAATGATTCCAGGAGAGCTTCTCTTGTCTGCTTAAATGAGGCCATTTCGATGTTTTTGTAAAGCGTTTTAAGCGTGTCGTAGTTTAATGCTAAAAGACACGGAGACGAGAGGACGGACGGGGTCTTAATCCCCAGTCCTATCTCGGAATCAACGTCGCCGTCCTCTACTCCCGTCCTGGTGCTAAAAGTCCCTAATAATGTTGATGAAACGTTTCTTTTTAAATTATGTCATTATTTGTCACCATTAATTGTAATCTAGTTTAGGGATTTTCACTGAATGCTTTTCTGAAGCCTCCATTTCCGACACTGGCTCCTTCCCTAAATTTCGGGCTTTTTTCTTACAGTGCTTTCGTTCAAAGCTATTCGTTTTATATAATAATTATATAATTAAAAAAATAGATTTACTGCTGACCTGCCTAGACTTGGTATATTCTTTTACTATTGGCAGGCCAGTAGAGTATTGTAATGTAATTATAATCTTTTATAGCTAAATAAATCTTGTGAAACCATCTATGTTCAGTCCGTTTAATTACCAGTTGATCTTGATAATGTGAATTAGTTAGGTCACAAATGGTGGCTAAAGGGCTTTCTCCAAACCTTTATTAATTTCTATTTTGCCCCATCTTACTTAAAAAGACCCCTTCCGATGACTTTTTGCCCGTCAAAGTTTTCTTATATAATAAGCGTCGCCATATCTGTGATATTGTGATGTTCATTCTAGTAAATTTAGCAAATCGAATGTGGTTTAGCGTTGTCTGTACTCTTATCGACAACGATATTCGTCATGACAGTGGTCAAAATGTTGTGGACTCACGACGCGCAGCGGAGTGAGTCAGCAACAAATTTTGACCACTGTCATGACGAATATCGTTGTCGATAAGAGTACAGACAACGCTAAACCACATTCGATTTGTTTTTTACAACACAAACCAAACTAAATGTACAAAAAGTAAAATGTCAGTTAACGGACGAAAAATGACGAATTTGTCACGCATCGAAATCAATGGTTTCTCTTCAAGCTACGGAAAATCACGAAAATGATCTTTTTTCAGCCGAAAAAAAACAAATAAGCTTATTTTCATACAGAAATACAGTGCACAGTTTGTCTTGAGAGACTGTTAAGTGAAGTTAGAAAAGTAAAAGCACAAGAACGTCAAACACGGCCGATTAGCTTGGTTCAAGTTTCACACTTTCAAAAAAATTGCATTTTAAATTAATAAAAACAGATCATATAGAAGATTACACAATACCGGATATGTCTAACCTTTGTACAACATTCTAAACTTTTCAAATCAGTCCTGAACGAATGGTATTGTTCGTCAAAATGTAATTTTGAGCACATTTTTTGTTGAAAAGACTACCGATTTGATTGTAAGTGAAGATTTGTCGAAAATACTGAAAAAACGCATAAAATTAAAACGACAACAGCTCCATGACAGCATAGTTACATTTATTACAATTTGCTACTTACAGAAAAGTAATTTCCATTGATAGTTTATCCATAAACTTCTTTTTAAAATCCTTTTTTGACGAAAAAACTTTGTGGATGACAAACTTTCCCTCAAATCCGCACGAGTGTTGTGTGACATGATGACGTGATCATCGTTGTCTGGACTCTTATTTACCACGGTAAATCAACCAATCAGCGCGCGAGAATTCACACAAGTGTTGTAAAAATGTCTTTTACTCATAGTTTAGCTTAACTCAAAGCGATGCTGAAAAAGCCAAAATAAAGTAAATGTATGGATCTGAAAACTTCAACTTAGACTTGCCATTGTATTCTATGGTCATCATAGGAAATTAATTAGGATCGAAACGTTTATTTTGGATGATTGAATTTTTCTTTCCTCTTTGAACGCAAGAGTGGCTTTGGACAAAGAACCAAATGTGCTCACATACCAAGTGGTCATCATTGTTATTGAACTGTCTGTGAAGGCTAAAAATAATCCAACTTAAGAAACAAACTTTCTTTCGCTCTTCGTTACACTATGGAAGGGAAGAGGAGCAAAAGAACGTCTGTTTTCTCAGGCTAAATCTATTAATACTTATGGTGATTATAATTTACCTCTTCTTATTATATGCATTATAATGGAGTACATATATTGACCATCAGATATATGTATAATATATAAGTCCATATTATTTGTTGGGAGACAAAATCAGCCAAAAAGAGCCAACCAGAAAACGGCTAGCAGGATGATCCTGCTACGCTGAAACACCTGGACTAAAATGCTGAACTTAAAAGAACCCCAACTTTTTCAATGTAATGGTACTACTATTACGAACGATGTGCCAAATTAACTACAGCTTTGAATTATGTTTATGTATATCTGAAAGGCGCTAACTCCTTCTTTCCCTTGTTTCTCGTTTCAAAACTCTTTTAAAAAGCCCCACTATCAACCGTGATGCTTTGCGCGCCTTGACTTAATTTCGTGTAACACGAAATTATCAAAGTTCATAAGGCCTTCTCAATCCAAATAATCCAAAGTAATCCTGCTAATATCTCAAAACATTTCACTGTATTTAAGTTATCTATATATTTTACAATATATGCGCCGCAATATTTTGTATATTTTCCGTAAATAGTTGTAAATAACATGCTTTGATGTTTGAGTAGATTACAATCAACTCGGCCGCTTCGCAGGCATCTCATTACGATCCACGGACTAGCATTGAAAATATGCCATAGAGCTGCTCAGGCGATATAAATATCCTATGGACATTAAAAATATACTTAATAACTTGATATTTGGAGCTCTACGTTCTTAAAAGTATTTTACTACAACGATTGTTTAATAACAACAAAGCGGACAAACCGAGTTGATCACTGATATCGTTACTTTGATAATACAACATAAATACACATAACATACCATGCCCAATCCTTTATTATATTCACCGCATACTATTACACGATAATTTTCTTCGCAGGGATGCATTTAAGGATATTCAGAAACACTCAAAAGCTCAAAGATTCGTCGAAAGAGTTCGCTACTTCCATGTATATATGTTGCAATTGATATGTGATATGTTTCGTCTGTCCGTACGGCCATGGACTTTGAACTCACGCGGTATTTGGCCAATTAGAGAGCGCCATTTAACAATAACGCTATTTCAAAACAAAAACAAACGGCCGCAAAGCATCAGGGTCGATAGTGGGCCTTAAAAGCTTCTTAAAAACACTTGTCTTGTATTGTTCTCTGCTGCGTCCATGGTCCCAATTGTAGTAGCTCCTACTGCATTGATATCTCCTACTGCTCACCATCAGAGTCGTGTTGTGGACACAGATGTCTTTATGTTCTTAATTGCCTCAACCGCCCGTGTACCATCGGCGAATCAGATTGCCAGTCGTCTGAGTCTTGTTGTGCTGGCAAATGCGCCAGAGGATCTAATTGCTTAGGCCGTTACTGTTCAAATGACTTGGATTGTTTGAGATCAGAATTGTGTTGTGACCATAAGTGTATTATCAAGGGGTCCATCTGCCTTGACAGAAGCTGTGTGAGCAACTCAGGATGTTCTTCTCCAAAAGAATGGTACACGTGCTGTAACGACAAATGTGTCATTGGTTACAATTGCCTCGGTCAATCCTGCAGCCGCAATTCAGATTGCTCGCCTGCAGAGTCGTGTTGTAATGGAGAGTGTGTTGTTAAGGGATCCGAGTGCGCCGACATTGATTTGACCATCCCTATCGTATCGTATTGGTCACCTTGGTCGTCGTATTCATCCGTAGAAGGTCACTTGGTGGAGCATTTAACTATCGTGAACTTGCTTCACTTCCATTTTCACGGAAGGAGACTAACCAAACACCACAACAACAGAGCGCTGGAGCAACTGACCAAGAGATCAACCAACAGACAAATAATGGTTCTCCTCCTTCATATGAAGATGCATTAAGTGGAAAGACAACTGATGGACAAACTTATAATGACAATGCGAGCCAAGCTTCTACAATATCAAAACAAGATGTGAGCTGCATGATTCATAAATAAGGACGACAATAAATAAGGAGAAATATCAAGACAATTACTAGTCTCAAACATTTATGTAAGTTAAGTTTTCGTCGACCTATATATCTTGCTTAGAAATTTAAACTATTTATATCCAGTAGAGTTGCTTATTTGCTAAAAAAAAAAAACACACACACACACATTGCATTCACTCAGTGCTTCCGTCCATAAAAACTGTAAGCTTACAAAATCATTTCAGGATCTTTATTTCAGGATCATTCGGTACTCGAGTTGAACAATTTGCTTCACTAAATTTTAGAACTCATTCAATATTCACTAGGCGAGAGACAATGCAAGAAGGGATGTGGAGAAAGAAATTTAGCTATACATCATGTTATTGGCTTTTTCTTGAGAGTTTTGTTTGACAAGTATGTCGTTTAATAAAATCAATAATGTTGATGAAACGTTTCTTTTTAAATTATGTCATTATTTGTCACCATTAATTGTGAGCTTAAAATTTATATTTATCTAGCTAAAAAAGACAAATTTTAAATCTACTTTAGGGATTTTCACTGAAATGATCTCTACGAATGTTTTTCGGAAGCCTCCATCGCAGGCAACTCCGATCCTTCCCTAAATTTATTCATTTGGAGGCACTTCGATAACTTGTAAACAATTTACAAATTTGAGTTTACTCATTTCTGGCTAGTAAGACTGTCTTTGTTATAATTTATATCAACATAGAGCATTACTATGGATATGACAATTCAATCATAATATTAATACGCTAAGCGAAAAATGTCCGCGTCTTATTCCAATAAACCCGCCCAGTGTGACACGAAACGAATTCCATAAATGCTAAGAACAGGTAATTATGGTTGCAATAGGGGGTAAATTGGAACGAGAAATTAAATGCTTGCAAAACTAGAAATCAAAGTCGTCTCGCAGCAATCTCACCTCGGCCTCCATCTTGGATTATCATTGACACAGCGAGCCTAATCATTACAAAGAGCAGCCCAAGCTGTATAAATCAATATCAAGAATCATCATTACGACTACAAACATAAAGGCCAAAGCAAGTGAGAATGCGGCAAGTGGAAATGGCTTATAATAATGGTTTATTAAAGTTCTATTGCAGTATAACAACTGAATTAACGAACTATTTACAATAAAAAACTGAATTAACAAATTATTTACAATGAATTATCTAAAGCTAATATAGTAAAGGCTACAAACGAGTACGGGTGGTTCAAACGAGTACGAGTCAGGTCAGGGTCTACTGGTGACTCTGCTACTGGTAACATTGTAACCCAGTACCACCTGCCGCATGGTCGGGTTGTCGGCGACTAAACCGGCTCCCCCACTAACATTCTGTTAGTGAGGAGGGTGGCATGTCACCCAGCAGGACGAAAAATAAGACCTGTCAAAGGGCGGAAGAGCTCGTTTTGAGCCAACGGCCAGCATGCAAAACTGAAGCTTTGCTGAGTGACGTCGAAAAAGCAAGATCTCAAGCCAAGAAAAGATCAAGTGGAAGACCAAACTGCTGATTTATAACTAGATACTGTATTTGTTAGTATATTTTTAGCGTTGTACGTATAATTCTATTATTAGTTATATTTAAGGAGGAGTAGGATATTCAATTGGGACGAAAGTTCAGTTTCCATCTCCTGTCGCAAGTATATACTCTTTATTAGTTGAAAATGGTATCATTGTGACAAATAAATAAACAAACAAACAAACAAACAATTTTTACAAACTATTTATCGTCAAAATGATTATTATTATGCATGATTTATGCATTATTTAATATATTTAAACATGAAGAAGTTTTCAGCTCTTTTGGTTCTGCATTTAGTTACGTTATTATAAAAATATACGTGGTCTTGTTTAGATCTTAAGTTGTATGTCATGTTCCTAGTATGGTATTGTGGTAACAGCATGTTTAATGGGTGGTCCTCGGCTTTAATTTTATCCATGTATTGTACACAGATAAAATGCGAAATGACGAAAAATAAGACCTGTCAAAGGGCGGAAGAGCTCGTTTTGAGCCAACGGCCAGCATGCAAAACTGAAGCTTTGCTGAGTGACGTCGAAAAAGCAAGATCTCAAGCCAAAAAAAGATCAAGTGGAAGACCAAACTGCTGATTTATAACTAGATACTGTATTTGTTAGTATATTTTTAGCGTTGTACGTATAATTCTATTATTAGTTATATTTAAGGAGGAGTAGGATATTCAATTGGGACGAAAGTTCTGTTTCCATCTCCTGTCGCAAGTATATACTCTTTATTAGTTGAAAATGGTATCATTGTGACAAATAAATAAACAAACAAACAAACAAACAATTTTTACAAACTATTTATCGTCAAAATGATTATTATTATGCATGATTTATGCATTATTTAATATATTTAAACATGAAGAAGTTTTCGGCTCTTTTGGTTCTGCATTTAGTTACGTTATTATAAAAATATACGTGGTCTTGTTTAGATCTTAAGTTGTATGTCATGTTCCTAGTATGGTATTGTGGTAACAGCATGTTTAATGGGTGGTCCTCGGCTTTAATTTTATCCATGTATTGTACACAGATAAAATGCCTTCGTTTAGTTATTGTTTCTAGTTGCATATAGCTGTTAAAGCTTCATCATAGTTTACAGACTCAGGGTTTATTATGTGCAGAGCTCTTTTCTGTATAGATTCGATCCTATCACTTAGATTGGTTGGTATTGCCTGCCAAACCGGTACAGCATATTCAAGTATTGGTCTTATCGTAGTTGTGTAAACCCGTAATATATTTCTTTTCTCTACCCCGGCTCGCTTCAGAAGTCGTAGTGAATAAAGTCTTTTGGGTACTTTCTTGCAGGTGTAATCAACGTGGCTGTTCCATCTGAGATCATTATCAATGATTACACCCAAGATCTTGTAACTTGTTACAGAGTCTACTATTCTACTGGATACCAATGATTACCAATATTGATCGGAGCAGTGATGAAATTAGGGTTGGTCATGAAGTTGATAAGCATTTCCTTACATTTGAGAGGGTTTAATTTCATCCCGTATTTAGTTGAGAATTGGAGAATATCAGAAATTATAGATATTGAACACGATTTTTAACGACAATTTTCCTTCAAGCAGCCACCAAGGATTTACGGTTTGCCAAAGATCCATAAACCTAATATACCTCTACGTCCTATTGTCTCTTGTGTGAATACCTTTGCCTATAATCTTTCATCGTACTTATCTAGTATCTTGTCTCCTTTAACAGGTCGATCCGTCTACACTGTCAAGAACTCAGCAAATTGCGTTCAGCAGATCAGAACTATTACCATCTCAGACCACGAAGCTATGGTTTCTTTTGATGTTGAATCATTGTTTACCAATGTACCCATTAAAGGTGCCGTAGAAGCCGCCCTCCAGAAACTCCAAGCAGATGACACATTACCATCGCGAACCAGCCTATCACCAGCCTAGAATTTATTTTAACATCTACATACTTTATGTATGAAAATCGCTTTTACGAACAGAAAGAGGGGGCGGCTATGGGCAGTCCTGTCTCTGCCGTCATTGCCAACTTATACATGGAGACCTTCGAAGAGCAAGACCTACAGTCGTGTCACCAAGAACACAGACCGAGAGTTTGGAAACGCTACGTCGACGATACCTTTGTTGTTGTGAACAGATCACACGTAGATAGCCTACTTGTCCATTTGAGCAGCGAACAAGATTCCATCCGTTTCACCATGGAAACCGAGAATGATCAACAAGATCGCCTTTCTCGACACCTTAGTACACAGGGATCCCAACGGCCGTCTCTACACAAGCGTCTACAGAAAATCCACCCATACAGACCAGTACCTTGCGTATGACTCACACCACCCCAAGTCAGTAAAACGCGGAGTTGTGAAATGTTTATGCCTGATGAAGACTAGCAGATTGCAGTCGAAACGTCGCGGTATTTATACCAATGACCTCAATCGTGAGACAATTGATTAAGTATCCTTTTAATTTTCCTTCAGTTGATTTGTTAGCCGTCGTTGATGGACACCAATTACTTCGTAGCCGGCCTTATTTTGTAAAACTCAATCTGATTGGACAACTGGTTACCATGGAATCGAGTCGTCCAATCAGATTTAGTTTTACAAAATAAGGCCCGGCTACGAAGTTGTTGGTGTCCATCAACGACGGCTAACAGATCAACTGAAGGAATATTGTCTTTAAAAATCGTTCAATATCTGTAATTTCGTGAGGTCTGACTGGGGATCCGTGAACATTTTGCTGGTTTCTGGACAGAAGGATCATTAATCTATGTTGCTGAGGGGATTTTGAAAAGCAAAGGAAGGATTAAACATGATTTTCTAGACCATCGAAGAGAAGCGATTACTTTAGTAAGCCTTTCCATTTTTAAGTACAGGTAGGCAAACATTAAAAAATGCTCTAAAACATTCAAAAACCAGCCAGTATGACACCAAATAAATTTAACAACAACACAGGATTGAAATATGGATTTTTTTCCTCCTATATCTCTACTGTAAAAGTGAATTGCTTGGGCTGCATGTGGGCAGATCGAAATTCCTCCACGGCAAGAACCTTCCAGGCCCAATCTCGTACGCCTTCCAAACTGTGAATCCCCCCCGTGTCGTATTCGATATTGTTAATAAGGCTCACTCGTTCCCATTTCACTTTTAAGTCTACAGAAGGTTGGGGGCCACAAATTAAAGGGCTACAACTACACCAGGTATGCCTCCGTAAGATTCTATTGTACTCTTCATTTGCTGGGCTGTTTCAATGTCATGGTCTGCATTTAAATGGTTTTTCATATGATTCTTTAGCAATGCTGCCTTACGATCGCAGCTTCCATTTCCACCTTGCATGTGGATCTGAAAAGTCTATGCGTTTAAGAGAAATATTATTCTTTACAGCTACATTGTGAATTAGAAGCATATTACTTGCTGCTGAATGGTAGCATCCAGCATCAGTAAATAAGTGAAGGCCAAATGTTCAGGGCTGGATTGGAAATGTTCGGGAACAGTAGTAAATATAGAGATTTGGTGTTAGGTTTGTCGACGGGTCATTTATGTCCATTACCAGCATGCTTTGCGTTGTTAGTTTGATCTGAGTGTTAGAATTCATTCGCAGTCAGTCGTATTATGAGAAATCAAAAAGAACAAAACGCTAAACAATTTAGTAAGAGCGTAAATATCAAATTAAAATATCTGAATGTGTGATTTTTATGGTCCACGAAATTCATGATTAGTCTTTCGCGCGATGCATGCTGGTAAGTGACCATGGGTCTTTGAATCTGTCTTTAAATCATATACTTTATTTTGATTCAAAGCGAGGCTGAAAAAGACAAATACAGTAAATGTATGGATCTGAAAACTTCGAATTCAGATTGGACTTGGCACGTATTCTCTTTGAACACTAAAGTGGCTTTGGCAAAAACCCAATGGTGCTCAAGTGCTCGGTACTCAGTGCTCAATACTAACAATCATTCAAGGGAGCACGGCAGACTGTTGTTTGTGGTTTGGATATATTCGATCTTTTGAAGGTTTTAAATTACAACGATCTTTTCAACGTTTTAAATTACATCAACAGCTAAATTGGTAGATTAATGGGACTATCCGCTAGCAAGGGAAAAATGCGGGCGCGCCTGCCTCTGCGAGCGAGTCCCGAAGGGACGAGGGGGGAGTGAAGCGGTGGAATGATCAGCCAATCACGAATCGAGAATAGACGTTTTTGGGGGTGTGTCTCCTCCTGATGCTCGTAGCAGTTTCCTTGGAAACGGAAACGAAAGCGGAAACGTTTAATGTATGAAATACAAGCCTTGACCTTCTTGTTGATCTCTTCGCTGATAACCCAAATGTTTACGTTCGGATTTTTAATGGAATTTCGAGTTGTTATGGTCATATTGTAAGCTCAAAATCAATAAAATAATATGAACTTCAAGCAGCAGTACTCCAAATATAGGAGGAAATGTCTAGTTTAGTTTAATAATTCTGATATCATGCGAGTAAATATAACAGTGAGTAACAGTATACGTCTTCATGAAATGAAGCGCAATACGTGAGATGCAACAAAGAGTTTCCCTGCAGCCACGGACGTAATTCAGCTTATATTTAATAACTTTACAAGGATACTAATACAGATCTTTTTGCCATGCGACCTTCTCTTCTTCTTTACACATTATTATAAGGACATGAATGTATAGGAACCACAAAAAATCAGTTGTAATCCCGGGTTTTAATAATATATATTCAAATTTGAAAATCGTTGAATATTCAAATAAGTTAAGTTTGTTATGTAAATCTTGTTCATGTAAATCTTGTTCATGTAAATGCGTCTTTCCCTGTTCGACCTGTTCTTCGTATCTGGTTTTCCGATTTCGATTGTTCTCAATTTACAAAATGTTCCCAGCAACGGAAATGTTCCTAGCAACGTGCTACGAGCATCATACTGCAGAATTTCAACAACTTCATTCCCCTTCACCCCTACGGGGCTTGCGGGGAGTTACAACTCTCGGTTGACACTCGTCATTGCTCGTCCCTACGGGACTCGCTCGGCAATGATATTTGTGCCCGCATTTTTACTGGTCAGTCGATTGACGAAATAAGCCGTTTATGTAATTTAAAACTTTGAAAAGATGGTTGTAATTTAAAACCTTCAAAAGAACGAATATATCCAAACCACAAACAACAGTCTGCCGTGCTCCCTTGAATCATTGTTGTTCAACTGCCTGTGAAGGCTAAAAATAATCTGGCCTGAGAAACAGACGTTCTTTTGTTCCTCGATACCCTGTGGAAGGGAATATATATAGCCTAGTTCAAACGTCGCAACTCATGGTGCACTATTTAACGCAAGTGTTTGAACTCATTTTGCAACGCGAGGATCGACTTGGGAACCGTGCCTAATGCTTATGAACCGACACGGATATATCATATATTCGATAGCTATATTATATAGATATAACTATATTCGATAGATGATAAAGTGCTGTTGCTGGTGTTGTTAGCAAGAAATAAATAAGCAGAGATTTTAGTCATATACTACGCTCCTGGAACACCTGGACTGACATTAAACCTAAAAGTGCCCCATCTTTTTCGATGTGTAAATATTAATGCTACTACTACTAAGAACGATGTGCCAAATTACTACAGCTTTGAATCAGTGTGTGTATATCTAGGCGGCAACTCCTTTTATGTTCTGACTCTCGTTTGAAAACTCTTAAAGCTTCTTAAAAACACTTGTGTTGTGGTGATATTGAGACGATTAATTATATTATGGCATGGTCTACTGACTAAGAGTCATTAAGTAAATGGCTTTGGAAGCGGAAAACGTTTGGCGATGGCGTTCAACCTGCTGTTTTTTGCCTATTTGATGTGTAAATATATATGCTACTACTACTACTAAGAACGATGTGCCAAATTTACTACAGCTTTGAATAATGTTTGTGTATATCTGAAATGCCCCAACTCAGCCAAACCTACTGAAGCGTTCCTATCGAGGTTGGAAGGCTTGATTTACTCTTCCAAACTTGGTTCTAAATAACAATTTTCCAGAAGAATAAAATACTGCAATAACAACTGTGCATTTTATAGCGGTTTGAATATGTGTTATTTGGGCTTCCTGTGTAGAAAAATCGGAGTTTATTGATATGAGCTGGTGACAATATCAATGACGTAGTGTCCGGGATAGCGTCTTGCAAGTTTCAATAGTTTCTATCCCGGACACTACGTCATCGATATTGTCACCAGCTCATATCAATAAACTTATATATTTTTTTCACAGGAAGCTCAAACCGCTATAAAATGCACAGTTTTTATCGTAGTATTTCATTCTTCTGGAAAATTGTTATTTAGTACTTTCAATAGAAATAGCAAACAGCAAGGATTTATAGGCACTTTAAATTTGGTTTTAAACCTACAAAAACGAAACCAATATTGTAAATTTCAAAATGCAGACTTCAACCGTCAACCGATAATGGTCCCCAAATCACGATCTGTGGTCAATAACTGATAATGCTATCGTAATAAAATACTTTAGTAAACATTTATAACAATATTTCTGTAAGCAGACTTGGTTTAGCAAATTTCTTTGTCAAAAAAAAACATTGAAAGTAATGTTTTGATTTGAAGCGGTTTTCGAAACTTACAAGCGAATCGATTCATTTATGCAAATTTCAAAACAAATTTGAAATCAAATTTCGATAAACAAATTGAATGTTCTAACCTCGATAGGAACGATTCAGTAGGTCTGGCTGTCATAACATTTGTCTTGTGGTGACACGGAAACGAATTATTATAGAAGCGAAAGAACGTCTGTTTTCCTGAAACACCTGGACTGAGATACTAAACTAAAAAGAACACCGGCCATCGTTTTCAAGGTGTAAAGGTTAATGCTACTACTATTACGATTGATGTGCCAAATATACTACAGATTTGAATAATGTTTGTGTATATCTGAACTCCTTCATGCCCATGACTCTCATTTCAAAACTCTTAAAGCTTCTTAAAAACACTTGTCTTGTGATGACGTGGACACGAATTGTAATATTATGGTCCACTGACTAAGAGTCATTAAGGAACTGGCTTTGGAAGCGGAAAACGTTTCGCGATGGAGTTCAACTTGTTGTTTTTTGCTGTTCTCTGCTGCGTCCATGGTTCCAATTGCATTAGCTCCCTCTGCTTTCGAAACTCCGAGTGCTTACCATCAGAGTCTTGTTGTGGAAACAAATGTGTTAATGCTTCTAATTGTCTCTTTCGTGCATGTGACTCCGATGCAGAGTGCTCGTCATCTGAGTCGTGTTGTGCTGGAAAATGTGCCAAAGGATCTGTTTGTCTAGGCCATTTCTGTTCAAAAGACTATGATTGTGGTAGGTCAGAATTGTGTTGTGTCCACAAGTGTGCTATCAACGGATCCATATGCCCTGGAAGATTCTGTGCGAGCAGCTCAGATTGTTCTTCTCCTAAAGAATTGTGTTGTAACAACAAATGTTTCAATACTTCCAATTGCCTCGGTCAGTCCTGTACCATCGATTTAGATTGTTTTTCTCCAAATCAATCGTGTTGTAACTCCACATGTGTCAGTGGTTCGAATTCCAATTGCCTCGGTCGGTCCTGCAGCCGCAAATCAGAGTGTTCTTTATCGGCCATGGAGTTGTGTTGTAACAACACATGTGTCCGTAGTGGTTCCAATTGCCTCAGTCAGTCCTGCGTCAGAAAATCAGATTGTTCTTCATCAGAGTCGTGTTGTAACTCAAAATGTTTGAATGGTTCCAATTGCCTCGGACAGTCCTGCAGCAAACATTCAGATTGCTCTTCATCAGAATCGTGTTGTAACGGCAAATGTTTGGGTGGTTCCAATTGCCTCGGTCAGTCCTGCAGCCGTAATTCAGATTGCTCTTCTTCAGAGTCGTGTTGTAACGGCAAATGTGTCAGTGGTTCCAATTGCCTCGGTCAGTCCTGCAGCCGTAATTCAGATTGCTCGCCTGCAGAGTCGTGTTGCAATAAAAAGTGTGTTGCTAAAGGAACCGAGTGCGCCGACATTGATTTGACAATCCCTATCGTATTTGGTTCAATTGGTCTCCTTATCTTCACAGCCGTGGTCACCGTGGTCGTCGTATTCATTCGTAGAAGGTCACTTGGTGGAGCATTTAACTATCGTCAATTTGCTTCACTTCCATTTTCACGGAAGGAGACTAACCAAACACCACAACAACAGAGCGCTGGAGCAACTGACCAAGAGATCAACCAACAGATAAATAATGGTTCTCCTCCTTCATATGAAGATGCATTAAGTGGAAAGACAACTGATGGACAAACTTATAATGACAATGCGAGGCATGCTTGATCTACAATATCAAAACAAGGTGTGATCTGCATGATTCATAAACAAGGACGACGATAAATAAGGACAAATATCAAGACAATAACTAGTCTCAAACTTTTATGTAAGTTAAGTTTTCGTCGACATATATATATATCTTGCTTAGAATTTTAAACTATTTATATCCGGTAGAGTTGTTTATTTGCTAAAAAAAACACACATTACATTGTGCTTTACAAAATCACTTCAGGATCTTTATTTCAGGATCATTCAGGTCGAGTTGAACAATTTGCTTCAATTAATTTTAGAACTCATTCGATTGTTTCAACCCAGGGCAATGTTATGTCGTTGTCAATATTCACTAGGCGAGCGAAAAGGATGCAAGAAGGTATGTGGAGAAAGAAATTTAGCTACATCATGTTATTCTTTTTCTTCAGAGTTTTGTTTGACAAGTATGTCGTACAAAAAAATAAATAATGTTGATGAAACGTTTCTTTTTAAATTATGTCATTATTTGTCAACATTAATTGTAATCTAGTTTAGGGATTTTCACTGAAAGGATCTCTACGAATGTTTTTTTGAAGCCTCCATTTCCGGAACTGGCTCCTTCCCTAAATTTCGGGCTTCTTTCTAACAGTGCTTTCGTTCAAAGCTTTTCGTTTTATATAATAATTATATAATTAAAAAAAAAATAGATTTACTGCTGGCCTGCCTAAACGACTAGGTATATTATTTTACTATTGCCAGGCCAGTAGAGTATTGTAATGTAATTATAATCTTTTATAGCTAAATAAATCTTGTGAAACCATCTATGTTCAGTCCGTTTAATTACCAGTTGATCTTGATAATGTGAATTAGTTAGGTCACAAATGGTGGCTGAAGGGCTTTCTCCAAACCTTTATTAATTTCTATTTTGCCCCATATTACTTAAAAAGACCCCTTCCGATGACTTTTTGCCCGTCAAGGTTTTCTTATATAATAAGCGTCGCCATATCTGTGATATTGTGATGTTCATTCTAGTAAATATGTCTTTTACTCATAGTTTAGCTTAACTCAAAGCGATGCTGAAAAAGCCAAAATAAAGTAAATGTATGGATCTGAAAACTTCAACTTAGACTTGCCATTGTACTCTATGGTCATCATAGGAAATTAATTAGGATCGAAACGTTTATTTTGGATGATTGAATTTTTCTTTCCTCTTTGAACGCAAGAGTGGCTTTGGACAAAGAACCAAATGTGCTCACATACCAAGTGGTCATCATTGTTATTGAACTGTCTGCGTGAAGGCTAAAAATAATCCAACTTAAGAAACAAACTTTCTTTCGCTCTTCGTTACACTATGGAAGGGAAGAGGAGCAAAAGAACGTCTGTTTTCTCAGGCTAAATCTATTAATACTTATGGTGATTATAATTTACCTCTTCTTATTATATGCATTATAATGGAGTACATATATTGACCATCAGATATATGTATAATATATAAGTCCATATTATTTGTTGGGAGACAAAATCAGCCAAAAAGAGCCAACCAGAAAACGGCTAGCAGGATGATCCTGCTACGCTGAAACACCTGGACTAAAATGCTGAACTTAAAAGAACCCCAACTTTTTCAATGTAATGGTACTACTATTACGAACGATGTGCCAAATTTACTACAGCTTTGAATTATGTATTAGATAGTTACTGAGGCCGGCAGCAATATTAGATATATTGCAGTCAGCTGAGGGCGCAGCCCGAAGCTGACTGCAATATATCTAATATTGCTAGCCGGCCGAAGTGACTATCGTATATAGTTACTATTCACCACCCTGCCCCATTGTTTTCTCTCTTGCACAGTAATCGGCGGTTTCTTGTGTTTTTGAATATAATAAAAATAGGCTTACCAAACTTTCACGCTGGGCTGGCAGTGTACTGAAATCGGCGTTTTTAAGCGTGATTTTGAATAACTTTTTATAGTTAGGTCGGATCAACTTCAAATTTTATATGTGAAGAGTACACACCCAAAGAAAATAATTCTTCTTTTCACTTTTACAAATGTTACGATTTTTGGCGGGAAAATAACGTCATCAATTTTAGAGGAAAATCTAAAATGAGGGTAATGCAAAATTTTAAAATGCGCATTTGAAAGAACTCATTGAGATACGTTCAAAACCGAAGAGATAATAGTCAAAGTCAAATTTAATCTAAAGTTATAATTTTTTGAATGTAAAATAGAAAACATTTCTAAACTTCAAAAATCATATATTTTGATTAAATTTGACTTTGACTGTTATCTCTTCGGTTTTGAACATATCTCAATGAGTTCTTTCAAATGCGCATTTTAAAATTTTGCATAACCCTCTATTTCAATTTCCCACTAAAATTGGTGACGTCATTTTCCCGCCAAAAATCGTAACATTTGTAAAAGTGAAAAGAAGAAAATTTTTCTTTTGGTGTTTACAAAAATCGTAACATTTGTAAAAGTGAAAAGAAGAAAATTTTTCTTTTGGTGTTTACTTTTCACATGTAAAACTTCAAGTTGATCGGACTTAACTATAAATCATTTTGTTTTTTACTCGACAAGGGACTGGAACCAATATTATGTTAGTACTCTGCTGAATGCAAGGCATTGTGGGCACAACTTAAACTTGTCAAGGAAAACTTGTTCATCATCTACACGAGCAAGGAAACCTTGTCAATATAAAATTGTCAAGGAAATCTTGCTGATCGTCTACACGAGCAATGAAAATTGTCAAGGATACTTGTCAAGGAAAAATTGCTCGTGTCAACGCCGCTTAATTAGTTATAATATTATCAGCCAATGAAAATGTAATAATCATTCAATAGCCTGTCCCATTATTGTTCTCTTTGTTGCATAATAATCAGCGGTTTCTTGTCTCTTTGAATATAATAACAATAGGCTTACCAAACTCTAATTAGTTATAATTTCATCAATTCTATTTAGAGGAATGCTAATGAACTTGATGACATTAAACGTGTTTTTGTTGCAAGTTTTCCATCGGTTGCCTGGGTAGCATAATGGCTTAAAGCGCGGATACAGCAATGCAGAAGGTCTCGGTTCGAATCCTGGCATTGGTACTCAAAGTCTTTTTTCACCAAAAATCGCTATCTAGTAAATTATTTAATGAATTATAAGTCTGATGATGCTTACTAGAATGGAAATTATTAGTTATACACACTTAACAAAACACACTGCAATATGTTTGATATTGCAGAGTGCGAACTGCAATATGTTTGATATTGCAGAGTGCGAACTGCAACATAACTAAATATCTTTGCTTTCAGACGCGGGTACTCAGCAATCAGTGATTTAGTGCAGAGAGAGAACAATGGGGTAGGGTGGTGAATAGTAACTATGTTTGTGTATATCTGAAAGGCGCTAACTCCTTCATTCCCTTGTTTCTCGTTTCAAAACTCTTTTAAAAAGCCCCACTATCAACCGTGATGCTTTGTGCGCCTTGACTTAATTTCGTGTAACACGAAATTATCAAAGTTCATAAGGCCTTCTCAATCCAAATAATCCAAAGTTATCCTGCTAATATCTCAAAACATTTCACTGTATTTAAGTTATCTATATATTTTACAATATATGCGCCGCAATATTTTGTATATTTTCCGTAAATAGTTGTAAACAACATGCTTTGATGTTTGAGTAGATTACAATCAACTCGGCCGCTTCGCAGGCATCTCATTACGATCCACGGACTAGCAATGAAAATATGCCATAGAGCTGCTCAGACCAGGCGATATAAATATCCTATGGACATTAAAAATATACTTCATAACTTTATATTTGGAGCTCTACGTTCTTAAAAGTATTTTACTACAACGATTGTTTAATAACAACAAAGCGGACAAACCGAGTTGATCACTGATATCGTTACTTTGATAATACAACAGAAATACACATAACATACCATGCCCAATCCTTAATTATATTCGCCGCATACTATTACACGATAGTTTTCTTCGCAGGGATGCATTTAAGAACATTCAGAAACACTCAAAAGCTCAAAGATTCGTCGAAAGAGTTCGCTACTTCCATTTATCATATGACCCGTATTTTGCCCGGCGCGCGCTCTTAAGAAAACCTTCGGAAAAAGTCACGTGATGGGGTCCGTACGGCTTTTTTCATCTGGTCCGTACAAACACGTACGGACCAGCTACTCAAAACATTACAAAAAATGGCGCGCGCCTGGCAAAATATACGGATCATATGATAAAAAACTTATTGACTGAGTTAGGTCGGGCCGTACAGAAAAATATTTGGCTCTTGGTCATTTGTACGGACCTCGCTGCGCTCGTTCCGTACGTCATGACCGCGAGCCAAATATTTTCCCGTACGGCCCTCCCACTCAGTCAATAAGTACTTAGTATGTTGATATGTGATATGTTTCGTCTGTCCGTACGGCCATGGACTTTGAATTTGCTTCAATTAATTTTAGAACTCATTCGATTGTTTCAACCCAGGGCAATGTTATGTCGTTGTCAATATTCACTAGGCGAGAGAAAAGGATGCAAGAAGGGATGTGGAGAAAGAAATTTAGCTACATCATGTTATTCTTTTTCCTCAGAGTTTTGTTTGACAAGTATGTCGTTTCAAAAAAATCAATAATGTTGATGAAACGTTTCTTTTTACATTAAGCCATTATTTGTCACCATTAATTGTAATCTAGTTTAGGGATTTTCACTGAAAGGATCTCTACGAATGTTTTACTGAAGCCTCCATTTCCGGCACTGGCTCCTTCCCTAAATTTCGGGTTTCTTTCTAACAGTGCTTTCGTTCAAAGCTTTTCGTTTTATATAATAATTATATAATTAAAAAAAAATAGATTTACTGCTGGCCTGCCTAGACTAGGTATTCTTTTACTATTGGCTGGCCAGTAGAGTATTGTAATGTAATTATAATATTTTATAGCTAAATAAATCTTGTCAAATCATCTATGTTCAGTCTGTTTAATTACCACTGGTCTTGATAATCTGAATTAGGTCACAAATGGTGGCTGAAGGGCTTTCTCCGACCCTTTATAAATTTCTATTTTGCCCCATATTACCTAAAAAGACCCCTTCCGATGACTTTTTGCCCGTCAAGGTTTTCTTACTGATAATAAGGGACGCCATATCTGTGATATTTTGATGTTCATTCTAGTAAATATGTCTTTTAATCATAGTTTAGCTTAAAAAAGCCAAAGAACAGTAAATGTATGGATCTGAAAACTTCAACTTAGACTTGCCACTCGGTATTCTGTGGTCAGTCATAGGAATTTATTTAGGAAACGTTTATTTTGGATGATTGAATTTTTCTTTCCTCTTTGAACGCTAGAGTGGCTTTGGACCAAAAACCAAATGTGCTCAAGTGCTCGGTACTCAGTGCTCGGTACTCAGTGCTCGGTGGTCAATACTCATTACATACCAAGTGGTCATCATTGTTATTGAACTGTCTGCGTGAAGGCTAAAAATAATCCAACTTAAGAAACAAACTTTCTTTCGCTCTTCGTTACACTATGGAAGGGAAGAGGAGCAAAAGAACGTCTGTTTTCTCAGGCTAAATCTATTAATACTTATGGTGATTATAATTTACCTCTTCTTATTATATGCATTATAATGGAGTACATATATTGACCATCAGATATATGTATAATATATAAGTCCATATTATTTGTTGGGAGACAAAATCTTTTGACTTTTTGCCCGTCAAGGTTTTCTTATATAATAAGCGTCGCCATATCTGTGATATTGTGATGTTCATTCTAGTAAATATGTCTTTTACTCTTAGTTTAGCTTAACTCAAAGCGATGCTGAAAAAGCCAAAATAAAGTTAATGTATGGATCTGAAAACTTCAACTTAGACTTGCCATTGTATTCTATGGTCATCATAGGAAATTAATTAGGATCGAAACGTTTATTTTGGATGATTGAATTTTTCTTTCCTCTTTGAACGCAAGAGTGGCTTTGGACAAAGAACCAAATGTGCTCACATACCAAGTGGTCATCATTGTTATTGAACTGTCTGCGTGAAGGCTAAAAATAATCCAACTTAAGAAACAAACTTTCTTTCGCTCTTCGTTACCCTATGGAAGGGAATAGAAGCGAAAGAACGTCTGTTTTCCTGAAACACCTGGACTGAGATACTAAACTAAAAAGATCACCGGCCATCGTTTTCAAGGTGTAAAGTTAATGCTACTACTATTACGATTGATGTGCCAAATATACTACAGATTTGAATAATGTTTGTGTATATCTGAAAGGCGCCAACTCCTTCATGCCCATGACTCTCATTTCAAAACTCTTAAAGCTTCTTAAAAACACTTGTCTTGTGATGACGTGGACACGAATTGTAATATTATGGTCTACTGACTAAGAGTCATTGAGTAACTGGCTGTAGAAGCGGAAAACGTTTGGCGATGGCGCTAAAACTGTTGTTTTTTGCTGTTCTCTGCTGCGTCCATGGTCCCAATTGTATTAGCTCCTACTGCATTGATAGCTCCTACTGCTCACCATCAGAGTCGTGTTGTGGACACAGCTGTGTTTATGCTCCCAATTTGCCTTAACCGTTCGTGTACCATCGAATCAGATTGCCAATCGTCTGAGTCCTGTTGTGCTGGCAAATGTGCCAGAGGATCTAATTGCTTAGGCCTTTACTGTTCACAAGACTTCGATTGTTCGAGATCAGAATTGTGTTGTGACCACAAGTGTATTATCAAGGGGTCCATCTGCCCTGGCAGAACCTGTGTGAGTAACTCAGGATGTTCTTCTCCAAAAGAATCGTGTTGTAACGACAAATGTGTCATTGGTTCAAATTGCCTCGGTCAGTCCTGCATCATCGATTCAGATTGCTCTTCTTCAGAGTCGTGTTGTAACCACAAGTGTATTATCAAGGGGTCCATCTGCCCTGGCAGAACCTGTGTGAGTAACTCAGGATGTTCTTCTCCAAAAGAATCGTGTTGTAACGACAAATGTGTCATTGGTTCAAATTGCCTCGGTCAGTCCTGCATCATCGATTCAGATTGCTCTTCTTCAGAGTCGTGTTGTAACAGTAAGTGTGTTATCAAGGGATCCAAGTGCCTCGACAATATTTACATCATCTTTATTGTATTTGGTTCAATTGGCTTCCTTATGTCCATAGTCGTGGTCGTTGTGATCATCGTATGTATTCGTAGAAGGTCACTTGGTGCCAGAGCATTTAACTATCGTGAATTTCCTTCTCTTCCATCTTCACAAAGGGGAACTAACCAAACGCAACCACAACTACAACTACAACCACAACTACAACCACAACCACAACCACAACCACAACCACAACCACAACCACAACCACAACCACAACCACAACCACAACCACAACCACAACCACAACCACAACCACAACCACAACCACAACCACAACCACAACTACAACTACAACCACAACCACAACCACAACCACAACATAGTGCTGGAGCAGCTAACCAAGAGATGAACGAACAGATCAATAATAATTTTCCTCCTTCATATGAGGTTGCAGTAAGTGGAAAGACAACTGATGGAGAAACTTGTAATGTCAAAGCAAGCCATGCTTGATCTACAATATCAAAACAAGGTGTGATCTGCATGATTCATAAATAAGGACGACGATAATTAAATAAGGACAAATATCAAAACAATAACTAGTTACAAACATTTACGTAAGTTATATAAGTTTTCGTCGACCTAGATTTCTTGCTTTGAATTGTAAACTAATTATCCGGTATAGTGTTGCTTAATTATTTGCTAAAACATTGCATTGTACTTCCGTCCATAAAATCTGTAAGTTTACAAAATAATTTCAGGATCTTTCTTTAGTGTGAAATTTTGTCAATTTAATTTCTATCTCAGACTGTCGAGCTGAACGAATTGCTTTTCAATGAAATAAAAATCATTTGAATCTTTCAACCAATGTTTTGTCACTGTCAATATTCACTGGTCGAGAGACAATGCAAGAAGGGATGTGGAGCTAGAAAGAAATTTACCTACATCATGTTATTCTTTTTCTTTCGAGTGTTGTTTTGACAAGAATGTTGCTGATTTTTCACCATTAATTGTGAGCTTCAAAATCATATTTACAAAGCTGAAATAGAAACATTTTAAAATCTAATTTAGTTGGACCTTCACTGAAATAATCTCTACTGAGAATGTTTTTCTCAAGAAATCTTTGCAGGCACTCCTTTGTAACAGTTTTGTCGTACCCAGTCTCCTACATAGAGATGCCTGCGGAGAAGGTGTAGATATGTCATTGACGTCATTTCCTTAACACAATTAACAGCCTTTTAAGTTGATTAGTATTTTCACCAACTATCCTTTTATTTGTTGAAACTTTTTTTCTTGTTTTTAATGTTTCACTTACCTAAGTATATTTATACTCATATTTGTATTCAAGTTTGTTTTTTGAACTTTAGACACATTCATAATGTATATTTCGCATTGTACTTTCGTTTTATATAATGATAATATAATGTTAAAGAAACAAATAAAGTCACTGCTAACCTCCCTAGATTAGTTATTCTTTTACAATTCACAGGCCAGTAGAGTATGTAGTTTAATTATAATCTTTTCAGTAAAACTAAATAAATCTTTTGAAATCATCTACATGTTCAGTCTGTTTAATAACCAATCTTGGTAATATAAATTTGGTCACAAATGGCGGTTGAAGGACTTTCTCCGACCTTTTAATTTCTATTTTGCCCAATATTACTTATATACATACTTACATATCTGGGTTATTTTGATGTTCATTCTAATAAATATGTATTTTAATCATAGTTTAGTTTAATTCAAACAGATGCTGAAAAAGCCAAAAAACAGTAAATGTATGGATCTGAAAACTTCAGCTTGGACTTGGCATTGTATTCTGTGGTCAGTAAAGATAATTTAGGAAACGTTTATTTTGGATGATTGGGTTTTTCTTTCCTCTTTGAACACTAGAATGACTTGTACAAAAGCCCAACGGTGCTCAAGTGCTCGGTACTCAGTGCTCAATACTAATTAGCAAGTGGCCATTGTTGTTCAACTGCCTGTGAAAGCTAAAAATAATCTAGCCTGAGAAATAGACGTTCTTTCGTTCCTTGTTACCCTGTGGAAGGGAAGAGGAGGGAAAGGACGTCTGTTTTCTCAGGCTTAAAATAATCATTAATTAATTAATGCTTATGGTGATTCAAATTTACCTCTTTTTATGATTATCATTGTTTATAACATATGCAAGTTGAATCGCGCGCTCTGATTGCCTTCTTTTTTGACAAGAAATACATATCCCATAGAGATATCCCATAGAAATTTAATGTGAGGCTTTCAAGTTCGCTATTGCAAATTTTTACTTTTTTTGCGACAAAAACAAATTGAAATGGCCGCTTTGGACGACAGCAACGACTTTCCTGTTTTGCTTTCGACATATTTGAAGAAAATGTTGAGCCAGTGGAGGAAAAAGGCGAAAAACTTGAGAGAAAGGTCGACCAAAACCCACAAAAATTTGCAAATTTGCAAATAGGTGGCGAGCATTGGTTGTTTTTGCATACATTTTAATAAGCAAAAGTTGAGAAAATCAAATCAAATTGCAAAAACTCCATAGAGAATACACAAAAGGGTTTTATTTTAATTCTCTAAATTAAAGAATATAAAGCTCGTTTACATACCTCGATAATAGTTGAAAACAATAGTTTTAGTTTTTATCTTTCCTTGTAAACAACACGGCGGTGAGTTGAGCTATCTTTTGCTGAGAGATATCGTTGCTTTTCAGTTACTTTTAAAAAGCTGTAAAATTCACGATAAGCTTTTCTACAAAGTTAACACCGTTTTTTGAAGTCAGGAAGTGTTCTTGTCTTTCTTTTTCTGCATACAAAAGGTTCAAAAATCTTGAAAAAGGCCGTTTTTTCTCGATTCAAAGTTCTGTCAGCGATCATCATGCTTTCATCTTCTTCATTAAGTACGACACCGATAGATTAAGAAAGAAAGAAAAAAAGCCTCGTGCGACTCTTACGCTACCATCGTGCTTACAGAACTGGATATAGGCACGCTAATTATCGACCATTCCTTTAATAATGGCGTTCATATATTTATCATCATATATGTGTATAATATATAAGTCCATATTATTTGTTTGAGGACAAAATTAGCCAAAAAGTTCCAACCAAAAAATGGCTTACAGGATTGTCCTGCTACACTCCTGAAACACCAGGACTAAAATGCTGAACTTAAAAGAACCCCAACTTTTTCAATGTGTAAATGTTAATGGTACTACTATTACGAACGATGTGCCAAATTTACTACAGCTTTGAATTATGTTTGTGTATATCTGAAAGGCGCTAACTCCTTCATGTCCTTGACTTTCGCTAGAATATTCTTAAAGCTTCTTAAAAACACTTGTCTTGTTGTGACGTTTAGACGAATTATAATATCACAGTCTACTGACTAAGAGTCATTGAGGAACTGGTTTTGGAAGCGGATAAACATTTGGCGATGGCGCTCAAACTGTTGTTTTTTGCTGTTCTTTGCTACGTCTATGTTCCCAATAGCATTAACCAAACACAACCACATCTACAACCACAACCACAACCACAACCACAACCACAACCACAACCACAACCACAACCACAACCACAACCACAACAACTACAACCACAACCACAACCACAACCACAACAACTACAACCACAACCACAACCACAACTACAACCACAACCACAACCACAACCACAACCACAACTACAACCACAACCACAACCACAACATAGTGCTGGAGCAGCTAACCAAGAGATGAACGAACAGATTAATAATAATTTTCCTCCTTCATATGAGGTTGCAGTAAGTGGAAAGACAACTGATGGACAAACTTGTAATGACAATGCGAGCCATGCTTGATCTTCAATATTAAAACAAGATGTGATCTGCATGATTCATAAATAAGGACGACGATAAATAAGGACAAATATAAAGACAATAACTAGTCTCGTATATTTATGTAAGTTATGTAAGTTGAATTTTAAACTATTTATCCGGTAGAATTGCTTATTTGCTAAAAAAAAAAAAAGTAGAATGGACCTGGATTCTTTAATCACTTCTTGCAAGAACTGTACTTTGTACAAATGTTTCAGTGACATTCATTTATAAACATTCATATTTGATATTCGCATTGTAATTTTTCTTCTATATAAAAATATAATTTGTTAAAAACAATCACTGCTGGTCTGCCTATGCTAGTTGTTAAATTATTTTACTATTTGCAGGCCAGTAGATTATTGTAATTTAATTTGAATCTTTTATAACTGAATAAATCTTGTGAAATGGTAATTAATATTTTTCTTTATCAGTTAATTCTAAAGACTGTGTAGTTCTTGCACGTACTTTTAAATGACATCACGCTTCTAAAGTCATCATTGTGATGAAAACTGCCACAGCTAATCAAACTGAACGTCATGTATTTTTTTAAACGTTTTAAATTGTTTCCTTTGACTTCGACTTCGACTTTGACTTATTGATGACGTAGCTTAGACAACTCAGACTTTGATTGTGTCAACATGATCTTGTTTTTTTTTTTTCAATTGGTATACTGCAGGACAAATTAATTTAAGTAACTGAATTAACGAGAACATCATCAATGGTTCTATATGAAAATATCTGTGATCATGAAGCAATTCCTTCCGTATAGAACTATGAACATTTTGAATAAAGAAATAGAAGACGCACACTCGTGCTGTGTGTCAAGTGTTTTATAACTGCATCGTATCAAAGATTTGCCTATTGTTCTGTTGTAACCTCATTAACCTGTTAAAAAAAAGAAAAACATCTCGCGCGCTAATCAAAGTCTTTTGTTACTTCTCACCTACAATACCATATATGGTAATGGCATTGTTTTCTGATACGATGCAGCACAGAAAGTAAAAACGAGGCAGCGTGCTCTATCGATTGGCACGCGGGAATTTTAAGAAGACGATTAATATCAAATATTCTATAATATATGATACAAAGGAATCAACATGCAAACGCGCGTGCATGCTGTACATGTGCTCTCATAAACCAAGCGCCCAATCACAATGAGTGATTTCTACTAACTATTTTATAATTTTTACGTGCATGCGCCCATTAAAATTGTTTATATATATTTTTGTAAATAATTGCCTGTGCATTTGTACAGAGATCATGAAATATTCTTATTGGACTGGATGAATATTGGAGTCTGAAAAAATCGTTTTAAGCTGGAAAGTTTACCATTTTATTTATAAATTTTGACAATAAATGCTTGGACTGCAATATTCACAGCAAATGTACTGTATACTATATTCACACGAGCTCACAATAGCTTGGGTTACCTGTGTACCTAAAGGTTACCTTGCGCACCACACAAAGATACTACGCACAATCCTTCTCTCTATAATTTAATTTGACGACAGGATTTTTTGATATGTTATTAAATATTTTATTTTAAATCTACGTTACCTATATCCAGGATTCTGTATTAACACATTCAATGTTGAAATAACGATCACTACGTGCCTTGTGCACTATATCAATAACTGAGGTGATAAAGAATTTCATTATCGCGCTATTTGAATGACAGATTTGTTCGCTAAAGTCTCTTTGAAATGCCGAGATTGATATATTTCGCGATATTCATTTACAGTGCGACGCGCAAAAGTATGACCACTCATTTAAAGCATGTTTTCGCATACTTCTATGCGCGGGAGTTTGTACTTTAAACAGACACATTTGATGTGAAGTTGTCTGCGTTTACCGTTTAAGGCGTGTAAAAACTCGTTTGGCAGCATAAAGTCGGTGCATAGAAGTACACGATTATATTAAAAGTGGTCATACTTTTGCGCTGTAATGAAGGAATAGAAAACGAGGCAGCGTGCTCTATCGAGTCATAGAGCACGCGGGAATTTTAAGAAGACGAGAGAAGCGTTAGGAGAAGCACGACGCGTAGCGGAGTGCTTCTCAGCGCTTCTCAAGTCTTCTTAAAATTCCCAAGTGCTCTATGACTCAATAGAGCACTGCTGTCGAGTTTTCTATTTCTTTTATAAAATATTCAGTAGTTAAAATCAAACGAATCGACGCTCCGTGCACTGTTGAGTTATAGAGAACGCTTCTCAGCCAATCAGAGCGCGCGATTTATATCAAATATTTTATAACGGGGATTCGAACCCATGACATTTGCAGAACCGGCCAATGCTCTACCAAGTGACCGAGCTTTGGAGCGACATATATAAGTCTTAAAGTTGTTTTTTTAAACTGTCTACAAGCTTTGGGACATGTACTTTGATAGAAAATCCTAAGTGTATATTGTGTATGATATGCTAGTTGTGCTTGTATTTAGATTGGTTTAGTGAGTAGTTGCACTCTCGTCGGTTAATGTATATCCAAGGTAATTAGGTTATTCGTGATTAATGTTTCATGTTTTTAATAGTCAAACATCCCATCAATGTAAACAATGTTATTCAATTTTTTAGTGCAAAATAACCGCACTTTGATTATATTTTATTTAAACTGACCCACAGTTATCAGTCTCTAATATTCTCTTGCGTCCTTGATATACAAGAAGCTTAGAAGAAGAAGGAGGGAAAAGGAAAATTAAAAAATAGAATATACGGGAATCATTTCGGGTCCTATCTCGGGTTTATTTCGGGTCCTCGGATCACTTTGGGTATAACAACAACAGTTTTGGGGATCACTTCGGGTCCTGGGATCACCTCAGGTCCTGCATGGAATCACTTCGGGTCCTGTACAGAACCGTGCCTAATGTTTATCAACCGACAAGGATATATCATATATTCGATAGCTATATTATATAGATATAACTATATTCGATAGATGATAAAGTATTTTAACCGTTGCTTTAGAAATGTTGTCAAGTAACTTGGAGAAATGTTTGGTTTTAATGAGTTTTTGCAATTTTTGCTTGTTGAATGGCATTTGGGTGGTCACGTGACCATACATGTGGTTTATGATTCTTCCGATATTCAATGCAAAACGGGGTAAATAAAGAAATAAAATAAAATGATTAAAAATGTGTCATTAGAAGACTTTTATCAATAGCTTTCGACGTAGGTTTGGAATGGTTGTCCATCATTGATTCTTTAAGAGATATTTGTCAAAACAGGTCACGTGACCAATGCCCTTTTTTACAAATATCCAAATAACTTCACTGATTATTCAGATGAAGTCATGCATTCCAGGCATTTTCATATCCATCTTGGTGTCTTTAACATTTCAACATCAAAAACAATCTTCACAAAATGCATTTTATCCACCCCATTTTCAATTTTTTCATTGCAGTTATAAGGAATGTTTTTCATTGTTTTAGGTCACGTGACCACTAAAAAAATTATGAAAAAGTTAAGGATCCCAATTGCTTCTATGGGTCCCAACTATTATTCTGTACATGTAATATTTGTAGAGATACTACAATTTTAAATAATTTTCGGTGCATTCAAATACCCATGCAAGAAGTAAATAAGCAGAGATTTTAGTCAGTATATACAGACATACTAAACATAAAAGTGCCTCACTATTTTCGATGTGTAAATATTAATGCTACTACTACAAGGACGATGTGCCAAATTTACTACAGCTTTGAATTATGTTTGTGTATATCTGAAAGGCGCCAACTCCTTCTTGCATGACCTTGACTCTCGCTTGAAAACACTTAAAGCTTCTTGAAAACACTTGTCTTGTGATGACGTGGAAACGAATTATAATATTATGGTCTGCTGACTATGGCGATGGTGATGGCGCTCAAACTCTTGCTTTTTGCTGTTCTTTTCTGCGTCCATGGTCCAACATGCATTAGCTCCTCAGAATGCCTTCGAAGCTCCAACTGCTCGCCATCAGAGTCGTGTTGTAATGAAAAATGTGTTAATGCTCCTAATTGCCTCAACCGTTCGTGTACCATCGATTCACATTGCTCGTCCGCATCTGAGTCGTGTTGTAATAGAAAATGTGCAAGAGGATCTAATTGTCTAGGCCAGTTTTGTTCACACGACCCAGATTGTTCGTCGTTAGAAGTGTGCTGTGACAGAAAATGTGTTATCAAGGGGTCTAAATGCCCCGGAAAATATTGTACGAGCAAATTACCTTGTTCTTCTGCATCAGAATGGTGTTGTAGCTACAAATGTGTCAGTGGTTCCAATTGCCTCGGTAAGTCCTGCGTCAACGATTTGCATTGCTCTTCTTCAGAGTTGTGTTGTAACTCCAAATGTGTCAATGGTACTTCCAAATGTTCCAATGGTTCCTCGGTCAGTCCTGCACCTACGATGCAGATTGCTCTTCTTCATATTCTTGTTGTAATAGTAAGTGTATTTTAAGGGATCCAATTGCTTCGACAACATATACATAACCCCTATTGTAATTGGCTCATTTGGCTTACTTGCTTACATAGTCGTGGTCGTCGTGATCATCGTATTCATTCGTAGAAGGTCACTTTGTGGAGCATTTAACTATCGTCAATATCCTTCATTTCCATCTTCACGAAGGGGGACTAACCAAACACTGCCGGAACAGAGCGCTGGAGCAATTGACCAAGATATCAACAAACAGATAAATGATGATTCTCCTCCTCCATATATATGAAGTTGCAGCAAGTGGAAAGACAACTGACGGAGAAACTTGTAATGACTATGCGAGCCATGCTTGATCTACAATATCAAAACAAGATGTGAGCTGCATGTTTCATAAATAAGGACGACGATAAATAAGGAGAAATATCAAGACATTACCTAGTCTCGTATATTTATGTATTAAAGTTATGTAAGTTGAATTTTAAACTATTTATCCGGTAGAATTGCTTATTTGCTAAAAAAAAAAGAGTACAATGGACCTGGATTCTTTAATCACTTCTTGCAAGAACTGTACTTTGTAACACCAAAAGTTTCAGTGACATTCATTTATAAACATTCATATTTGATGTATATTTCGCATTGTAATTTTTCTTCTATATAAAAATATAATTTGTTAAAAACAATCACTGCTGGCCTGCCTATGCTAGTTGTTAAATTCTTTTACCATTTGAAGGCCAGTAGATTATTGTAATTTAATTTGAATCTTTTATAACTGAATAAATCTTGTGAAATGGGAATTAATATTTTTCTTTATCAGTTAATTCTAAAGACCGTGTAGTTCTTGCACGTACCTTAAATGACATCACGCTTCTAAAGTCATCATTGTGATGAAAACTGCCACAGCTAGTCGAACTGTATTTTTTAGTCATGTATTTTTTTAAACGTTTTAAATTGTTTCCTTTGACTTCGACTTCGACTTTGACTTATTGATGACGTAGCTTAGACAACTCAGACTTTGATTGTGTCAACACACTTCTTGGGTTTTTTTTTTCAATTAGTTAAGTATACTGCAGGACAAATTAATTTAAGCAACTGAATTAACGAGAACATCATCCATGGTTCCATATGAAAATATCTGTGATCACGAAGCAATTCCTTCCGTATAGAACTATGAACATTTTGAATAAAGAAATAAAAGACGTTGGACAGCAATATTCACAGCAAATGTACTGTATACTATATTCACACGAGCTCACAATAGCTTGGGCTACCTGTGTACCTAAAGGTTACCTTGCGCACCACACAAAGATACTACGCACAATCCTTCTCTCTATAATTTAATTTGACGACAGGATTTTTTGATATGTTATTAAATATTTTATTTTAAATCTACGTTGCCTATATCCAGGATTCTGTATTAACACATTCAATGTTGAAATAACGATCACTACGTGCCTTGTGCACTATATCAATAAATGAGGTGATAAAGAATTTCATTAACGCGCTATTTGAATGACAGATTTGTTCGCTAAAGTCTCTTTGAAATGCCGAGATTGATATATTTCGCGATATTCATTTACAGTGCGACGCGCAAAAGTATGACCACTTATTTAATGCATGTTTTTGCATACTTCTATGCCCGGGAGTTTGTACTTTAAACAGGCACATTTGATGTGAAGTTGTCTGCGTTTACCGATTAAGGTGTGTAAAAACTCGTTTCGCAGCATAACGTCCGTGCATAGAAGTATGCGATTATATTAAAAGTGGTCATACTTTTGCGCTGTAACGGGGATTCGAACCCATGACATTTGCAGAACCGGCCAATGCTCTACCAAGTGACCGAGCTTTGGAGCGACATATATAAGTCTTAAAGTTGTTTTTTTTAAACTGTCTACAAGCTTTGGGACATGTACTTTGATAGAAAATCCTGAGTGTATATTGTGTATGATATGCTAGTTGTGCTTGTATTTAGATTGGTTTAGTGAGTAGTTGCACTCTCGTCGGTTAATGTATATCCAAGGTAATTAGGTTAATCGTGATTAATGTTTCATGTTCTTAATAGTCAAACATCCCATCAATGTAAACAATGTTATTCAATTTTTTAGTGCAAAATAACCGCGCTTTGATTATATTTTATTTAAACTGACCCACAGTTATCAGTCCCTATTATTCTCTTGCGTCCTTGATATACAAGAAGCTTAGAAGAAGAAGGGGAAAAAGGAAAATTAAATTAAAAAACGAAAATAGAAGAGGAAGATCAATTTGACCTTCAATCATGGTCTTCGCAAAATGGTCTCAAAATTGGGACAGTATACTTCCTACGCAAGGAAAGCGTAAGCTCTAAAGATGCGTTGGAAAAACTTACAGAAAACGAGATAAAAGAGTTTGACATTTCTGGTACTCAGATGAAAGCCCTAGCTAGCGCAGTTAGACGACTATCTGTCATAGATGGTGGACAGGTTGATGGAGAGATTATAGCTATAAATGGAGAGAAAGATTGGATTGAAAACAACGGGGATCAATCTTTGGATAGCAAATACAAAGAACAAGTAGACCAATCTTTAGATATCAAACAACTACACCAAAATAAAGAAAATATAGCTGAAGATGAGGAACACTATCTTGAAGAAGTCGAGGGAAAAGATGATGAAGACAACGAACGCTTAGAGAAAGAGGAAGAAAAAGAAGGCCGAGAAGAAACAAAAGAAGCAGAAGCAGAGGAAAAAGAAGGAGCAGTAGAAGAAGAAGGAGCAAAAGAAGAAGAAGAAGAAGAAGAAGAAAAAGGAGCAGAAGAAGAAGAAGAAGGAGCAGAAGAAGAAGAAGAAGAAGAAGAAGAAGGAGAAGTAGCAGAAGAAGAAGAGAAAGAAGAAGGAAAAAGAGCAACGATTAATGAGATAAGCAATGATAATAACGATAAAAGAAATATCCAGGAAACCGCTACATCCCCTGATAAGGGCTATACTAACTTGGATGCACACATTACAAAAAGCAAAGCCTGTACGAAAAGTACGACTGTCCAAACCAAAAGGTAGGTTATGCTTGCTTGAATTTTTTAGTTTTTTAATTAAAAAAACAAATACAGAATACATAGGTGATGTGTGAATTGGTATTGCGTGCGCGTATGTGGTATACTGATAATTAACAATCAATTGAAACAACAAATGCTTTTATGAACATATTTCCCATTTTTGCCATACAGTTTTATATCTGTGATGTTTTCATTGAAGTTATTTTTTTTCTTTAAATTTTAGGTATATTTTCTTATTTTCTCATCAGTTTTGTAACTTCCCCTTCTTTTCATTTTTTGTGTAATTGCCATCATTCCTTGCCTTTTTCTTTAGGCCTATCTGTCTTTCTTACTTTATGATATGAATTTAGAATTATCCATCTTTGTAATATAAACTTTGTGGGTATCTTTATATAGTTTCTTTTCATTGTTTCTGTTTCTGGAAACTAACCTGAACCATTTAGATTATCTAAGTATAATAGATCAAGCATGGGAAAACTACAACTTGTGTGTTTCTTCCGATATCCAAACACGGAGAAGTTAGTTGAAAAAACGACGCGTGCAAGCAAGTTTTTTTTAACCAACTTCAAAGTGTTTGCATCCCGGGTATGCATAGAGGAAACACTCTTTTAAGTGCTTGCATGATCTGGCTTCTCAAACCATTAATCATTTTTGGAGAAATTCAAAGCAAAGATTTGCTAGAGTTTAAGCTAATTAAGATCATATATCCAAACCACATTCACGCTATTGATTCCCTTTGTTTTGTCTCGTGAATTATTAATGAGTTTGAGAAGTATGTCATGAATATTTTACATATTTACATCTACATTTACCCAATGGTTAAAATTGCGTGACTGAAGGTAGTCTGCTAAAGTAAGCTTATTTTTAGAAAGTACTAATTGATTTTCCATGGAAAAAGCTCATAAATCAATAAGCTTTAAATCTTTTATCTTTACCTGCATGCAACGTTTATCTGATTGAAGAAACAGATGTACATAATATCGGAATTTGTTCAGTTTATGCTTCTGGTAATTACTCGGGTTCAGTCTGAGTCTAAAGTGAAATGCAAACGGTTCTTTTTTTCGTCGTCGTCGTCGTCTTGGTCCTCAAATTGGAGGGTGAGGTCCCAGGCGTTCCTAGCAACAATGACATCATTTCTCATTTGAAGCCCGAGTGAACGCCCAGATATGGCGTCTAGTTGATAATAACTTTCAAGTACTCAACGAAAAACTTCGATCTATAACGGTGATCACTTTCACAATATATATGACTACCTCTGACTCAGTACGCAATGACCACTTCCACACAACGAACACGTACTCTATACAACGACCATTTACAATTACAATAATTACTATTAAAAACTATACTACTATCTATTACATACGTTTACTATCCATTAAACAACCAACCAACAAAAAATTAACCGCCCATAGCTCTGAACAACAACCATGTTTCTAGTACTACTTCCACAACAAATGATCCCTTTACACCAAGTAACTTGAAACAACCACACATTTAGCTTCACAAAACGGCCACCTCTACACAACGACCACCTATAGCTAGAACAAATACCATATTTCAACACTGACCCACTACTTCCACAAGTATGATCCCTCCACACCTTGAAACATCCACGCACCTAGTTCCACAAAACGGCCACGTCTACACAACAACAACCTATAGCTAGAACAGCAACCATGTTTCAACACTTAACGACTACTTCCACAACAATGATCCCTCCACACCTTGAAACATCCACACACCTGGCTTCACAATACGATCACCCATAGCTCTGAACAGTAACCATGTTTCAACACTTAAGGACTTCTTGCACAACAATGGTCCCTCCACACCACTTAACTTGAATCAACAACACAGCTAGCTTCACCGACAAAACAACTACCGTACCCATAGCTCAGAAAAGCATCCATGTTAAAAATGTTTAACCATGCACAGTCTATCACTCATGAGACTGATAAACGTTCAACTGCACACTGAAAACATTTTTCTAATAATTGATTCATGGCTACAAAGTGGATATCAAGCACATCAATGTAATGCAGTTTCCCTTAATTGTTTATTTAATTTATTAATTTCAGTCAAAGTGCATATCAATAATATATAACCATTTGCCTTATCATTGGAGTTTTGTGATTTTTTTCTTTTCGTCTGAAATGCGGCTAACCATATGATTTGATCAATGATGACTACATTTAGCATGATGATTTGTTGTCGTTGTAACCATGCAGACTTGCTGGCGATGAAAACAGAGCTTAACTGGAAAGCTACTAATGTAATGCCGTCATATTTTATGTTTATAAAGACAATCTATATATTTTGCAGCGCACAATTGCGACTATGTCATACAGTGCTCGTCCCACTGAATGCACTTTACAATAAGTGTCATAAGTATACACCCATTTTAATAATCGTTGTCGCTATCAACTACAGTCCACACTATTAAGCCTAGCCTACAAAGGGTGTCGGTATTTCTTCTCTTAACATCGATTTATTCATAGTATATTTTACTTGTACGTGTTATATGATCATAACAAGTTGTTACAGTGGAAGATGATTAAACAAATATTTATTAAAAAAAGTGTAATAAATCACAAATTCTGTTCATATTACCGACATCCTTTGCAGGTTTTAGAGTGTGTACTGTAGCTTTGGCTGCGACAACGATTTTTAAAATTAAATAGATGTATATTATATATTTATTATATACTATACGGTATATTGTACGAGCAGTACATTGCAGCCAAGCAGCGTATGATTATGAAGATATGCCTATTGTTTTGTTGCAATCTCATGCAACCTAAAAAAAAAGAAAAAAATCTCGCGCGCTAATCAAAGCCTTTTGTTACTTTTCACCTACAATACCATATATGGTAATGGCATTGTTTTCAAGATTGCATATGGTATTTCCGATACGTACCCCAGTAGTCACAAAGGGTTCTTCTTGGTTTTGTGTAATTAATGGTTGCGTCCTTAATGGTTTTTTCCAAATTGCTCATACATTTGGTATCATTGTAGACTTCTAAATTGTAGACTTCTAGCTAGATCTCTAAGTAACTTTCTATATTCTGTATTAATCAATTATGTATACATGCTATTATACATATCATTATTGCTTATTTTAGGTTATAAAGCTTAGGAAGGTAGCCCCGGGACAGTACTCCCTTTGTCCACTTGTGGTGATCGGCGGTCCATTTCGCAAATGACCCCTAAAAGGTACGCAGAAATTAAGAAAACTGCCAAAACCTCTCAAAGACTTTTAAGCAAGCAAGAACCCTAATATAAAAGGAACCTAAAGAATACACACAGGGAATGTTTTCAACGTTAACCTTAAAAGGATCGCCGATCACCCTTACTACACTTGGAAAAAGGGAGAACACCCTCTGGAGTCATTTTGCGTAGCGCCCTTCGCAGGGAACTCCTTTTCCTTCTTTTGGCTTCTTTATTGTAAAGGTTTTACTTACTGTGAGGATTTCCCCTCTTCTAACACGGTTTTACCTTATCGTGCTCCTTCTTCCGCATTTCTAAACTGAAAGACCATGGTTGTAATCCCTGCGGGCCGGCGGAGAAGGCTATTGTATAATAGTATACGTATAACACCCATGGCACCCATACTTCTATATATAGTACTATATATGGTAAATGGCTTGTAAGAGCAGGCATTTCAATTGCTTTTGACTGCGATTGACTACATTAATTCAACGTTTAATTACGTATCAAAGATATACAGTAAGCAATCTCGAAAATAATGCCATTACCATATATGGTATTGTAGGTCAGAAGTAACAAAAGACTTTGATTAGCGCGCGATATTTTTTCTTTCTTTTTTTTTAACAGGTTGAGGTTGCAACAGAACTATAGGCATATCTTTGATATGACTCTTAGGGGCTTTTATGGCCTTATCAATATTGCAATGCAATGTCTATCTTCAATTATACCTATTCACAAAAGCACTCTACATTGACCATTTTCTAGCCTACGTAGCGGCTCGGTTAGGGCCGGTGTGTGGTTAGGGAGAGAAGTGGAAGGGAGGGGAAAGGGAAGGAGGGAAAAAATTGCTGCGATTAATCCTTAAAAATCAAGGTCTGAGAAGGTCGTGAAGCCATGAGGTCGTATAGCAGGAAATTACCAAACCACTACATTTTTTATATTTCTTGTGGTTCTTCTACGATCGCGACGACCTCGTTTTGCATGATAGGGATGTCCCGCCAGAGGTCTAAAAACCTGGCCCTAGCTATCATGATTTAAGACACTCAGGGCGTAAAAAATCCATACCCTGGGATTCATGCAAGGCAAATCGTCAAACAAGAACTCTATTTCTTCTGCAACCCTCAGATGGAACTATTGCTAGCTAGCTGTAAATGTTGTATTGTTTGCCATAAAGTTAAACAACATGAGACTTGTTAAACTTCTACTATTGTTTTATACTCCGACGAAGTGCTAATTAAAACTCGAAACGTCAGTAAAGTTTAATATCAATTCTATCGGTTTTACAAATTTCATGTTATTGCCTATCGTTTATATCAAACACCGCACAGCCCTTGCTAGTTTACCCCCTATAGTTTCCATTTATATTTAGCATATATATTTTTAGCAAACCAAAATTAGTTAATCTGTCCGTGCTACCCATTTTCTACTCATTTTTCTGCTTGAGTAACTGTCTATTCAACGAGTTTTATGAAACGTGAAGCAAGCTAGCTTTTATTCAAATAAAACATGATGCATGCAAGGATCGACAGAGTTTATAAACTTTCTTACCGACCTTTCTTACCAAACATGCATGAGATAAAGGGGCGTAACAATGTAAAAAAGCCGTCTCGGCCAGCGGGGAATAAACAGCATGTAATCAAATTACTCGCCTGTATCACAGAAGATTGATAAATATTTAGTCTTTGTTGAGTTGTATTGCTTAATATAACCCTCTGTTTTGTTGGAGTAAATGCCCCCGTGGGGGTTACTGCTAGTCGCTGTTGTCAAAAGATGCGGCACAATTAAACACAGCGTCCGCTAAAAACAAATACTGCGTACTATTCTTCAGGAGCACTATAGAAAAAAATAGATAGTCGATCACGCGTGTTTACGCTTTACTTCAGTAACTTAGAAACGGCCAAAAGCAGCGTCGTTTCATGCTGAACGTTTACGCATAAGGAGGCATTTCAAGACTGAGTTTTAATTTGTTTTCCTAATTACGAACGAGTAAGTGTGTAATTCATATATATCATGCATGCATACATTTGTCTCACATATTGCTGAAAACTATTATTCTTATCTGTATATTATAGTTCTCCATATACTATTGCTGTTTTAAAACTAAGAAGCCCTAGCTATACAACGTTCAAGCAATCTGTAAGATGCAACCGATCACGAGTGATTACGTTCAGCAAATGTATACTAGTACTGCATACTGTTCAAATCTCTCGGTCAAAATGCCATTCGCCGCAGGGCAATTAGAAACTGACATTGCACAGTTTATAGATAGCAGATAATCGGAAAGCATTTAATCGTAATATTGTCGATATTTCTAGAACTTTATATTATTTCGGTAGATCTTTGGTAAATGCAAATATTTCTATACGGCTACGTACGGGCATAGGATTCTAAGTGATTTTATACTGATAATTCAAAAGGCCTTTCCAAATTACCACAACAGATTATATCTTAGGGCTATAGAAATGTCCTACGATGGAATGGTTGTTTTTATTTTTTTTTATTTATTTCGTTTATTTTTTTCATTTTACATTCCGTTTGTCAGAGGACACTGTTACACCAACTTCAATAACTCTTGTCGCAGCATTCAGTCAACACTGAAATTTGCAAAGCATGTCGGTAACATTTTTACTGCAAATTTGCAGCCGCTTGCCATATGCATGACAGATGGCATTTAACTAAGAAATGAAAAAATAAAAGACATTAAATAGGAAACGAAGGAGGAGGAGCCGAAAAAAAGGAATTTTGAGAGATTGCTAATATTAGTTGTAGAAGAAGACGAAGCTGAGAAGAAGAAGATATAAGAAGAACAAGAACAAGAAGAAGAAGAAGAAGAAGAAGAAGCTGAAGAAGAATTAGAAGAACAACAACAACAACAACAAAAACAACAACAAAAACAAAAACAAGAAGAAGAAGAAGAATTAAGAAGAAGAAGAACAACAACAACAACAACAACAAAAAAAACAAGAAGTAAAACGAAGAAGACGAAACTCAAGAAAATGAAGAAGAAGAAGACGATGAAGAAAAAAGAAAAACAAGAAGAAAAAAAAAACGAAGAATGAGACGGAAAGCCAGAATTAGAAGAAGAAAATGAAGAAGACTGAAGACGATGAAGAAAAAATAAGAACAAGAACAAGAAGAGCAACAATCACAACAACAACAAAAAAGAAAAAAAGAGGAGGACTTCAAGAAAAAAGGGAGGAGAATCGAATGATAATAATAATAATTTATTCACTGCAAAACTCAAATATCAATTGTTGAATTCCCAAATGCATATTATACAAGATGGTATACTGGGAAAATCTGCCCGCGGTAAAGCAATAACTAGTAGTCTTATGAAGCTATCACATAACGGGCTACTACAAACCTTCGCGCACATGTTTCCACACATCCAAACGGCCAAACATTCACCACAAAATATGATATTCATAAACACACGCGAAAAAACATTAATATATTTCCCATAAAGCTCGCACTGAGCTTAGTTCTTTCCTGACAAATGAATAGCGGATTTGTTGAATTTTGTGATGGAGATTTGTGAAGGATCGAATGTCATGTTAACACAATCGATTATTTTATCGGGATTTATAATGACAGCAGGCAACAGCAGCGACCCGGTAACGATTCATGTAAAACCACAATTCAATGAATGAATAATCAAAATAATAAGCATTCATATATCATCGCCTAAACTCATCCACTTACTGCAGGGCAGTAAATTCGCCTTTTAGCGTGAAGTAAGCCATTTTCGTGATACATCAACTGGACGAAAAAAATATTCTAAAGCAAATAGAGTTATTTTAACGATTGTTAATCACGCGAGTTTTCAGGTAAGCTAATTATTCAGTATTTGTAGTGAACAAATCCGCTTGTGAAATTCATATTAATCTTTAGTTAATTCCTTTTAAATGGGAGTCCATTTAAAGTTACTTTAATGGGAGAAGAAAAAAGTGTCTAAAAATGTATATATACTATATATGAAAGGACTTTTTAAAGCGTTTCATTTCATTTTTTGACTAGTTAATAGAAACGCATTTGATTTTACATATATATGTTTTTTGTAATCAAATAAATGTGATGTATTTGATTCAATACTACAGCTGCAATTCCTGATCTCAGGGCAAAATAATTCCAAGTCTTATACTGTTTCTCCTTCGAGGGATATGCTTCAATTCACTTAGTGTCGGGACGGTCTGTTTGAATGTCAATTTTTCATCTTTAAAGTATTCGCTTTCCATTCATTTAAGCATAAATTGTTTTGGAAATCAATATAATGTAATACCCGTGTTTCTTGTTAAGTTAACTGGTGTTGAATTACGTTTGTGAACGAATTAAAATTCACTCGGAAAAAACACAAAATGGCCGCCTATAAAACCATAAAAAACGCGCGCACCAATTAACCTATATATTATTATAGAACTCCCTCTGCCTCAAAATGATTCTGTTCGATGAGCCATCGTCTTTTTTGATTATACGAACGGTTCTAATCTTTGAGAGCGACCAGAAATCCCCCAAGAACCTCATGAATAATTAATGATTTGATCGAACAATAGGCGTCAAAAATGGTTTACATTTTAGAGAACAAAAGAAACAAATATTTCATTAAAGTAAGAAGCCCTTACTTATTGGGTTCATTATGTTGGCTTTTCAGAAGCATTTGACAGGCGAGAGCGTATTCCAGCAAACATGGCTTTCCTTTTCCTGTGAAATTCATATTTTACCGGAAGTTCGTCAAAATCGGAAATGCTGGTACTTGTTCGCCTTTGCGCTACCAGAAAATAAATGCGGCTCTCTGATTGGTCAATAAACAAAAGAGACCTCTTACAATCAATAATAGCTGAGTGAGCAGCCAATGAGAGGCGAGTTTGAATCAAGTAGCAAGTCCAAAATATTGCACTCGTTGCCAAGTCAGCTTTATAATCACAGTCTCCATACATCCGTAAGATTATTTCTAGCACAGGTGGTTTTGGGCCTCAGCGGACTTAGAATATAATATGAGATTATGATTATTGTCTCTTTGGGCAAATTTGTAGCCGAAAATTCATTGGTCGCGAGTGTAAGATTTTATTGGGGCTTGTGAAAACGGGAAACAACGTCAGACCTCTCTCGCCACTCGCTCTGAGGTGGGTGCATTCACTTCGACTGAATTTCGCCTTGTATTTTTTTCACGTTTCTGTCTCTGGCTGTTTATAAAAGAAGGAGTTTAAATAATTAACGCTAGGTCTTCTTTTTCAGTTGCCTTTCGAGCTTTAAGAATGGAAGATGGCATGATGAACGGCGACGGCGAGCGTTCTCTCACCCGATCAAGTTCACGAGGTTCGATGAACAGAGACTCTTATGGCAGAACCTCTCTCCTTCGACGAAACCAAAGCCTCAACGCTAAACAGATAAGCTTCTACCGAAATGGCGACAAATTCTTCCGTGGATTGAAACTAGCAGTGTCAGGCGAACGCTACAAGGAATGGGATTCGCTTCTAGCAGAGCTTTCATCTAAGCTCGACCTTCCGACAGGAGCTGTACGATTTGTCTTCAACACCGAGTCTAGCAAGATGATAACCGATGTGAACGAACTACAGTATGGTGTGAGCTATGTGTGTTCGTCTTCAGCGTCTTATAGAGATGTCGAAGGAGGATATGGTAATGAGGCTCAACCTCAGTGGTCTCTACATAACAAAAAAGCTATGAGAGGCGAATTGAACAACTGGACCGACCCCAAATTTGCGTTAGAAGATTCAAGTCATATAGGCGGCGGACCAAGAGATTTCATCAAGCCTAAACTAGTGACGGTAATAAAGCCAGGAAAACCACCTCAAAAGAAAGTTACTATGCTGTTGAATAGTAAGACAGCAGCCTCGTTAAATCAGGTTCTCGATCACTTGTCGGCTAAAGGAACCCTTGGTAAGGTCGATAGGCTCTATACTGCCGTTACAGCCAAACAGGTAAAGCTTTTCTCGTTTCTACGCTCGACAATTTTCATTCTGCTCATTCATGCATTAAATATTTATTGCTAATGTATGGTTTTACCTCTCGCTTATGAACGTCTATTTTCTTTGGTCTCATCAAATAATATTTTTGATTTGAAGATTGATTATTTGGTTATAGTTTAACGTCAAGAGGGGAATGTGTCGGTGTTTTGTAGAATTTTCCCGAATTTCTTTCTGCTGTCTGTCTGTTGCTCAACCTTATCAAAGGATCGGGATTCGAGGTTTTTTGCGATTGATCTTTGCACATACCATAAAGTGTAGGTCATCAGATTGGCACATATTCGACAGATCGTATTCACCTTTCGCAAAAAAAAATATAAATTATATTTAAATACTTCATTGGCACGCCCTGAGTTTTGATGTGTTTTAGTTAAGATACAATAACTCAAAGAAGACCATTGTTGGTTTTCCGAGATTGCAGGTACTTTCTTGTATGAGAATCGATGAGAATTCCTTAGCATTTCTCTCCTCTATTGTACTGTTTTATCGACAAGTTTACCATAGAAAGCGCCCATTATTATGTCAATGTCAATGAATTGAATAATGTTTCGAGTTGACGATTTTAATTCTGTTGTATTGAACAAAACTTATTGCCGCCACGTGTCCTTGTAACACTCCATAATTCATGAAGGAACATGAAATCTCGAGGGATTTACTATCCAATGGATACCAAATTGTTTGAGAAAATAAACACAAAAATATCCTAAAAATTCCTTCGGTGAGTTTAATTGGTTTTATACACTTTAAGTGGCTGTCGTCTTTTTAAGTGTTTTAAGAAAAAAACTCTCTGATTCCTCTCTGTTTTATTTACTATTATTAAAAGTCAGCAGGCTATAAAATCAAACTAGTTTCAAAACCGTCGATATTATTTTTAGTCGATCACGACCACAATAACCAAATCGTATCCAATCGAAACCCATCGAAGCAGAAAACCTTATGGCCCACAAATCTAAATGTAAACAAAATTTGCCTATTTGTTTGAATAACTTGTTATATATTGGTATCCATTATTGTGCTGGGCTTTAGCGTCTAAACAATATAAAAACATTTGTTTTTCTTGTCCAAAAAAGTTATACTTCTAGACACAGGAAACCTTGGTTGGCCCCTCTTTGAGAAAAGCTAATGGGGTCATGATCTGTCAGACAGTTAAAGCTATAATTACTAAAAAAACCCTCAGAATAAACTATCCCTATACTTGGCAATAATAAAACTTCTCTTTGATTTGTCAATCAGATAGCCCAAAGTTCATGTCATTAGTGATTGGATAAATTCTTCCTCAGAAGAAAAAGGGAGGAAGATCGGTCAAGATACTAGTTGCCACATATTCTAACTCTTTGTTCTCCTTGTTGACAAACATAAACACATGTGGTTGAGATAATGACATCTCATTTAGCCCATACTACTCTATCGGTGTCTGCACACATTGGACTAATCCTACTGAAATATATTATGTTCTTAGTTCATCAATTCCAGGGTATTTTTTTATAACAGATGGTGTTTTTGTCTGAGAGCTGTTGTTTTTTCGCTATACATGCTGATTTCCATATTCGTTTGAACCACTCCTTAACCATTTGATATTCAAATTTTTTTAAAGTATTATGTCTGAGCTTGTTTTGGCATTTGTTTTCAGTTATCTCATTGCAAATAATCATTCTATCTAGCCTTTTTATATCAGATAATTCTAAAATTACCAAACACAAGTACTTTTTTGTCTTGTGAATAATTTTTTTAATCTTACTAAATTTCTTTTTTTTTTAAATTTCCAAATTTCATCTTAATGAAACATGTGCTTGCACTTCCTACATTTTAGGAAAAAAAATTAACATTTTACATTATTGTATAATTTGTATCCTTTGACATACCATACAACACTGTAGTTGATCAGAGTATTATTTAAAGTATTTGCCACAGCAAATGTTGTAAAAAAAAAAAACTTTATTGTATAGTTTATGTGAGAGAACATCACCTGCAGTATGGATGAAATAATTTTAATCCTTTAAGAACTACATTAAGTGGCTCATAAATTAATTTTTATGATGAATCTAAATGAATTTTTTTATGTCCATTAGTCCAACTGAACTCATAGCAAGCAATACTTGATATATTAACTACAGATGGAGAGTTATTCTCAATATTGTATACTTTTATGCATTTGGTTGCATTAAGGCGTGGCGTGGGGTGTATGTGGCTTTGTTAAAATGTTTCCATCGTTACTACTATCAACTAAAGATATCTCTATCGTTTAGTAAAATGAATAGTATAAATCATTCTATTTGATCACAATCATCTGTTTGGTTTATTTTTTGTCCGTGGTCTATGACTGTGCTTTTGTTAATGAATATTCTTATTTTAATTTGCTGGTAAATTAAATTTCTGTCACAGTTACTATAATGAAAAGTTCTAGGAAGCATTCTGTCAAAATCTGTGATCGGTCTGATGAATATCTTTGACATGAAAAAAAGGGTGTAAAAATTGGGCTTTAATGACTGTATAGTTTTTGTAATAAGACTGTTATCAAAGCATTTTCATTTAAAAATACTGACTATTAAGGAAAGGAAGAGAAGTAGTTTTTTCAAATTATTAATAAAATACAATTTAAAATATATGCATGTAACATATAGATTTGATGAAAATTTAACAAAAAAGAATTGGATAAAAAATGAGAACTAATTTTGATAGTGATTGCACCTGCCATAATGATTCATATATCGTTGACATGTTGTTAATGCTCGCATTAGGTTTTCTTTTTAGTTACATGCTAAACTTGATGTTTCTTAATTGACTATTTTCCTGAGTGCAGCATGTTTCCTTGGCTCCCTTCATGTGTGATGATTTCAACATCTTTCTACTCAAAAACATTGACTGATTAAGACTATATTTGGTGTTGCATTATCACAAGAGACATGACTCGTAGAATACTAAATGGTTTGTGTTCTGTATGTCTCGTTCATACATTTAAATTGATGGTTTTTAAAATTTAGATTTTACTTGGTGGCCAATCCTTGTGTTTTACCCAAACATTGCTCACACGCTGAACACACAGCGTGAAAATATATATACAGAAATGTCAGTGGGTGATAATGATTCTAGTAAAATATTTGCAGCACATGACATTTTTAAACAGTTTATGTATGAAGTAAATTTTTCTGGTCTGTCATTTCTTCTGTATTCGAATGAAATGGCTCAATCTGAAAACACAGAATCAAAATCAACAATTATGTAGAAAAACTACATACATGTAGTTTACTGAATGGTTTATGTTGTGTAATTTTCATAGTGAATTGTTTATGTTGTGTAATTTTCATAGTGAGTGGTTTATGTTGTGTGTAATTGTTCATAGTGAATGGTTTATGCTGTGTAATTTTCATAGTGAGTGGTTTCTGTTGTGTAATTTTCATAGTGAATGGTTTATGCTGTGTAATTTTCATAGTGAATGGTTTATGTTGTGTGTAATTTTCATTGTGAAATGGTTTATGTTGTGTGTAATTTTCATAGTGAATGGTTTATGTTGTGTGTAATTTTCATAGTAAATGGTTTATGTTGTATGTAATTTTCATAGTGAATGGTTTATGTTGTGTGTAATTTTCATAGTGAATGGTTTATGTTGTGTAATTTTCATAGTGAATGGTTTATGTTGTGTAATTTTCATAGTAAATGGTTTATGCTGTGTAATTTTCAAAGTGAATGGTTTATGTTGTGTAATTTTCATAGTGAATGGTTTATGCTGTGTAATTTTCATAGTGAATGGTTTATGTTGTGTGTAATTTACAAAATGAATGGTTTATATCATGTGTAATTCTCATACACTTAAGGCTGTCTTTTAGTCATTTTAAATTTCAAATTTTTCCTTGTCAATATTTGATATCTCGACAAGCCAAAGCTTAAATTTAATACAGACAAAGATGAAGAAATAGCCAATTAAAAATGAGTCATAGTCTTTTCCCCCAGCCATTATGTATATTGTTGTTTTATTTGGGAAGTAGTGTCTTTTATGTCTAATAATGTTTTTACTGATCAATATACAGTAGCCAAACCACAATTAAATGTTAATATGACTATCAGTAAGTCATGAGAGATATTTTTAAAATAACTTAGTCAACGGTAATTTATTAATTCCCAATTTTTCTTTTTGGTTGGTATATTCACAATTAACGGTAATTGCTGTGGCTTGTCATACCCCAAAATAAATGAAAAATGCTCAGATCTCAGGCCTTTGTTCTGTCACTAGGGCAAATAATGAAATCAATGTAACACATTTTACCAGATATATCAAGACCTAATAAAGTAAAAAATAATTAATCTTCGGTGTCAGCTTAATTCCGTCGTCAGGTTCAGATAATGATTTGAATAAAAGCATCAAAACTTTACAAAAATCCATAAAAGTAAAGTTTGTATCCTCCGTGTAACGGCTAGCCGTTGGGAGTAGCTGGTCTGGCCCAAACGTCCAGCCAGCTATGAAATTGTTCCTTCTTCATCATCATTGACCTGATCTGGCCTCTGTCGAGGCCCGTCCATTTTTCTAATTTTAGCCAGCGATCGTGTGAGTATTTACGTTGGTTTTTGGCGAAGAGTATCTGCTTCTGTGGCATGAAATTTTCCATGCGGACCACATGACCGAGCCAACGCATCGTTTGTTTCCGGATGAAAACGTCAAGACGACCAGCACCGGTGATGCGGTAGATGTCATCGTTGTTGTAGATGTATGCGTAGTCCCACTCTTGTTTACTGATGCGCTGGTTATAAGCTCGTAGTGATTCCTTCTTGTTGCGCGTGGGTGGGCTGTTGCGCCTCTTGTGGCCTCCTTTTATCATACTTCGTAGCATTTTGCGCCACACTACCTCTAAGCTGGCCAAATTCTTCTCGCTAATATCCCATGTATGTGCGGTGTACGTGAGGCGCGATCGACAATAGGCCTGTAGGAAGTTACGTCGAATACCCATTTTTATGCGGTGGTCAGTCAAAACGCGTTTAAGTTCACTGTACTTGCCCCATGCAGCAGCTATGCGCTGTGCGGTCATAGCTGTGTCGTTGTTCGGGTCAATGTTCACGCCCAAGTACTTGAACACTTTGGAATTCTTGATCTTTGTCCCGTTGAGCTCTATCAGATTTTCCTCCTCGTAGTCTGTTGAGTTGACCACCTGCGTTTCGGTCTTCTTCACTGATAACACAAGACCGTATTCTACCAGGGTGTCGTTGATGATGTAAATTGCTACTTGAATGGCCGACTTGGTGCTGAATAGGAAGGCAGCATCGTCTGCATATAAGATCTTCTTGATCCAAGTGTGACCATTGGCATGGCATGTTGTCCGTTGTGTTCTATTTGTACATTCTCCTGGGATGCAGTACTCAAAGTGAATGCCGTACGCTATGCCAAGTTGGTTGGTTAGGCGACTGTCGATAATGCGTGCTACAAAATCAAGGTATACATTAAAGAGAAGGGGTGACTCAATACCACCCTGCCGGCACCCCTCTTGTATGTTGATCTTGGTATTGTGTCCTTTGATGGTGGCGGTAGTTCCTGTGTATATAGCTTTTATGAGGTCGATTAACTTGTGGCACTTAAAGCGTTTGTATAGTAGGTAGAAAAGGAGTTTCCTTGGTAGTTTATCATACGCAGCCGTTAGGTCGACATACAGGATGTAGATTTGTTCGTTGTATTTGGTAATACACTCATGGAGTATATGTACTGCGTCTGCACATGATGAGTTGCGCCTGAATCCACATTGTGACCAGTCGAGTAATTTGTTATAGGCGACCTCTAGTCGCTTGCAGATCAGCATCGGTAGTAACCGGCTCAACGTACTGGTCACACTCAGTGGCCTATAGTTGGCGGGATCACAGTGTGCGCCTTTTTTATAGAGTGCTGTTATCTTGCTTACGCACCAAACTGCTGGAACCTGAACGCACTGCCAAATCATCGCAAAGAGGAGCACGAGCCATTGTACGAGTTTTACCGCATCAGCACCATACTTTATCTGTTCGTTTTTTAGGCGGTCACCAGCGCCCTCGCATCGTCCATTCTTCATCATTCTGATAGTCTCCCCTATTTCTTTAGGTCCCGGTGCAGTTTCGTTGATGTTATCTTGGGCCTCCAGTCCTTCTTTTACAAAGTCCAGTTCTTCAGCATTGACCAGGTCGGTCGGTATCGGGATGTCTCCTCTGTCCTGAAAGTGTTTTGTGAAGTGCTCCGAAAGAGCAGCCTTACTACATCCGACGACCCCGTTGTTGTGCATACCACTGGCCATTTTTCGTGCCGCCTTGAACTCCTGAGATACTTTTTTTTCTTCATGTAGGGTGTTGATTTCGTCGCTTTTACGGCCATAGTATTCATCCATTAGGGCTTTTCTTTTGGCCCGTAATTTTCCTTGGAGCTGTTTGCGTTCTGCAGTGCCCGCGGCAGATTGTCTCACCCGGATGCTGAGTTCTTTTAGCGCATCGTCTTCCCACGGTTTGTTTATGGGTGCATGGGTGATTTGAGGGCAGACTACTGTGGTGGTATGCTGCACTGCTTCGACTATATAGTCGCAGATATCGTCAACATTATTGGCATCTTCCACATCGCCCAGCTGTTCATTCAGTGTTTCCACATACTCCTTTAGCTTATCTGGGTCATCCATTAGGCACGTAAGGTTGATTCGTGCGCGTGTATGTTTGCGTGGTAGGAATCGTTTTATCGCTGCCTTAGACTTTGGTATCCTGAGTTTCATTTCGAGCGCTGCGTGGTCTGTATCGAAGATGCCGTCCATGTTGCCTCTTCTTGCGCGTATATTGGTTACCATCTTTGATATGAAGCCACAGGTTAGGAAGTAATCTAGACGTTTCCAAACGTTCTTACCTACATTGCTCCGCCAGGTGCATAGGTGGATTTGGCGTACACGGTGGCGAGTGTTTTCGATTTTCAGCCAGTTAGCCTCTGCGAAGTTTAGAAGGCGCTCTCCGTTGTCATCACTATTGGTGTATTTTTCGAGATGGAAACTACCAACACACCTATAGTTGCCGGTCGTCGCTGAGCCAATCGTGCTATTAAAGTCACCGCCGATGATTATCTTGTAGCTCTTTTTTAACGTTGTTATATGATTCTTCAGTTCTCGCCAGAACAGATCTTTTTGCGAATCCTTGGCCTCGTTTGTGGGGGAGTAGACGGAGACAATGTTCAAGCGTAGGTTGTCAACAATCGCTTGCATAGATATTATTCGCGGTGACACAAACTGCACATCCTCCACCTTGACGTCGCTAGTCACCATGATCGCAACACCTTGCTCACACCGTTTCTTCTGGCCTGAGTAGTACAGTTTATACCCGTCGATCTCCAGCATTCCAGAGCCAGGTCGCCTTACTTCCTGCATCAGTGTGATTTTGTATCGTAGTTTGTTGGCCTCAGCCACAATTTGACCCAGTTTGATATCGTGTTTCGGTCCCAGTGTACGTATATTGATGGTGGTTATCGTCGTTAGCCCATTGCTGTTTGGGATTTGTGGAGCGTTTACTTGGCTGGCTTCTTTCCTTTTTTCTGTCATCATGTTATCATCAATGATGATTGTCATGCTAAATTTCTTCAGTATTAGATTACGAGGAGAGGGTTACTGAATCCCACCTGCCTCTAGGGCGATATTACTCGCTCACGTGTACTGTACAACTTTGGTACTCAATCCAGGGTGTAGGTAGCCCGTTTCATAGAGCAACCAGAATCTGGTAGGGCTGGACCTAGTTGTAACCTTATCGTACACGACACACCCCATATGTACATGACAAAATGAACATTCATCCTTTACAACTACAAAATGAAAATAAAATATTTTGCCTTGTACATGTATATGACTCTAGTTTTGATTTTGAAAGTGTATTATATAGGCTCTACTTGGTGAAAAATATTTTATTTTAATCTTGAACGTGGTCATAATTAATATTCACAGTGCCAGACAGCTTAGACATTTGCCAGTGTAGTAGACAGAATACTAATATTTTTTGTTATTTTAGTTGATTGTGAGTAATTTACTTGTCCCCAATGTGTCTACATCAAATGTATTTTTATTGTACATTCAAGTACATACCAAAAATTCAATATAATATTTCAAAACGTTCAAACAATTTCAAGTGACTAATTATCATCTAATGTAATGTTTTGTGTTTTTATTTCCCAGATCCGTACACTGCGTGATTTGTTTGATGAAGACATATGCTTTGTAGCTTTAACTTCCAATGAAAGACCCCCTGAAGAAGGCTTTGACTTGGAAATTCAAAGTAAGTGTTTATTTTAATCTCAAATACTCCTGTTTTGAGTTTGTCATTGCACAGCCTAAGCCTTCAATGATTGATAGCATGGGGAGTATATTTTATGTATACATTAACATTGAGTTGCCAATGATAATGTTAGACATACAATAAAATACCACTCGTTCTCACTGTATGCATTTACCTACAATTATTGAGTCTGAGGCTAAGCAATAAGAGGCTTGAAACTGGTATATTGTTCTTAAACTAAAAATGAGTGCTGTATTTCTTTTATATAGAAAGTGTATTATTTAAATGCACTTGTCATTGGGTTTCTAATTCCTCATATTTATTTGTATCATAATATTATAGCTTTTATAATATATACTAGTTATACAACGGTTTTCAAGCATTCTGATTGGCTGGATTTTTTTATCAACATCGATACATTGATGTTCTGAATCAACTTGAGAAGAAAAAAAAGCCCAAGGGGTGTATGATTTGTTTTCAAAATGTTGAGCTTCCTAAGTGGTTTGCAATACCCTACCATGTGCAAATTGACCGTTATGCACTGTTTAGTTCAGAGGGTCATTAGACTGTTGGTGAGACGTGTTCTGAATACAAAATAGCCATTTATCAACCATAATTTGAATTAGCATATACAATCTAGAAACAATAAATTTGTAAGAAAAAGTTACTTCATTGGTCTAGACGTTTTGGCTATTCTAGATTCAATTCTCTATCTTTGTTTATTTTAGTCAGCACAGAAATTCTGTCAATTGATTGGTTTTAGTAGATCCAATTTAATTCTTTGTATGGGTGTTATCTAAGGTCTAGTTCAAACATCACAGTCTAACATGTGCCGAATCGAATGCAGATGAGCAAGACCAATATGTTTGAATGTATTTGCATTAGATTTGAACTACGCCTAATAATTATTATTAATATTGCTATTTTACACATCACATAGTGTGTTATGATCGTTATCTTACTCAAAGTATCAAAAAATAGACTGTTTTGAAGTCTTCAAAAGATGTACCAAGTTTTTCAGTAATTTTTTTTATTTATTAAATGGTAGTTTCTTTATAACCTTTTAATAAATTGATCTGAAAATAGAGAAACTGTAAGCACAAAAACAACCACTGAAGTGCTAATACAATATCTAATATAGTGTTTGGCTTTCAGACTATAGTGTTGTTATCAATGAAGTCGTTATGTATATCAAATGCTGTTGTCTGATGTGCCAAAACTCATACTGAAATATTTTAGCATCAAGTGATGGTTTTCATTGTTGATTTTGAAATATTCATTTTCAGCTGGAAAATGTTTTCAAAATCAGTTTAATTAATTGATAATAATGTTAATTAAATTTATTTGTGTTTGAATTATTTAGTTATTGCTTTATAACATTGTCTTATTGAAAATATTAACGTGCTTTTTGAGCGTATCCAGTCATCCATGTTGTTTATCTTTCGCACACTGCTAGCATCACACAAAGCAATTCATAACCTTGAATTCCAATTGATATGTCACAGTTGAGTTGGTGTTGCTAATGTGTAAGCGAAAAATTGAGCAACATGGGGAAATATAGAGACAATTACAATTAAATTTCCTGATAATTTTGAAAAAACCTTAAAAGTTTATCTACGGCCTGTGATTGACAGGCTATAAGTTTTACAACCCATCGACTCAGGAACCTATTGGCCAGGAATATATGGAATATACGGCAGTCTGAATGTTTCAATTTTTCGCTTATACAGTTGTACCACCAATTCGACAAACAAGAAAACATTCACTAGACTTTGAAACTGAAACAAAACTTTTTCTATGACTTCAGGAGCATTTCCACCATGGAAAGTTAGCATTGTTAAAAAAACTCCATATATTCCTGGTCTAAGACCTGAGGGCCCTCCCCCTGGTAAACAGTTTACCGTTCATCTACACTGTATTCTTGATGCACTGTCATCACCTCCACCGTCGACACCAAGAACATCTAGATCCAAGTCAGCACGATCCATATCAGTGACTTCCAGGCTGTACACGCCTAAGAAACAGCACCTTCCTCCACGACCCGCCACTGCACCAAGCAATAGGCCGAAAACAACTTTTAGTGTAAGAACCCCAGAACTAGGAAAAAAATCTCTTACACCAACAAGAATGAAAGGTGATATCAAGAAAGCATTAAAAAGCATGTCCAGTGGACCCAAAGCAGGGTCTGAGAAACCAATAACAATCAAACCACGGCCAAAACCTAAAGCAGGGTCATACACACCTGTTGCGATTCGCCGTCCACCTAAGATTCCTCAAGTTCTTCTTGATTATGATGATGATGAGGATAAGAGAAGTGTTGATTCCAATGAAAATATTGAAGCTAAACACGGTTATTATGTGTATATTGATGGTATGAAGGTGTACACTAACCAACCACCTGGTGATGGCAAACCTACAGCATCAGTACGGCCAATGCTTGCTTCAGACTTGATCATTGACACTGATGATACTGCAGATGATATCAAAGACTGTGAGAAAGACTTGAAGCCAGTTCAAATGAGCTTAGAGTCGTCAGGAGATTCGATGGAAGCAAGTCAGTAGTATCCTAGTACTAAGGTTATCAACTAGGTCATAGAGCAGTTTTCGTATGACTGTGAAACGGACGTGCAGTGCCGTGACTGCGTCACTGCCGTGGTTTCTATAAAAACGTTCGAATTTTCTGCCGTATCCGTGCTGTGCGGTGACCGTGCCTTTTTCACAGTCATACGAAAACCGCTCTATGTATTACTTCAACTATTTACAGTAAAACCACATGTATAAGAACCTAAAATTTAAGAACCTGTCAGGCTGAAATTTTCATTGGTTTTGTTGTAAAGAAGAAAGGTGTTGCAATGATGAAGTGAGTGATGCTGATAGAACCTAGATGGCCTGATTTCAAGTTAAGCACCATTTATATAAGAACCTGTTCAGGCTGACTTGGAAAAATCTTGGTTCTTATACACAGGGTTTTACTGTATTCCATTGAGCAAGTCAGTAGGTTAATTAGTACTACAGGCAGTAGCAATGGTATTAGAGTGAAGAAATTTAACCAGTGAAACAAACTTAAATGGTCAACGTGTAATAGTCAAATAGACACAAAAGAAAACAATGGAATTAGAGACTTCTAAGGTGTATTAGTCTAATATTTATTTCACGGGTTAAATGACTTCACTCTATTACATCTTACTTTAGTACATTGTCAGTAGTATAGTATAGTGGTATACAAGTAAGTAATATTGTTACATCTTACTTCAGTAGTATTGTCAGTGGTATACAAGTATACTAATAGTATAGTCAGTATATTATGTAAACTAGTTGGTATTTTTTGTAGTTTGTAAGGTAAATAACTAGCTGGTGTTATAGCCATCAAACTGACACTGTCAGACATTATTTTCAGTTTTAAACTGGAAAATTATTATTATAGTTATCAACAGAATTATTATTATATTCCATGATATGAATGTACATATGCATGAGATATAGAATGTCAAGTGCAATGCATGTTTTAGCACTTATTGAAACAATTATCATGAAGAATGCAGGCACATAGGCATGAGATATAGAATGCCAAATGCAATGCATGTTTTAGCACTTATTGAAACAATTATCACAAAGAATTAATGCAAGTGAAATTCTTCAAGAAATATCAAAGCAATGATAGTTAACCAAATCAATGCAATTTCAATGGGGGATTTATAGAAAGTGCATTTTAGCTAGTAGCAATTTCTAGCCAAGCTAAGGGGTTTCTATATTGTTGTTCACAACAAATATTTTATAGACAGTTTTGTTTATTATTTTGTTTATTTTCACAAAACACATTTATTATTATAAAGATTTTAGTAACACATTTATTATTATTACATTACCAACATATATCTATTATTATATATATTCACATATTATTAGGTTATTATATTAGACAATTCCCGCTTGCACATTGCATATGCAATTGCACATTACAAACTACAGCAATTTAACTCTGTTCAAGCAACAAGAGCGCCATAGAATAATACATAAAAAAGGGTGCAGGGCATATCTTTTTACAGTATTGGGGATGCTAGAAGTATGAAATATTTCATGTTATTATTATAATCTTATTTGTAAAGCTAAGGGGAAGCAAAGTTTTGCTAAAATTTGCACTTTTGAAGTCTATATTGCATTATAAAATAATAATAGTATAACGGGGAGATTTAATTTCAAATATTTCTTACCAAGTTCAATAGTTAAAAATAGTTATGTTAAAATATGCACTTTTGTAGTCTATAGTTCATTAATTTCTAGCTATAATAGTTTAACCAGGGGTTTAATTTCAAATATTTCTTTCCAAGTGCAAAAGTTATATAGTCCCCCCCCCCCCCCCCCTTGTTTGAAGTCAAATAAGTTGTGTTTTGCTTCTGCAATGTAATAATAGTTTCTAGTTACAGCACAACACAGTGCAAAGAATTCACAAGTTCCAGTTATTTAGTTAGGTTATTGTTAGAATTTTTCATTCATTTATAAAATATATATTAATTGTTATTGTTCTTGCTTATATTTTTTATTATCATAATCATTTTGAAATGATTTTCTTTAAGAAAAAGGAAGAGTTCTGTATGCATTCTATTGCCAATATATTGTATCGGTTTTAGTTTACACAGATAAAAAAGTTATAAAAATCTTATGTCATAAACATTTATATCATTTTTTATAATTCATTATTTTTCATCTATTTGAAAATTACACTGAGAATTGTGTAACTATATATTTTTCATAATATTTCTTTATTATTCTCATTTTATATTGGCTTTTATTCGGTCTGTTTTTCAATATTTTGTGATACAATATTGACTATGTATCCTATTTGTGTTTCTTTCTCTTAATTAAGGTTATAAGTAATGATATTATAAGACTCTAATTTAAAGGACTTTTAAACAGAGTCATTTGTTTCTGTTTTTTTATTTTGTTGTTCAGTTTGAATAATTCAAAGGAATTTATATCATTAGGAAAGAAACCTGGTGTTCTTCTGTGTGATTCATTTGAATATGTCTAATAATAATAATAAAAGTAAAGTAGTCGACCGCAGTCAGAGGCAACCTTATGGCTCCTCTTCCAGTAGCTTCTACCGTGAAGGTAGAATAATAGAAATAATGAATAATAATAATAATAATTGTTGTCAGGTATGGGTCCAGGTAGAATTAGAGGGAATGACTGTCTTATATGGTCACTATAATTGTTTTGTTATCCACCATATAGCAGAGAAAAAGTACATTCCACGATGAATAACCTATTTCCTTCTAAGTACATTATAATTAACCATTGAAAATCTGTGTCCCTATATCACACCTGGATTCACTCTGCATATTATAATGACAATATTATTCATTCTATATGGACCTTGATAATAAGGCATCAAAGTTAGAGTATGTCCTTAAATCTATTCATGAAACAAATTTACCATAAAACAGAATTAGAATCTGTTGTGATTTCATGTTTTTTTTATACAAACTAGTAGATATTACTAGGGTAGTAAATTGCAAACTAAAGCAACCTAGTACTATATGTTATCTTTGTGTGACTCGTAATGAATTGGAATTATCTCTTAATACTCCAATTCCATGTTATCTAGCACCGCTGTACTTTTTGACATGAAAAGGCACATTTGCACAGGCTAAGCTTTGATTTGTTGTTAAAATAATCACAAATTCCAAGCAAAGCATGGGAAAATGCTAACATTAACAATAGAAATCATATTTGAATTTTTACTGAATCGAGGTTATCCCTGTGCAAATGCTCCTTTTGGTCAACCAGTATAGCGGTGCAAGATAACATGACACCGGAGTATAATCCATTAAAGAAGAATTGTAGAATATTCAGTGGTGCTGCTATATGAAGTAGTAACCATTATTGGTTCATTGGTCTGTAGTGCATACTAGACTACTATTGAAAATATGGAAAGCCTTATAATGGCTCTTGCGTCAGTTTGTTCTTGGCTCAGTTGTTCAAAACCTAATAAGGGCTAACAGAGGATTAGCTGTCATAATTATTAAGAGTTTATTAATAGTATAATTATGTGCTAGATTGACCATCTGTTAACACAGCATTAACTCAATTTATTAAGGATTGAATCAGGATTACCAGGGCAGTGGTCCTTACACAGAATTAACTGACAGTGTGTAGATCCTTTTGAAAGGTTATGTGCCAACTGGACTGTCCTCTTACACAAGATCCATATCAAATGTATTAGGTTGTTGAAAAAAGATAATCACTAGCCCAGGATTAACTTATGATCTAAACCAGGATTAATCAGCACTAATAAGCTAAGATTGATATATAACTGGTTTGTCTGTAAACTAACTTTAGACTAGTATTATTATTAAGTCAGGGTTATTTTTTATTCAAATAATGACTGTATTTTTAACTCTGTGTTTCTTAATAAAATCAATTCAAACCTCGCTGTGTGGCTTATGTATGTAATGGAAGCTCAACATTTTAAAAAGCCCTTGATAATAACAAATATTTACAATAAAAAAAAAACCAGAACTCATTCATTGAACAGTAGAATGTATTTTTTGGTGATTCAAAGACCAAATAGGCTAACTCTTTGCTAATTCCACCCAATTCAAATCTTTTTGGAATACGATTCTTTTTTTGAGCAAAAGTTTTTTATTCCCAGAAGTTTTGAATTGGATTGAAACATACATAGAAACGTGTTAGCCGATTTGGTCTATTGGCCAAATGCTGTAGATCACATGCATGGGATATCTGTGAGAATACAACAAACAATTTGCTACTGTATTGTGTTTTACAGAATCATAAATAAACAAAGATTCCCCATTAGGTTCTATTTCAAATAAAAAGAAAAAAACAAATACCAACATCTCTGATGGCTGACCGGCCTGTTTCATAGAACAATAGGGATTCCATGGCAGCCATGTTTGTTGGCAAGTACAAAAGAAAGTTTTTGAATGACAAAGGACTTCATTTCCCTTGAGAGAAAAGCTCTATTGGTTTGACCACAAACATGGCTACCACGAAAATCCCTCTTGGAAATATTTGTCATCCGTTTAGAATTTTTTTTTTTGTTATCAGTTTTCTGGAAGTGTTGAAATCAAAAATATATTATTTAAAGACAGCCTCAATGACAAAACTACTGTAGAGTAAGTAAATGTACAGCTACCCTTGTCATGTTTATCTATGACTGTAAATTTAAAAATGACTTAGATAACCTTGACCCACTTATCTGTCAATGCTATTTCATAATGTTCTCACAGTTTGTTCATGTGCCAAGTTAAGGATTATAAAACAATCCATTAGAGATTTATAATTAGGGGAGTAGGCAAACTATATTAGGGCACTAATCCATTGCACCACAGGATGCCCAAGCTTATTGATTTTGGAGACAGAACACCCTGCCCAGGAATCGTTTTCGGAATATAGATAAACCACAAAAAGTATTGATGCTAGTTCATATGACCATGCATGCCCTTAATCATCATAGAATATACTTGGGCTTATACTGTGTATAGAACAGATTAGTACCTGAAAATATGATTTACCTATTCTGATAAATTGAAATATTTATTAGAAGACCTTTCATTGCCATAATTGAGAAGACCTTTCAATATTATTTAGTATATTGGCTTTCACAACTAAAATTCAATTTATTTATACATATGTTGACATTGCATGGGTCTATGGTCTGGCTTAACCATGCTTTAGACCTAATTGATTTTGACTGGTTAGCCTCTTGTTCATGTTGGAAACAATTAGTTTTCACATGTATGAGAGGCTAGCCAGTCTAGAACAATAGTTATTCAAATCTATCACAACTATTTTTGGAGTCTGTGTATAGAGGTTGAATTTTTTTTTTTTCACAAATAAAAAAATTATTGCACACTGATTGACTAAAAACCATGTTCAATAAGAGAATAGACTACCATCGGTGTATTATATATCCCATGAAAAGCTAATTTTTTGAGTACACTAAAATAATTGCAATGCAACACAGATAAAGTATAAATCACATTAATTTTATATTTCTGTACACACAAAAAATAAAAATGTCAAAGTTGAAATTATTTTAATTAGAATTGAAGAATTCAGATTTAATATATATTTTTATAATTTATTTCTAGGTTACAAGATCACTCCTTACCGAGATTTAAAGAGGCCTTGTGGGTTGAAGAGGTCTTCGTCATTACGCACCCCAAGACAACACAGAGACAGTGGGTCGAATGATGGTATGTTAAGAATACTATATATTATATCCATTTGCTCATACTAAAATGCATTTGGTACTTTCCTTAAAATAATTCTCAAAAAATAAATAATATTTAATATGTGAATTTAATGGCAATTGTTCAACATTTTTTTTATTTGATTAAAACATATTTTGGTTTTTCTGTATTCTCCTTGAGAGCCAATAGCTTATTGAGGAAGATTACACTAACTATTCAACTGTGCTCAAAAGTGAAATGGAAATAATAACAATAAATAAAAATAAATAAATAATAATGAAACAATAAAAAAGAAAAAAAAATGGTAATAAAAAGTGTTCTGGTTGTGAAATGTTGTTACTAAATCATTTATAACATTTATATTAAGAAATTTTATATATAATATTATATTTCAATTTTAATTTTTGATGCATTCGTTTTTCCATTCTTTCATAATGTCGTACGCTTTTTCATACATACTCATTTGTGATAAAGCCACTCAGTAAGTTAATGTTGCATGACGCTAAAATAAAATTTGACATTTTGATTTACAACTATAACAAAGTAATTTGATAAATAATATTAAAACTGGCCATGACACAACTCTAACAACATTTACAGGTTCTCATACGCCAAGCCGTCCTGTACGCCGTTCTTCTTCAGGTAACCATGCACCCTAACAAACATTACAAGTAGCTGTTTACTGATTGGCTAACTAAATATAAACTGTTATTAGCTGTGTACATAAGATAAATACTGCTTGGTATTTACTAAATCAAAGGTCACTCAATACAGAGCTCACAAGACGAGACAGAAACAGTTGCTGTAATAAATATAATGCTACATTTACCATTTACTATAATTATTTTGTTATCAATTTGAAAATAAAACTTATTTTTATTAATTATTCATCAATATACAAATTAAATTTAAACTGAACAATATTATTTTACCCCAAAATTAATTAAACAATAATAAATGTGTACATTAATTTTGTCAAGTAAATCATTTGATTTTGGGGATAGATAGATTAAATTCCTACCAGTAATAAAGGTCAACGCATCATATATCACTTCAATCATATCACTCTGTACATTCAATTTCATTCATTGATAACCACATTGATAACACACACATGATATCTGTACTAGAGGTCAAGTGTGAGTCAAACTAATAAGTATATTAATTGTTAAGTTGTGTTTGGTTTGTTAACAGTCAAGAGCTCTAGCAAGGGGTCAAGAGGAAGAAGTGTAAGTCCAGGACCACCTGGAAACAGGGTAAGATGCCGCTATTTGCCCCTTATAATATTATGTATTAAAAAAATGATGCTACTTCCAGTTTGTAAAAAAGTTACATCAAAATGAAAACATTTATATAAGAGCGTGAGAAAATTATAGATATAGCACAATATATGCAAAAAAAATGTTTGTTTTTTTGTTATTGTTTGTAAAGTTTGAAAAGAAGAAACGATAAATCAGAAAAAGGGAAAACAGAAAGGGAAAAAAAGATATAATAGCATTAATTAAAAAAAAAAAACAAGAATTATCTTTCAAAATGCTTTTGAATTTTGTAAGAAGGTTCACAGTTGCAACAAATTAAATGCTTTTGTTAAACTCTTTGAAATTAAATAAAACAAATTTCTGTCAACTGTATCTGACTTAGTATTTTTCTATCTTTTAGGTCAATGGCCATACACCCTGTAAGTACATATTACAATTCATTGTCATTTGTTCTTTTTTCTTGAATTATTTCGATTCACTTTGATTCTCTAATTTCTAAAAATATCTGCAGCTCAAGGATTCTTGAATTAAAATTACTTTTTATATTTATAGCAAACCGCTCCAAGTCTCCTAGCTCCACAGGAAGAAAGGTATAGTAAAATGTTCTTTAGTTGTCATTGTAGAGTAACACTTATTCATTTACTGCAGCTTACACTTATAACAGTGACACTTGCAGTTTGATAGGGCCAACCACACCATCGGTAGGTCTGTGCCCTTCTCTTAGTGGAATAGTGGTGTGTATTCTTTGAGGTCCCTCAATACAATGTGTGTGGAGAGAAAGGACCTCTGGTTGAATATCCATATCTGAAACGATGTCAAGGGCTAGCCATAAACTTTGTACATGTCATTACGAAGGCAACACCTTCTCCTCTATTACTTTAAGACCTTGGGTATTGCTCCAGCCAGATGCAAACCTTGCACCTCCCTCACTGTAAGCCTGTGCTGAACCAGCTAATCCAACTGGTCATTGAACATTGTCTAGCGTGGTTATGGCATACATGTGTCACCTTCTTGTTCAGTGTGGATAGATAGTTAAAAGCCCTACTTTGATTGATATTATTGTATGTTTTTGATGTTTCAGACTCCTTCTGGGATGGCTAACTTAAATGATGAACTGTAAGTAATATCAAACCAGAACAACAACCACAAATATAACCAAGCACAGACAATCAATTACTTTGCAGTCCTTTGTAGATTCCTAATGAAAATTCCTTTATGCTATTCTATCTAGTAGTTAGTTCTTGTCTGAGGATTTTCAACAAATTATTACCAGGTTACTCTGAAAAAAATGAGGTTAAAAGAATGCATGGTCAACACACCATCTTCCTTTTAAAAGTTGGTTTTGTCTGGACACAGTCAAATCTTATACAGCCATTTTGTCCAGTCAGTTTTTTGAAATTTTAAGTTACCAAAAGCTAAAAAAATCAATGATGTTGGTTTTGAATGAACGGTTTGACAACAATTTCAAGCCCTGGGGTACATTCCCAAGATGGTAATATTTATATAATCATTATGATAGAGAGCCTGATGATTGACTGTCTAATCTTCCATATCTAGGTACCCAGCTGCTGTGTTTGAGAGAGACAGTCTAGCATCAGAGTCAGGTAAGCTACAGGGCATTAGCTTAAGGAACTACATGTATCTACTATCACTGTAGAGCAATGACAATGCATCAAGATAAGCTATTTATTTTCAGTACATTTGAACACATATCTAAAACTATTTAATATTTATATTAATATTCGTCAGTTAGCAACGTTATTCAATTCCAGGCCAAGTTGACTATATATATTCATTATATGATTTTTTATTTTATAGTATATTAATTATGAACCAACATTATTAACACCTTAGGAAATGTTCTTCTGTTTTATAAAAGACTTATTTTGATCTGTTTAATGCCAATTTATTTTATGTTTGTTCAGAAGCATAAATTTAAACTTTTAAACATTTCTGGCAACTCCCCAAAAGTGTGTATGTTTGTACTAAGTAAATGATAAAATGTTTGACAAAGAAATTGCGCATATTGAAAGGGACTGGAACTGTCACACGTCTTGATAACTGCTGCAAGTTCTAAAATAAACCACCTATTAAACATAAACAACAACTCAACTATAACAATAACAACCTAAACCTATAAAATAAACAGAAACTAACACATAAAAACAAATAAAACATTCTAAACGCCAGATTTATTCATTTTATTAAAAATATATTTAAAAAAGTATTGCTTGTTATAAACCATGAAAATCGCCAAAAAAAAGATGCTTTTTGAACTAGGCCATTGCGAAAAGTCTCACTGTTCCTCAAACTCATTGAGCCTATGTTGAAAATTCCATCAACTTAGTTTGCACAATATGGAGTATAAATACACAGGTTATTATATCTGGGAGGGGACTCCCTTGTTAAAATGGAAGGGGTTAATGGTGGTCGATTTTGAAATTGATCCCTAAATTGAAAATAATAAAACAAATTAAAAGAGCTGTTTAAGGCTTGTTGAGCTCAATCCCTGAAACTTAAGACTTGTGATATGTTCCAAGCTTATTTTTCATAATCAAGCCAAGTAAAAATTTCCCATTAAGGTATTTTTTATTACCTAAATGGATTGCCAATCACACCTGGACAAAGGGATTACACCCCTCAGGTAATTATAGAAAATTGTGGCTGCTAATTGGATGGAAATTGAGACCACTCCTTCAAAAGTAAATATTTACTCTCTGAAATAATAACCTGTGTATTTATACTAAAGCAATTATTCTCCTCAGGCTCTTTGGATAATAGTTGGTAATAACCTCGACTTTGTCTCTGTTATTATTCACCGTTATTCACTTTGCCTTCAGAGAAAAATTGTTAATTTGTAATCTAATGTTGTAGAAAACATGATAAAATCACAACATTGCCAACCGTTTTGTGTATAATACACAGCGCTGCAAACCTGGTCCAATGTAAAGAAAGTGATTAGGAAGCACAAACCAAAGACCTCACCATCTGAAAAGTTTTACTCAACTGTGTGGCTGAGTGATTATGAATCAGAGCCTGATAAAAAATCAGAGGCAGAGTTCTTTAGGGAGGATTCCTTAGCTAGTTTCAGCCATACAACCACACCTCATGATAGCCGAGTAACCTCACCCTTTAGTAGTCGACCTGTATCACCATATAGTAGTCGTGTCTCGTCGCCTACATCAAGTAGACCAGTTACTCCTTCAACATTTTATACTTTTGAAGACGAGGACTCTGGTCTTCCTTCAGAGACAGATAAGTCATATGAAGATATTGGAAAATCGAAAAAGAAATTACACAGAACACTTAGTTTACCTGATTCAGAACTCAATCAAATGAGCTCTGAAGATCTCCACGACAGGTTCACAACCCTGCAACTTGAACAAGAAAATCGTAGTTTGAAAAAATTAACAGAAGAACTGCAGTTTGCTTTAGAAAAGTTGGAAGATAGAGTGAACGTAATGCATGATGAAAAAACAAAGGAGGTCCATAGATGTGAAGTTGATAGCCTCGATGAACCTGCTCCGAAGCAGGTAGTAAAACCAACATCGCGACATTTAGATATTCCACTAGAAAGTCCACAGTACCACTCTCAACAAGTTTACCCACAACCAAAACCACATAGAAAGAAAACCGATAAACATTTCGAACCAAAACTTACAAAAGCGAAATCTAGACAGCGGAAAAGAGATCAAAGCAACTGTTGTATTAGTTGAGTCTAATAAGCAGTTGTAGTGTCGTAAATGCATGAGGTATTCAGTGGCTAAATGAGGCGGTGGTTTGGCTGGTATCTAGTCCATTATTATTCCTTGTATGTGACAAATCAAGGCATGTTATGTTGAAAGTCAACTATTTATATACATTGTACATATCAGTTTTTGGAATTCTTAAAGAGCTCTGTTCTCTCAATTATTTAGAGGGCATTAGTTAACATGAAACTATGTCAGATACGATGATGGTAAGGGCTTTGGTTGTTTGTGACCTACCATCTTGTGTTTATTACTTATACAAACCAACTGACTGTTCTCTTACTATCATATATACCTCACAGCAGAGCGCATAATGAAATTATTGTCACCTGACATGCCGTCAGCGCAGCAGTGTTGTATGCTATTTGAGCATGACCATGGCAAAGAAGCAGAGTGGAATCTGGGGAGGGAGCTACTCACAAGCACCTAATGCCAGTGCCAAATCATATCATACATAGTTTGATGTAACTGTACCCTCCACGTTACAGACTTGTGACAAGTTAAGGTCTTTAGTGATATGAATTGCTTAAAATAATAACGTCCATGTTGTAACTATTGGTATGAGGCTTGTGGAAGTTGGTATGATCAAAAATTCAAATCTCTCAACATATAGTTGAGCGTTTTCTGTAGGTATTAAAAAATCCTACATTGAATTTTTTACCCATTTGAAATGCCACTCATTTCAACTTCATTTGAAAGATCAATCAATCAACTAACAAACAAATAACATATTGCATCACATTTACAGTGAAAAGCATTATGCAGCAGCTAATACTTCTTACTGAAAAGCTTTTGACAAGTTCATTCTAGTTTTGTTTCAAATCAATGTAATAAATGGAAAGACAATTAAAGATCAACAGGGACATTTTGGTCTTGCTTTTTTCAATAAACAGAATCAATTAATTTCAGTATTTATTTGTTTTTTGTGAAATAGCTGTATTTTTCTGATCATTGTAAGTATGACTTCCTTTCCACAAGCCTCTAAAAGTGTTTGTTGAATTGTGTTTTTGGTTAAGCTTGATGTTTAGAATTTTTGTGCTGACTGTGTAATTAAGTGTTGTGTAAAACGGGGGGTTGTCAATGTTAACATTAGTTCTTGAAACTTAACCAATGTCATTGCTGAAGATCAATGTTGTCTCAATACAATGTTCTAGGAGAGTAGGTTTATTAAGTAGACCTTCACAGTTCTCGGCAACAACCTTGGCCTTGATAGTGTATAATATGTTTTTTAGAATCTGACTATAGCTTGCTGTAATTTAAGGAATGTATAGACAGCGATCAGTCCCTACTTTTCCCTCCGGATTCTGAGGAAAATGAGCCTTTAATTAAAACGTGGAAGAGCAGGGATTAGGAGCAAGAAGGGGAGGGTTGCAGTAAGAGGAAAACACATTATTGAACAATTGAAACACTTAATAATTACATGAGCTGTAGTCAAATTGTAAAGAATATATCACACACTATTGAGGCTGAGATTGTTAGATAAGAACTGTGAAAAGGTCTGTTGAGATGAACTTTCTTTTGTGTGTTTATTATCAGAATGTTTCAAACAATGAAAAATATTTCAAGATGATTGTATTCTGAAAACATTGAGTGAAGTGAAAAGGCAACTGAGTTATGGATAGTCTTTGTTATAATCACACATACAATCATTCCTAACAGACATCCTCAATACTTTGCACATGAGGCTTTTCACTGAGAAAGTAGACGGTTTAAAGATTAAAATAAAGGCTAACCAAGACTATAAACATATAAAAATATTTATGAATCTAGAAAAGCATAAATTTACCAAAGTATAGCTTAATTATTATAAATTTGTAAACTTTGATTATCATCCAGTTGAAAATTGGTGACTATAAACCATAAACCTTAAAAACTTAAACCATATCTTAAAAACATTTAAACCAAATAATAATCAATATAATGATACTATTGAGATATTTAAACCATAAACCTGTACATTGCAATTTATAATATCCACATCCACTGGATATGAGAAATCTGATTGCTGAGATTATTTTGTTCCTCTACTACTGTGCTATCAGCTCATGAACCAAAATATATAGAAATGTGAACAAAATACATAAAATTGATGAAATAAAATCTTTATTAGGAATTTAAAGTCTAAAAGATAAACAAGCAAAACAATTTTCTAGTGAAGGAATCGGATAGTAGCAACATTATCATTTTTTATTTTTTCAAGAATCGTTATTATAGATTTTTACAACAAAGCTACTATTTCTCTATTTTTGCTGGTTTGATTGCCAGTTTGTATTGTTTATTTCATTCCGCTAAACTTGAAATGTTATATTTCTACCAATCTAGTGGATGTGGATAAAATAAAATAATAAAAGAATTATTCCACTTATTCATCTCGCCATATAAGGCTACTAGCTGATTCACACTGCCTTGTCAGCTATGAGCTTGTGTACAGCTGGATATTGTGGAATAATTGCTAAAATTTACAGTGCAGACACACTAACTGGGCCCACCTGAACAAAACTGTCCAATCACAATCGACCTACAGAAAATCGATTCCCGATAAAATCTGACTAATAAAAACAGCGTTAAGAACTCGGATGATAATTTGTACAAAGTTTTGGCGCTTTTTAATAAATCAAGTGTTCGTACTTTTGATATCAGTTTTATGCAGGTGGGCCCAGTTAGTGTGTCCGCACTGTAATATCATAGCTAAATATTATAGCACTATAAACACCAATTAAATATTGATCTTTTGTGGTCAAATAATTATTGCTTTAACTAAAAGCACATAAGAATTATTGTAAAACAAATTTATGTCACTGACTAAAGAATTTAAACTTAAAAATCTAAACCTAAAATGTGGCAATTCCACAGTTCTTATATTAAGAACTTATAGAAAAGCCAATAAAGCCTTTTACTATCACTACAGTACAATGAACCTTATTTACTTGCTCAGTATTTTTCCAATACAATTTTTTCTCTTTAGATTGACTTTTTTTGTATTTTCCTTATTTTAACCCAATTATCTCCAAGAGAATTGTATTGCAGAAATATTGAGGCAAGTGAATTGTGTCAATTTATTGTAATTGTCGTTAATCGTAAGATAAAGTTTTTCATTCAATATAAACAATTAAATCCATATGCTATAACTCAAACACTTAATATTTAACCAATAATAATATTAAAGTATATTTATTTAAACCAATATAATATTAGTACATGTATCTGTAAATATGTCCCCTATAACCAACATTATTGTGTTCAATAAAGCATTTATGTTTGTCTGTAAAATGTTCATTTGTGTTTTTATTTTGTTATATTTGTTCATTCATTTGTACTTTCAGTCAGCCAATATTTGTTAATAAATATGCTCCTTTTTCCAATATTTGTTAATAAATATGCTCCTTTTTTGCTCGCTACTGGCGTGTGACAGTTTTTTCAAATTTCAATGTGCTAAATTTCTAGTTCAATTCTATTTAAGTTAACTCTAACTATCATCATTCTTTCTCATCAAATGATGGAATGCTATTGAGCAGAAAATCCTCCTGATCATTTTGTGTGTAAATTCTTTTGTTTTCGTTATTGGTATTTTATATTGGTATGGTTTTTATATTGTGGAAAACACAATATTATAAATAGATATTGGCTGAAGGGAAATACAGCATGTCTTCTGTCTTAAAGCATGGAAACTAAATTCAAACTGATCATCTTTATTCATCTTCGCTAATATTTCAAATAAAAATAATCAATTAACACAAATCTTGATTTAAAATCATTCATGTGCACCCTCTAATCTAAATATATAATCCTTTAAACCTTTAAAATGTTCTTATATTAAACGCATAAAAATAAAATTATATTAAATCCTAAATGCCTTAGCACTTCCTTAGCCTTCTATAGTACTATATTTCTACTATACTATATTATAAGTGTTGTCTTTATAGTTACTCAACTAACTTGCTTAAAACTATAAAACTCTTAAAATCTATTATTATTAGTAGTAGCTTTTTCCTCTTGGATTTCTTCTCAATCATAACTCTTTTATACCATTTCATAGAAAATAGTCCTGTGAAGTTGAGTTCAAAATTGCTTTGAATTCAACCTTCTAGTGGATGTTAATTTTGACTCATTGAATTTGTCAATTGAAATTCCTTTTTTCTGGCTTTGGGTTTCTGAGTGAATGGTGATTGGAGGTATTTAAAGTGTTGCAAGGAGTCCACGTAGTTGGAGTGTAAGTCACTAACCAACATTTGTCAGTGTTCTTGTGCCATATGCAATGTTTCTAAGCTCTGTAAATATCAAATGTTTTGACAAAATTATTTTCTAAAGCCAGTTTTATTTTGTTTGTTAATAAAAGTCAGATTTAAAATATTTTAGTTATTAAAGTAACAATTGTGGTCTTTTTTCCACAATATATAAAAAGATCTGCTTGTGAATCAGTTTTTAGCAACTAGCTGTTTTAGAGTGACAGTTCAATGATTGTAACTCTGTTTCCAAAGAAGCACAAACACTGTCAACTTGTTATATGTTATTCCAAGCATTGAAAACAAAATTGTTGATTGTGAGGACAGGTGTTGAAACAATAAACCATCATTATTTGTTAAGACAAGCGTTAAATTAAATTTTACACTTTATGAACAGAAAAGCACTGGTGAGATAACCTTGTCATAAATATAGAATCTGTTTGTGTGCTTGATTGGAAAACTGTTCTCAGATAACTGCATGAATGACAATGATATTGGATGTCGTTTTATGTGTTTTTGTGTTTGTCTTGCCAATTGCAATTGATTCTCTCTCCATGGTCACAAATAATGTTCACTTGATAATGATGTTAATGAACCAACAGATTGCTGCTGGTGTCGGTTGAGATTCACCTGCTGCTGAAGACAAAAACACTTCGGTCATTTAGCAAATTAAACTACCTATTTTCACTTAATACATTCACTTGCTCCTATTCAATTAAAATCACTTCTTAAATAATAATATTCAGGTTTTACTTAACAAACAAAATTGAACTGGCTTGTAAAAGTGTGAGATTGAAAGTGTTTTTGTCTTTTCAACGTGGCACCAACACTTGCCTGTTTCTGACTATCATTTGTAATTCTTTACAGAGAGACTTGAAAACTACTCTATGGAACAAGAATTCTGAACTAAAGGAGCTCCTTGCTCATGGATAAAGAGTTAAAATAAAGTACTAAAACTCCTTAGTTATGTCTAATAATACTACGGCTCTAGATTTGCTGATAGATTCCTTAAATTAAAAAGTAACATTCCATGTTAACAATTCCATAAAAATGTAACAATTTAATTAATAATTTAATTAATAATCTCAAGTGCTCTAAACCTTGATCTAGTATATATCTTATTTAGACATTGTTTCAATTTAAAATGAAGTTACAATTATTATAAACAAATGAAAGAATAAAATTCAAAGTAGTTGTTACCAATGGACGGGTACTTGCTTGCTAGGTATGACAAGCCAGTAAACAATGTTAAACAATGCTAGAATTAAGTCTGCTAGAATGTAAATGTGTTTGTGAAAAGAGGAAATATCCATGCATGCATGGAGGTTATTGCCATGAAAGAGAGAAAAATTAATTTCAAGCTTTCGCTTTAATTTAAAACGATAAATTAAGAAAGAAAAAACTATATTTTAGGCTCAATATATTTGTAATATTATTAAATTTCAATGATCTCAATTCAAGAGCTAATTTGTAGAAGCTTAAAACAATACCAGTTATTTAACAAATAACCACAATCAATTCACTTTATTGTCTATAGTAAAATGACGCATTCTGTAATTAACGCATAGAGTTATTTAAAGGTGAATAATATGGTTGAAAGGACTGGTATTCTGCTTGGCTTGCTATGGCAGGATATAACAATGATAAAATGTATAGCGTTAAATATTAGGTGTAAAGTTCATAACAGTGAATCTTGTGAAATATCTGACCTCTGAAGTTAAAGGTGATGGGCAATATAGTACTCAATAAAATATAACCTATGTTAACCTCTATCTTTGTCGTTTCACTTTACTTGGCTCACCTCTGGTGGTTGATCTTTGGTGATCTTATATTGACTCTTTAATATTTCCATTATCATCCTCCCTTTAAAATCTTCCTGTTAAATTAAAATCAACCTGGGCAATGAAATAAATCTCAGAGATTTGACAAAAACACATTGAAAAAACAATTTTGATTTTAAACAGTATCAATTTTACTATAATTATGAACTCTACACGTTACAACCTTTATAAAACACTAAAAAAATCCTTGATTTATAACAAACAAAAAAAGGAATAAAACATAAATTAAAGGAAAGGAAAAAACTGGAGTAAATGATCAGTAAACAAGACAATCAACTCAATCTAATCTGTAAATTCTGGCAGAATAAAGATGGAATGAGACATTCAATGTTTTATTCATACTGTAAACTGTTGTTAATCTGTTGAGTAAATACAAATTTAAATCTAATTTTTGTGTGAGTTTGGTTTGTTCTCTTTCCCATGTTGTAAAGAAAGAAATTAAATGAAAAAAGGAGAAATAAAAACTAAGATAAAAAAGCAAATCTGCCCAGAGAATCTATTTCAAATTATTCATAAAGCAAATTTTAAACTATAGGCACTTCTGTCTGCTCTATTTCCTTCCTTCCTATCGTCAGGTCAATGAATTTATTTAGTCCATGAATTCCTTCTTACAAAATGCTTTATGCAAGCACCTGCCAATACAGTGCCATTTTTAAATATGGGACCTGTTATTTGTGTCCCCAAACAATAGATACCTTTCAATTGTTCCCTAAGGTACTAAATTGTTGATGAGGTCTCTTTTGGATCTTTATGGGCAAGGGTCACTACAGTCATGACAATATAAGCTCTTTCTATTGGCTAATATGAAACTCTCTTTATATTGGTCCTTTCAGAGTTAGGGTCAACACAAACCCCTTGATAAGGTGCTATTTCTAACAGCTGTTCTGATTGGTTCATTTGGTTTCTTTCTTTGTTCCCTGTGGTGCTGAAAGAAACTGTCAATTCTTACCATGTCAAAGCATTTCTTATGTGTGATTTGATTGGCTGGAGTTTATATCTCAATTGATTGTGTTTTGAGAGTGACTATATATTCTAAACACTATTTATCAATCTGATTAGCTGCATTCTGTCTGTCATTCTGATTGGTTGTGTAGAAATATAGTACTGTTTTGTCTTCATATCACTGATTTCTATTACTCCTATTGTCTACATCTTATGTAAATATTGATTGGTTGTTTTCTATTCCTCTTTCTTATTGGGTGTATTCTATTCCTCTTTCTGATTGGGTGTATTCTATTAACCTCTTTCTTATTGGGTGTATTCTATTCCTCTTTCTGATTGGGTGTATTCTAAAGACTAATCCTCTTTCTGTTTGGGTGTATTCTATTCCTCTTTCTGATTGGGTGTATTCTATTAACCTCTTTCTTATTGGGTGTATTCTATTCCTCTTTCTGATTGGGTGTATTCTATTAACCTCTTTCTTATTGGGTGTATTCTATTCCTCTTTCTAATTGGGTGTATTCTTTTCCTCTTTCTTATTGGGTGTATTCTATTGACCTCTTTCTGTTTGGGTGTATTCTATTCCTCTTTCTTATTGTGTGTATTCTATTAACCTCTTTCTGATTGGGCCGGTGTATTCTAATCCTCTTTCTAATTGGGTGTATTCTAATTGTCTTTCTGTTTGGGTGTATTATATATATTCTTTACATTCATTTGATGGACAATTAGTTATTATTCCTTTGTGCTTCCTATTTGTCTTAATTCTCTATCTATCTCACTCCTATTGGCTTTCAAAAAGAACCTTTTTTTCTAAAACTGATCTTCTCTCTGAATGGGATATGATAAGTCGATATCTTGTCAATAATCTTTTAAGATAGGTGTGATTTCTTTTATTCATAAAAAAAGGAAACCTAAGTACAGCTCATTCTTTGACAGCTCTCTTGAGACATAAGCTTAATAGCTATTGATTCTCAAGGGGCTATGCTATATTCTTTCTTGAATTGAATTGCAAATCTTATTGTATTCTTACAAAGAGCCAAGTAGTTGATTGCCTCTTGGTGTTCAGGGGTTTTTTCCTAGTTTTCTAATGTTTGTCATATTGACTGTATGAATTATATATAGATGTTGTTATTTAAAGAGGTTGAAGCCTTTCAGTAATATTATAGAAATATCCCCTAGCTCTTATGAACAGGAGCACTTATTATAAAGTAGGCTTGAGGAAGAGCCATGGATTGGCTCCCAGCTGGAACAGTCTTGTTCCTGAAGCCTTTACAATATACATATATATAAATATATATATAAATATGTTTTGATATTTCTGACAAGTATTAATGTGCTAAAATGTTTTCTATTTTTCTTATTTTTAAAAAGCTCTTAATTAGTGGTAATCTAAACAGCTTATTTCATTTGAAAATAACCCTTCTCCTTGATAAATAATTAAGTGCTATTCTACCTCAAGATAGATCTATTTTTAAACTAGTTTTACCTAAAAGGTTTAATTAGAGTTAAAATTAAGAATCCTTATTTATTGATATGAAATTCGAAAACCAGTGTGACATTAAAATTTATATCTGAAACTATATGAAAAAATTACTAATTTCAAACTAAATTTTTCAATTGACCTTTTTTTGCAAAAATAGACAGCAAAATAGAAAATCAATTTTTTAATTTTTTGTATATCTTGAAATACCAATTGAAAAATATAACTTTACTTAATGAGATAAGAGAAACTATTTCAAAATTATATTTTGATTTAATGATTATTTTTTCGGTAAAATATTTCATTAAATGAATAAAATATCTTAGTAAGGAAGGAAATGTGTATTGCAACTATAAATATTATAAGATTCAAGTGAAACAATACCATAAATATCACTATCTAGTAAATAAATATAATTGCTTTTTCATTTACTAGGTGAATTTTTCATTAAAATGAGCAAGCTAGTCTTACTAAAAAGGGGGGAAAATATTTATTATATAAATATCAGTGGTTTACAGGGATTTCTGCCACTGAGAAATATTGTACTTAAACACGTAAAAAATCAAAAATTTTACATGTGAAATACCATTTTTTGCATAAAATGTTTTTGTTTATATATCAAACAGAATAATACATGACGATTGAAGATATGGGATTTATCTTGTATTCAAATTCAATTTTTCATCATATTTCATTTATCAAAACAGGAGAAGTTAAATTCCATATCTCCGTACTCTTCTCTATGTATTGTATGACGAGAGACACTTTAAAGGCACTTTATCCTAAATATGTAGCTATATATATATATATAATTTATAGACCACTTTCATAAATACAGAATATGTAGCAGAAAATGATGTTTTCAAGTAAACATATATTTTAATATTTTATCATTGTCATATATGAAAGAACCTCCTGTAATAGGCATGTTTGGAAGGTTTTGATGCTCTGGCTAAAAATAATACCAAAAGTTATGCCCAATGAAAAATGTAGAGATTTGTATGTAATTTTCCGCCTAGGTATTTCCTCTTATAGCTTCTTTACAATTTAATTGTTTTTTTTTTTCTCAAACTTGCACAAGTTATTGTTGTGGTGAAATTATGCTCAATTATCATATGATAGCTTTCTTTTTCTTAAAACATCAATTTTAAATATTATGATCATAATAAGTGGCAGCCGTTTATGAAAGTCGTCTAAATGTATAAAATGTTTGTTATTAGATAAATATTTCATTAAATGAGCCAAAATATGTTATCTAGGAAAGGGATTTGGTAAACAACATAAACCCCAAATGCACCAGAGTCTGAATGTCTGGTTTCAATGACACTAGACAGTGTTTATTCAATACTACAGGGATAATTTCTTGATTGCATCTGTTTTAGCCTGTTTGTCAGGACAAAGATTAATATTACATTGTCAGTTTGCTTCCTGAGAAATTAAACAAATCCAAAATACAGTCACATTTATTGAAAGGCTTTTAATATGTTTCCAAATTTCTTGTTTCATATTTCCTGTTCAACTTGGAGGCTCCCTTTCATTAAAGTATTTTTATCTTTCCTTTCTTATAATACCTTTTCTCTCAATAACCCAAATTAAGAAAATTGCCACACAAATTTTCTATTTGTTCAATTAGATTGAGTTTGGAAATTGTGTGTTCCATTTTAAGATTTGTCTGCAGACAACTGTGACATATGTATAAACTACTTTAAAATAATTGTTGTGAATATTTCTGCACTTTTAATAAACAGAATATACCTTTTATTTCTCCATAAATTCATTCCCATTTCAACAGTTTTGTACGTGGGATCCATTTTCTTTCTCTTTCACATTTCGAATAATGTTAGATGATATATTTATACTGAGATATTCCTTTTATTTCTCCATAAATTCATTCCCATATCAATAACATTTTTGTACGTGGGATCTATTTTCTTTCTCTTTCACATTTTGAATATGTTAGATGATATATTTATACTGAGATATTTCTTTTATTTCTCCATAAATTAATTCCCATATCAATAACATTTTTGTATGTGGGATCCATCTTCTTTCTCTTTCTCATTTTAAATATGTTAGATGATATCTATGCAGAGCTCTCGGAGAAGTTCCATGAAAGTGACATTATATTTATCACTGTAATTGATTTGTTTTACAAAATACAAAATTCAAACATATTTTCATTTTTTTCAATTTTAATTTAATTCCTGAAATATTGTTTCTAAATTAAGTTTTACTTAGTATTACAAAACAAATACTTATATATTTTGTTTTTCTAGTCCAAATTGTTTCTTAGCCACAATCAAGCTGATTTAACTGTAATGTAACATATGAATATAGTGGTACATCGGCAGGGGTGTTCCTATTTGGCAACATGTTTACAACAAAATACATAAAAACACAGCATGAGCTTAAAACCAGCTGGATACAGTCTCCTGTGCTTTAAAAGTAATTGACAAAACATTTTTATTGCACAAATTTATGGAATATAATTGATGAATTCACATGCTTTTTAAGATGTACAATGTTTCTACTTTCCAAACCAACATTTTTAAAGACCAGCTCACATAAATAAAGTGCAATTACCATTTTAAAAAAAAATTCAATTAAGAATTTTTTAAGCATTTTTAAAGAACTTACATAAATAAAGTGTAATAACCATTTTAAACATTTTCATTTAGGAATTCCAAAAATAAAGACTGCTAATTTCACATAATTATCATTGTGGTGTGATAATTATTTTATTGATTATCATTTATTAATAATAAATTTAACATTTAAAAAAATAACTAATTGGAATAAAAAAAAACACTGAACCCCTTCTGTGATTGCAATAATAAGAGATATTATAGAGTATAGTACATGGGCATGTGGAGATGAGATGATGAGATGATAAATTTCACATCTCCAAGAGTCCATATATTATTCTATTTATTATATAAACAAAAATTATTTTTATGGAAAAAAATGATATTTTCACATGTAAAATTATAGTATTTTTACATGTATTCAAATACGATATTTCTCAGTGTAAACCACTGTTATTTAGACAGAAACACAAACAGTCTTTCTTAAGACTATGCACACCTGCATGATCACAACTTGAGATCATGAGACCTAGCTAGGTTTATGTTATTAAATCTTAATAAATCAAATAGATAAAGCTGAAGAACAAAAAGGAAAAAATTGTTTAAAAATGAGAATAAATAAATAGGAATAAATTATAAAAAATTGAAAAGACAAATGAATAACATACTATTAATAAATTGAAAATAATTTTGTATTCACTACATTTTACAAACGAATATTTTAATACGTCGAGCTATTTATCTCATATCCACTATGAATATAATATCCACTATCTTTATAATAATTTTAATTAGAAACATTTTGCATTTTTTTTGTATAATATATCATTATTTCCAGATCAAAAGAATTGCCATTTTGATGTATTGTCCTATTGTTCTACAGTTTATCAGGATACATTTTGTCTTTCAACTTTCTAATTGGTGCATATTTGTTCTTAGTTCCTATGAAGGAGTCCAAGTGGAGTAAAAAGCGCCGCATATCGGTCCATGGTTTGTACAGAATAGGGAAAATTATTGGTGATGGTAACTTTGCTATTGTGAGAGAATGTAAACATAGGTAAGCTATGGTACTATGTACAGCTTTTCTACATCTGCAGCATGACCATCACACTCATTATTATGTGCAGCAGCAGCAGCAGCAGCAAAATCATTATATATCATTACATCATCAGCAGCAGCAGTAGCATCAATCAGCACAGTCCTCGCGCCAAGACTGTGAAAGATATTGGTTATATCTAATCAGTAATTATTTATTTGCATGTTCACACTCTAGTGTGTGTACTTTTTTCAACGAAATAGTGTTGTGCCTACTTTTATTTTCTTGTTTTATCACTCTCATCAACATATTCACTGTGCTATGGTACTATGTACAGCTTTTCTACATCTGCAGCATGACCATCACACTCATCGTTATGTGCAGCAGCATCAGCAAAATCATTATATATCATTACATCATCAGCAGCAGCAGTAGCATCAATCAGCACCAGCAATATTATCATCAGCATCAGCATCAATTTTTATATCATCAGCAGCAGCAGCAACAGTAGCATCATCATTTGCAATATTATCATCATCATCAGCAGCAGCAGCAGCGGTGCTCATAACCATGAATATCAACAACAGGATAGGAATTATCAGCAGCAGCATCAGCACTAGCAATATTAACAGCAGCAGCAGAAGCATCATAATATCAGCAGCAGAAGCATCATATATAGATATCATCATCAGCAGCAGCAGCAGCAGCAGCAGCAGAAGCAGCAGCAGAATCATGATTAGAAATATTATCACCAGCATCATCAGCACTAGCAATACTATCATCATCAGCAGAAGCATCATATCAGCAGCATCATCATCATTAGCAATATTATCACCAGCATCATCAGCACTAGCAATACTATCATCATCAGCAAAAGCATCATATCAGCAGCAGCAGAATCATGATTAGCAATATTATCACCAGCATCATCAGCACTAGCAATACTATCATCATCAGCAGAAGCATCATATCAGCAGCATCATCATCATTAGCAATATTATCACCAGCATCATCAGCACTAGCAATGCTATCATCATCAGCAGAAGCATCATATCAGCAGCAACATCATCATCATTAGCAATATTATCACCAGCATCATCAGCACTAGCAATATTATCATCATCAGCAGAAGCATCATATCAGCAGCATCATCATGATTAGCAATATTATCACCAGCATCATCAGCACTAGCAATATTATCATCATCAGCAGAAGCATCATATCAGCAGCAGCAGCAGCACCATCAGCAATAGCAATATTATAATATGAGGTAGAAGCATCATTCTATCATCATCATCACCAGCATCATCATCATTAGCAATATTATCATCATTAATAGAAGCACATTATAGAATCATCTTCTCCAGCATCACCATCGCCATCATCATTTACAATATTACCATCATTAGCAATATTATCATTGTTAGCAATATTATTATCATCATCAGCAGAAGCATCATTACATCATCGTTATCACAAGCATCATCGTTATCACAAGCATCATCGTTATCACAAGCATCATCAGAATCAGTATTGTCATCAGCAATGTACCAGTAACATGTAACTTTATTTCTTTACAGAAAAACTAATAAAGAATATGCACTTAAAATAATAAATAAAGGAAAAGTTAAAGGAAAGGTAAGTGTTATTTTTTTTATAAAATTTGAACTTCAATTCTGTTTTCTTGCCCTTTTCCCAGTTATGACAGACATTTTTCAGAGAATAATAATAATACATTACATATATATTTATAGTAGTTATTCCTCTTCTTGCTGAGGGAGGGAAAACCAGATTACCCAGAGAAAAAACAGAAAACAACACATCAAACAAACTCATGAACATATGATCCGGTTCCTGAGCTGGGACCCGAACCCAGATCACAGTGGTGAAAGGCTTATGCTCTCACCACTTGGCCAACCATGTCACCCAGATTATAGGTGACATGGGTGACCTAGTGGTGAGAACATTGGTCATTCACAACTGTGACCTGGCTTCGATTCCCAACTCAGGAAACAAGTTAAGTGAACAGAGCTTGTTGGATGTGCTGTCTTCTCGCGTGCCACAGGGTTTTTTCTTCGAGTCATCTGCTTAAATCAACATATGAGAAATGATGTTTGCTAAAATATTTAATGTGGGGGTAGTGGGTGTGAGTGTGCCAAATACTGAAGCATTACCCACTGGCTAATTACATAACGACTCCCTGTATCTCGACACAAAACAATGATTTATTTTATTTTATAGGATGGGAATAAATAACAAAATGTAATTATTTTCAGGAACACATGATTGAAAATGAAATAAGTATATTGAGAAGAGTAAAACACAACCATATAGTCGAATTAATAGAAGAATATGAAACACAGAGAGAAATATTTTTAGTCATGGAACTTGTCAAGGTAAAGTTTAAAGATAGTAACTCTAATGAACACTAGCGAAAACAGACAATGATATATCCCAGTTAAATTATCAGTAGAGCATTGGACTTATATGAGGGAGGGCAGAGTTCTAGCCCCTATCTGCAAATTGTTAGATATAGGTGTCCAGACATACAGTGACGTATTTTGTTATGGTTTTGCCAACCATTGTTATTAGAACAAAGGAAATTAGAAAACCTTTTGTGAAAGTTGTTGGCAAATTAGCATCACAATACCAACACTTTTAAACACTATGCTCACCTATGGGTCTCTTCTTGGATAAGGACGTTTTAAAAATCTGATGTTTTTGGACATTTCAAAAAATTCCTTGGGGTAAGGTTTAGGTCATTTTGCTACTCTTAGAGTTTTGATTGACAATGTCACGTGTTTAGGTCCTGCGAAGGGCCTATTACCCTGGCTTCAAGAGAACATAAGATGACCACTGTCAGAGGGCTTTTAAAACAAATCCCAGCTGTGACAACCCTCATACCAATTCATTTATTCCATCATTTATCTATCTATCCATCCATTCATCCATCCATTCATTGATTTTCTGAGGGCTTTTAAAACAAATCCCGGCTGTGTCAACCCTTGGCGACTAGCTCATATCAATGCGTTTGTTCCATCATTTATCCTTCCATCCATCCATCCATTCATTTTCTGATTCATATATTTTGTCTATTTAAGGGTGGTGATTTGTTTGAAGCAATAGTAAAAGCTACCAAGTATACCGAACTAGATGCAAGTCATATGATACGAGACCTCGCCTCTTCATTGGATTATTTACACTGTAATAATATTGTACATAGAGATATCAAACCTGAAAATTTATTGGTGAGTCACTATTAGAACACCTTATATACATGCAGGCCAAACACAACATTTACTAGATAAAAACAGGTTGGTTCACACAATGAAATAAATAGCACACAATGAATAAGCAGAAAGATTGTATGGTATGAATCGTTGCATAAGGACAGCGATTGTGTCATGTTAACCCACAGGCAGCCCAACTACTCGATCTGAGGAATTTTTCAAAGGGAATATAAATCATTTTTGTACTGTGCACCTCATGCGCCATATTGAACAAAAGTTTTGTGATTGTTTGAGTGCGTGGGTGGGCTTCCTGTGATGTATTTGTTTGAATGTGCATAAATGGAATTCCTGTGGCTTTTCGCATGCAATTTGCTCGAAAATTCGCATGGTGTCAAAGAGGGTGGTTTCCACGCCATCAAGTTTTCCCACCTTGACACAAAATACAACTTTATTCGATTTCAGGTGAATTCTGTTGTGAGTGAGAAAGTTCCACACGATACACCAATCACCACAGGAAGCCCAACCGCACGCTCAAGGAATAACAAAATATTCTTTTAATCAGCTCTCTTACCATCTTAGCTTGGCGAGCTGTAAAAATATAATTTTATTCACTTTGAAAAAATTGCTCAGATAGACTAGTTGGGCTGCCTGTGGTTAACCTTAGCACAAGTGTAAACATCAAGGCTGTGCAGCATGATCCTGTGCAATTTAATGCTTTCTTGTATGTATTACTGTTTTGTTACTACAATAGACCCTTTTAGTTCTGTATGCAAATTGCACATTTCAGACCACATGGCATTTCCCTGAGAGTTGATCTTTTATGTCAAGTATTAAAATATTTATACATAACAAATAATTAACTCCAAAGGGAATGAACATGTGGTTTGAAATGGGAAAATAAACATTGAAGCTGAATGGGTCTATTGTTTCCATAGAAACAGTTAACCTATACAAATGTATTTTATTTTTTTCAGATATCAGAATTACCAAGTGGGAGAAAATCATTAAAACTGGCTGATTTTGGATTAGCGATGGAGGTGAAATCTCCCATGTTTCTTGTCTGTGGTACACCTACATATGTTGCACCAGAAATACTTGATGAATCAGGGTAGGTAACCCCATCTATTTCTGTGTTTTTTTTTGGTGGCTTTTGTTCATTTTGGTTTTGTGTTACTCCGTTTGTTTTCTCTTTTTGTTCGTTTCTTGTTGTTGTTTTCTTTGGTGTACCTCGTATCAAAGATATGCCTATTGTTCTGTTGCAATCTCAACCTGTTAAAAAAAAGAAAAAAGTCTTTTGTTACTTCTCACCTACAATACCATATATGGTAATGGCATTGTTTTCAAGATTGCATACGGTATTTCTGATATTTTCTTTTTATACTGTTTGTTATTTTGTCATGTAGCATTGGTGCAGCTTTGTCTTGAATTGAACATTGTGATGTGTTTGTTGGATGATGGTTGTGTGTCTTTGTTTGCCTTTCCTTGTTGTGCATTACATTGTAATCTTGAATTATATGGACTGTTTTGTTTGTTTGCTTGTGTGTCTGGGTTTTTTTTCAGTTGTCCCTTTGTCTGTTTATTTGTTTCTATGTTTGTTTGCTATTTTTTTGTTTGTTTTGTCTGGGTTTTTTGTCAGTCTGTCTGTGGTAATTTGATTGTAGGTTTGTTTTTCTGTTTGTTTATTTGTTCGTTCGTTTGTTTGTTTACTTGTCTGTCTGTCTGTTGTTTGTTGGTGTTCATTTTTTTTGTTTGTTTATATATCTTATATATCTTACTATATAGGTATGGTCTGAAAGTCGATATATGGGCTACTGGAGTAATTTCATATATTCTATTATGTGGATTTCCACCATTTAGAAGGTATAAGTAATGATTTGCTTCACAATTTTTGCTATATATTCCTAAGTATCTGTTGTTTCTTCATCTATCCATCCATCTTTCCATTTACGCATCCTTTTTTCCATTTACCCATCCTTTTTCCATTTACCCATGCATTTTTTACCCATCCTTTTTCCATTTACCCATCCTTTTTTCCATTTACCCGTGCATTTTTCCATCTACCCATGCCTTTTTCCATCTACCCATGCTTTCTTCCAACTACCCATCCTTTTTTCTATTTACCCATCCTTTTTTTCTCATTTACCCATGCATTTTTACCATTTACCCATGCATTTTTCCATCTACCCATGCTGTTTTCCATCTACCCATGCTTTTTACCATCTACCCATGCTTTTTTCATTTTACAATCCTTTTTTCCATTCAATGATCCCGAATTGAAATGTCTACTTATTTTCTGTGTCGTGTGATTTGTTCTCAGTCCTGATCAAGATGAATTATTCGACCTTATCCTATCAGGCGAATTTGAATACCTTGCACCATTCTGGGATAATATATCAGAATCAGCTAAAGTGAGTTACAAGTATTGTTGTTAGATACCCCTAATATAATATACCCGTTATAAAATATATGTATGAGACTAGACCTTGATATAAAGTTCAAACAAACGAAAGAAGAAAGAAAGAAGACAAACGTAAAAACTAAAATATACACCTATTTTTGACGATCTGGAAATGGTTGATCTGAGACCGATGGGAATTGTGGGAGTTTATTAAATAGCAAATGCACTAACATAATTACGCTTGAATATTAATGCTCAAAATATCTGAAATTCACTGTGATCAAAAATACCATTGGTAATATTTTCATGAGCTCCTACAATTCCATTCCATATGATCAAAAAATTAATCTTGATCATTAAAATTGATCATTGAATTATCAGGAATTGTAATGGTGTCGCCGTGTCTAATAAAGTTGTTATTGTTATAGCAAAATTGTTGCATCTCGACCAGCAAATTGTCAATTGCAATATGATTTTTGGGTTTTTCTGATCCGACAATCAGATTGGAGGCCGACCTTAAATCAAATTAACCAATGAGTTTACAAGTTTACGTAAGCTACGCCATGAGAAATTGCATATTAATGGCAAAATCATGGTATTTTTATGGGCCATGCATTCAGCAACCCATCAAAAAGCCATGAACCACAAAGCCATGAATTTGTTTTTATTTTTTAATTCATGGGTTTTTCAGTGCCATTTAATATCTGTACTATACATTTCATGGTATTTTCATGGGTAATTCAAAGGGCTGCTTTAAATTCAAGAATTTTCATGGCCATGAAAAATTGCATATTCATGGTTTTTTCTTGGGTTTTACATGTTTTTTGTTTTTTTTTCAGGGTTAAAAACCATGAAAAAACCCTATGAAAGCTACATAAAAAATGTGATTTTCCTGTTAATTTGCCATGAATGAATTCACAGGATTTTCATGGGTTTTGAGTTAGTAGGGAATCAAGGTTTTGAAATAGGTGTTTTTAGATTCAGATTTTATTTTGCTTCTTCTACATTTTATGTCATCTAACAGTGTTATTTTGTGTTTCCATAGGATCTTATCGATCACATGCTAGTTGTAGATGTCAATCAAAGATATAGTGCCAAACAAATACTTTCACATCAGTGGATAAAGGTAAACCCCTTTAAAACTAATCAAAAACAAGAAACTTGTGACTTGTGAATTACTTCGTCTGAATGCATTTCGGAATTAGCCATTTGTATACAGTGGAACCCAGTTAATCCGTCCACCGAAGGGACAGCCCAAAGTGGCCATATTAACAGGGTGGCCGTATTAAGCGGGTAAATTTTATAGAATGTATGGGCATGCATTTCGTCGGGACCTAAAAAACTGGCCGCAATGACGGGGTGGCCGTATTAAGCGGGTGGCCGTAAGGCAGGGTTCAACTGTATAGGCAATTTTTTAGGTAGCCACACGGCTTACCAACATGAGGATGAGCAATACGTGTGTATTTCTGGTTCGGGCCGCCATTGCAGGCGCACATTCCAGCCAAGCAGATCACAATCATGAGGAATTATAGTAGCAGCGAGGAGGGAAGGAATCATGGGTAAAAGATGCCAAGAAATGTCGTAGTTCTAAATTTCAATACCCCAAAAGATACCAAATCGATGATGTTTACCCCTAAGAGATATGAGGAGCATAATTGACACTTCTACCCCCAAGTTCGACATTGTGACCCGCGCCCAAAATCCCAAATTTCCAGGAAACATTAATAAGGAAGCATTACAATTGATACTGACGACAGCCAGAAAATTCAGTCAGATGGCTAATCAGTGCTTCTATGATTGTTATTTTCCAGGGCAATACAGCTAACCGACAAGACATCCATGTCAATCTAAGAAATGAAATCAACAAGAACTTTGACGGTAAAGGAAGGTTCCGGGGAGCAGCCATTGCAGTCAACACGGTAAACAGCATGACAAAAGACACGTACAGTAATAGATCAAATTGCTGCAAATATGTCCAACCTAATTCTAAGAAACGCAAAGTTGTCTTTAAGGAAGCTTTGCTGTTTGATTTAACTCATTCTGATAGCGACCTCCAACATTTTTCTGTGTATGGAGAGTGCAGTAGTGGGAAACACCAAGATATATCGTTTAAACAATGGAACTCACTTAATACCGACTGTAGTGCTAAAGCTCCTGAAAGATATAGGAGCAGCCCTGAAATACTAAGTCCAACGGAAAAGAAACGGCACTTTTATGATGCACAATCGAATCAAAGCAGGCAGTCTGAAGAAGCGAGGCAGTTTAAAGAACATCTTAGCATTGAAGAATCGAAGCAGGATGAGAAATCTAGGTCAGCTCTTGAGTTAAGACACGTTGAGCAAAGGCAGGAGCCTACAAAAGTTAGCAAAGACGGTAAAGAAAGTCAAGGCAAGCTCAAATACAGCAAAGCAGGTAAAGCTGACATTGAAGTACAAGATGACAGTTTCTCAAGATTTGGAAGGACAAGAAAGCAAGTGTTCAGGCAGAAAGGTGCTCGCAGGCCACGCAGTAGTAGTTTTAGGGACAAGAAAGATGAAAGAAGTAGAAAGAGGTCATATGATATTCCCTTGCACAATCGAGAAGGACACCAAGTTAAGAAATACTCGGTACCCGACATTGAACAAACCCAGGTAAGCCTAGAGAATTTCATCGAGAGAGACATAGTTTTCAGCATGGCAGTCTTGCAAGGCGAACATGTCTCTTCGAACGGGAATTTATCCAGCTTTGAGCAGCTAGAAGCTAGCATAGAGGCAGAGAACAACGATGTTTCTTCATCTCAGGGCGGTAGGAAGAAAGTGTCTGAAATTGCGAGTGAGTTTGAGAAGCTGTCCTTGGATGGTGGAGACCAGATGTTAACGGCAGAAGAATCTTGCTAGATCTTGTCACTGAGCAAAGAAGCAGCTTCAGTTCTTCATCTCAGGGTTGTAGAAAGTGTCTGAAATTGCTAGTGAGTTTGAGAAGTTGCCCTTGGAAGGTAGAGACCAGATGTTTACTGCAAACGAATCTTGCTAGATCGTAATTGTCACTGAGCAAAGAAGCAGTGTTAGTTCTTCGTCTCAGGTCGGTAGAAAGTAAGGGCCATTGAGCATAGAAGCAGAAAATAACACTCAAGGCAGTAAAATGAAAATCTGTGAACTTGCTTGTACGCTAAGTTTGAGGAATTGTCTTTGGATGTCCACTACAAAAGAATTTTGTTAGTCTTAAAAGTATAGAATAATAGTAGCTTTAAGGCAGTAGGAAGAAAGTCTATAAGTGATTGTGAGTTTGAGCAGACATCGTGGCAAACCAAGGCTCTTAGTACAGAAGGGCTTAGCAATCTAACACTAGAGCTTTTCTATGCCAGTACTCTCACGATGGGAAACTTTAGAATTACGATAGAAGGTCATCTAGTTTAAAGAGGAGAAACCCTACCGAGAATCAGAGTTGTCATGAATCAATGGCTTTTCTATGCCAGTATTCTCGCGATGGAAAACTTTAGAATAACGCTAAAAGGTCATTTAGTTAAAAATGGAGAAGCTCAATCGAGAATCAAAGTTGTCATGAATCAAACTCTGCTGACCTCTGATCGATTATTAGCTTGGTCGTCTTTTCCAAGTGCCATAATCAGAGCGAGGCTTGCCGACCAATTGTATACAATTGCTTCGTGAGAAATTCTATAGCTAATAATATAAATAGACACTTTTTTCTTATTTGGGTACTTTGTTGCTTGTAGATATTCTCTAAGAGTTGGCTTTAGTTTTCAATTCAGCTTAATTGATGCAGCTTGTACAACCATTATTGACATCTATCAATCATCCTTACGTTTTGGTAAAAGTGACGTAATGTACTTTAATTTACTCCAGTGAAGGGTTTTCCTTAACTAAAAACATTCATGTATTATTATAAACAAATTCAACTTTCTACTATCAAGCGAAACACTTTAAAGATACATTGTACAATCTAAAAGTTTGTTTAAAAAAGTTCATACTTTTGGCAGCTTAGCTGGAAAAATCCAAGCATTTTTAAGCATATAAATACATGATGCATATTGTAAATACACTATTGTATGGTTTTCTATTTTTTAAGATTGCATAGGGATTTCATAGTAAAAATTTCAAATTAATATCAGGATTAATATGATTAATAAGTAATAGTTAAACTATGATCATAGATTTTGATTTAAAATATCTATAAATTAACTAAAAGTTAGGAAATAAATTATGATTGAGATTTATTTATAAATAAAAACTTGTATCAAAAAGTAAGATATCTGATAAATATAAAAATACTATTTCAGATGTTTCAAATAAAAGAACCATTGAACAATTAATGCTGAAATCTATCACTTATTTAATCAGTCAGTCAATCAATTAATAAATCAATGCACCATTCAATCAACCAATAAATCAATCAACCAATCAATCAATTCAGCCATCAATCGACCAATCAATCAATCGACCAATCAATCAATCGATCAATCAATCAATCGATCAATCAATCAATCGATCAATCGATCAATTCAGCAAACAATCCATCAACCAATAAATCAATCAATCGACAAATCAATCAATCAATTAATCAGTTTATAAATCATTTGATCACTTACTCAGTCCATTGATTAATCGCTTATTGAATAATCAATCTGTCAATCAATTAAGCAACCAATCTTTCAATCAATCAGTCCTTGAATTAATCGATCATTAAATCAATCATTTTATCAATCGATCAAACTGTCAATCAATCAGTACACAAGTCAATTGATCAACTAATCTTGAATCAAATCATTGTGTCAATCAATTGATTAATCAATATATCCATAAATCAACCATTTTAATTCACATACTAAAACACATACTTTTAGATATTAACTGACATTTCTGATCTCTCAATGTTTAGCTATCCAAGGAACATACAGGCGACAGGCGGACCATAAGCACGCAGCAGAGCAGCACCCCAGCAAAGAGTACCCCCTCTCCCAGGGACCATCCCAATAAGGGCCCTAGTAGGCACCCCTCTATGAAGAGCCTAAATAGCAAATCAAGAACTGACAAAAAGTCAAATGATAACAATAATACTGTCAATAAATCGTTGAGATATAACAAGGACTATGTTTCACCATATAGCTTTCGAGCCAACAAACTAACTAAACATTCACCAAGAGACGATAAAAATAGACATACTTCAACAATGTCTTTACACAGCTCTAATCGAAATATTCATAAAACTACTAAAACACAGGGATCTGTACCAAATATCAACTCTAGAACACCCAAAAGTTCCGAAATATCAACTTGGGTGTCTGTCCCCAATGTATCCCATAAGCCTTTGCAAAGTAAGGTATCACCAAGAGATAGAGATAACATTTTAAAGAACCATCAAGCTTATTCGTGTTCCAGTCTAAATAAGCATAGCGATCTTTCTAATCAGATACGAACTAATCAATCTGCTGGCAGATATAGTAAGGAATCTATTGCAAGATTAAGGCACTCTAGTCCAACGCTTTCAGCTTCTAAGAAAACACAATCGAAACCACCAATGAGATTTGGCCTTAACTGACGATGTCCAAAGGCTTTGAATTTTAAATATAGAAATTGTGTAAATGAAGTAATTCATTTATGTATAAATATTTAAAAAAGTATTTGAAACTTTTAGTTTCTTAAAAAAGTTAATAATTAAAATTAATAAAACGTTTAAATATATCAAACACTGATAAAGTTTTTGCCAGATCAAATGAATTTAATTAACAATCAAAATATTTTTAAAATATAAATGAAGCTCGAATGTTAAAATCTAAACCTAAATTTATGAATGTAAATCTTTTGATTACTATTTTTATATATAATAAACACTTTTATATAAAAACGCTAAACTTGGCATTTTCTTTATGCCGCACTAAAACGTTTTTAAAATTAAATGGTCATGGACTGCAAATTAGCCCTTTAATTCCAGTTTCATCTTCAATTGTAACACGTTTTGTCACAATATACCTTTTCACGGTTCTCGTCTACAATCTCAGCCTCGATAGCGTGTAATATATTCTTTAGAGTTTGACTACAGATCGCTACATTAAGCAATGTACACATTATCAAGCAATTGAAACACTTCAAAATTCCACAGGTTGTAGTCAAATTGTAAAGAATATATTACACGCTATCGAGGCTGAGGTTGTGGACGAGAACCGTGAAAAGATCTATTGTCGCATAAAAGTGGGGGGCTTTTTTACAGTTTACTTCGTAAACAATTAAAACTTAAAATGTGCGACTTGCCGTACCGTAGTCACTTGCAAAAACGTTTGATGAATTTTTGACATTTTTTCATCTCAATCGGACCAATTACAGACATCAAAGTTTCTAAAGTCTCCGCCTGTCGATATAAACTTGTACCTGATTGGTCCATTGAGATAGAAAATGTCAAAATAATGTCAAATTCATCAAAGGTTTTTGTAAGTGACTACGGTACGGCGAGTCGCACACTAAAATGTGCAAGTATTAGAGTGTTTTTCACTTAGCCAAATGCAAGCTGACATTTGTAGTACAAAAAACTAAAAACGTACAACACTAGTGGTACTTCTATAGATTTGTATAATTGGTACTATTCAATGATATTGCACGCTTGTAGGGATAATTGATGGTGGATTGCGGGATCCCCCCCAAAAAATATCGAGCGCAACAAAAAGACCTGATAAAAATATCATGCAAAGCAAAAACGAAATCCTGCACAGCCTCAACCAAAAAATTGCCGTCCCTAAAAATAGAAATAATAATTCGTTGAATACGTTCTGGTATTTGTGAAAACCACTCTAATATTTTATTAAAAAATCTAAAAATTTGTAAGAATAAACAAATAAATAATTGGAATAAAATATTTTAATAAAATCATTATTGGTCAGATAAAGCATGGTTTTACGTATGCATTTATCGATTTGAATAACTATTGTTCTCGACTGGTTAGCCTCTCCTGCATGTAAAAACTCTACTGTGTTTTAACGTGAACACGAGGCTAGCCAGTCAAGACCTATATAGCTCTATTGAAGTATCTTTCGATTGACTTTTTGATACTTTTATTGCTAAAATAAAGACTTATAAATTAAAATTAAACTTAAGTTAAATTATAAACCTATTAAATTTATGTAAAAAAAAATGTTGTGACACGATTGAAATTTCTTATATCTAATGACAATATAAATTTATACTTTACATCAGTGAATGTTAAAAATGTCAAAAAATCCTAAACAATACACCTCATTCACAAGTTCCCTGCGCAATCTTGAAAAGTAGCCGGGGTTTTACATCGAAGCGAGACGCAAGTTGAACATGCATGGTAGAGACTTTTTACACATTACGAAACAATTATTCACATGTCTCTATCATTGCAAGCTCAACGTTCGTCTCGCTACGATGTAAAGGCCCGGCTACCTTTCAAGATGGCGCAGGGAACTGTGAAGGGTACTATTAAACAACCACTTCAAATAAACGTCAAACTAAAGTTGTTGTTATAACAGTTTTATTGTGCATGTTTTGATGTCTGCATGGTATGATTTTCAACAATGGAAAATCTCCACGCTAAAAAGGTATGTCAAGTTAAAATATATAAAGATGATATGAAATAATAAATATACTACTACTTGATAAATATAATGCTTTAAGTTGCTCCTACATCCTACTTTTTATCGTACATGTGAAAAAATAAACTCTAAAATCGCTAATTATTTTGTTGATTAAACATCATTCACTTTGCAATTATACCATTTATTTCAACATTTAAAAGTTTGCATTTAAAAAATAATTTTAAAATATTTTCACACATAACTAATGGCTTCTGTTTAAATGTAACTTATTTTTTAATTTAATCTTTCTTAACATGATAACTATAAAATGTTGTTCACTATTAATGCTTTTTAACTGAGGTAATCTTTCGTTGCTTCCTTCTTTGACTTTGTAAAAATAATTTCATTAAAGCTTTCTTAAACATGATCAATTTTACATTAACGCTCTGGATGTTCTTTTTGTAACCTGTAATTTAATCTCTTGTTACTAATACATTCATTCATTCTTTTACTTTATCTTTAAAAAGAGTTAACATCAAGATTCCAGTGAAGCTCAAACATGATCAATTTTTTCATTTATTTTGCTTGTTAAAACTGCTTGTAAACTTGTAAACCTTTTGGTGCACGCAGGCTAAAACCTGGTCTAAATGTTTAATCCCAATAGTCCAGTTTCACGTTACCTAGTACCGCTGTACTATTTGACAAAGGGCGCATTTGCACAGGCTAAGCCTTGATTTGTTTTAAAAATATTCACAAATTCCAAGCAAAGAACAGGAAAATACTACTGGTAAATAACAGAAAACACGTTTATATTTGTTGATCTGAAACTCTTGTCTGTGAGTTGGTTATTAATTGTTGATCCGTTGATTGGGCTTTCATTGTGTCGAAACGTAGTACACAAACATTACTCAGTGAGTCTGAAAGCCCATTCAATGGATCAACATTTATCTTTACTCCGAAACGAGATTAACCCTGTGCAAATGCGCCTTTTGTCAAATTGCACAGCGGTACTAGATAACATGAAACTAGATTATTGTCATATAGACATGTTCGTACTGCTGATGAGCAAATTAAAATGCAGACCAGCTAGAGCAAAATCCATAAAACAAACCACGTCTCACGTGTATGAGAGGCAAGTTAATCCAGAACTGTTCAAATTTCCCGCCATTTTGCGCAGCCTGGAATAAGAAGAAGAAAAGAGATTCAAACTGACTGATTTCTTGTGATTTGTTTTAGGTTAAAGCATTACAAAAGCTGAATAGATCCCTACAAGACAAGCGTCTTTCTTTAGGAAGCCTGTCGACTAGCCTGGACAATATGCCTGCTATTAGAGAAGAAACAGACAACAGCTCGAATAACAATGACACCGTCCATAGACGACAAAAGGATGGACCATCCAAGCCACGCCCTAAAAGCCTCAACTTTGACATGTAACAGACAAGGTTTGGCTTTCAATAAATTATTTTCTTAGAACGGCCAGGCTAAATACCTGAATATTTTTCACCTTTCAAAGGGTTTTCCATATGTGAACAACTGTAGCCGCAGGTCGGTAATAACGGAGTGTTTTGACAGCACAAGATAGACAATCTTTTCAAGCCTTGAATGCAAAATGCCGTAGTTTAAATATGGTTCTACAAAGCACGTTACTAGTAGTAAGCAATGCCTATGGTTATGGTACCGTTAATTTATTCATAGGGGAGGGGTGGTGAAAGTTCTCCATAGTGCTTGGGAGGGGTGGTGATCGAGTGAGCAAAGTGGTCTGCGCAAAGCACCGCGCTGCACTGTGCCAGAGAGCTTTGTGCACGTGGGTTTGGGCACGCTGTGTGGTTGGGGAGGTTTGGGGAGAGTGATGACGACACGCGAGATCGACCGTTGAGCTTTTATTTTAATTAACATGGGTATTGATCGGGCTCACAAGGATACTCGCATGTTACAGCGGTCACGTTTCCACACATTACGGGTGTTACAGTGGTTACGTTTCCCTCATTGTCGGCAGCCACTACTATCTTATTAGAATTGGCATCTTTAATAAACTGAACCATTGCTTCACGGGTACAGTTTTTGAAAAATAGTGGGTTTATAGCGAGAACTCTTTTATAATTCTCGTAATCTGCTGCAACGAGAATTCCAATTAGGGTATCTCGACGGAAATGCTCATGTAAGGGGAGAAACCCGTGTTCGTAGAGTATTGCTTGCTCTCCAGCATCGAGTTGACCGACATCATTGATGGATAGCAATTTATGGGACGCATCACGGATTCTTTGAGAAATGCATATATAATTAATTTCATTTTTTAGTTCCTCATTCTCATAAATATAATGAAGAGCAGCTATATATTTCTTGAATCTTTCATCTTCATGCACGACAGTAAAATCGGCGGCTCCAAGGATTGAAAACTTAATCAAGTGGTGATCAATCATTTCGGTAAAAATGGAAGCTTTGGTCGTGAAGCCTGGGTGCCTTTTTGATAAGGAGCGGTAAAGTGAATGATTATAACCGTGAGGTAGGCAGATGATAATATGATACAGATCTTTTTCATCTTCGTAGACAATGTAATAGGGCCCTCTGGTAATGGTTCCAATGTAAAATTTCATCTGCTCATGTGAGGCGTTACGGATGGGGTGGATGGTGCTAATTTCAAACATCTAAATAAAAAAATAAAAAATATGGGTTATTACAAAGTTTATTTAATCAGTTTTCATAGTAGGAATTTAACGGATACAATTTTAGTTTAGGTTCTACATCACTGTCAGATGTTTCTGTTTCACTGTCATCAGCTTTATATCTGACGGGATCTAGCGGATCCATGATTTGATGTTTAACCAAAAGAGCTTTATCATACACACAGTTGTGAGAGCATTCTGGTGTGCGTCTGTATTTATCATCGGTGGTTCCTATCATGTTTCTCCCACACATCTCATCAGAGGAATGAGGTTTTCTTTTACACCAACCACTATGTTGATCGAGCCTTTGGGGAAAACTTTCACACACAAGGCGCGCATAAATGGCATCTTGAAAAGCTTCGGTTTCCTGGATATATAGATAACCACCCGGGTTTACACAGAGCCGTTTAACGACGAGCCCGTTTAAATAATCGGCAAAGCATTGATCGCTATAAGCTATGGGTAAGCCTGTGTGATCTTTCATTTTAAGGTTGTAAAGCAATTCATCAAAGCATGTTGAAAAGGCGCTTGATTTTACTACATAAGAAATGATGAATGCATTTTGGCGGTATAGGATATGCTGTATCCCATCACAATAGCGAGCAAATAGAGTGTAGTTAGCTCTGGTTTGCCTATTACCTCGGTCATAAAAAATTATAAGACCGGTTCTCACTTTATTTGTGATATAGCAAACTACTTGCTCAAGATCGGCATTTTCAAATGCGAAAAATTTCATGCAACAAAAGCGCGCATCATATATTGGCTTAGTTTCATTTGTCACAGGTAGAGGAGGGGCGGGCTTAGACGAAGTGGTCGCAGTATCATCATCATCATCTTGATCGGCATCGTAGGGAGTTGAATCGTCTTTTACCGTCTCGAGCACAAGCTTTTCAAGATCAGAGTCATATTTAAAAAGAGTAGTCATCTAAAATAAAAATAAAAAAATAATTTTTTATTTGCTGATAGCACAGTAAGAGCAGGGAGTTACATGATATTTAAGGTTTGGGTAGGTCGTCTTATTAAGAAGGCCATGTTCAATCAACACATCTTTCCATCGCTGGCATGCAACAAGGTGGCATTTTGATTTATGGACGAAACAAGACACTTGTTTAAATCCGACCTCAGTACAATCACATGCACATGCTGGTGGGAGATGAACATTTTTTGTCTTGAAGTTTGCAGCGCTGTCGTCAAAGCAAGTAATTATTTGATGCTCTCGACTTTGACACATGAGGCGCAAAAATGCAGCATTATGAATCTTGTCGGCAATTTCGAGATAGTTATTTGTTTGTCGGATAACATCATTATATCTTATATAATCTAGAGCTTGAATGTAATCTTTGAAGCAATCATCTACATAGACAATTTTATCAACCATTTTTCTTTCCCAAATTGGCCTATCGATGTGGTTTGTATTCACAGAGTAGCTGATAAATCTGGATTGATTTAATCTTATCATATCGAGATATGGACCACGACGCGCAATGAGGTTATACTTGTGGGCTACAGGATCATAAAAGAGGATTTGCCCTCCAGTATGTTTTCCGAGATAATTAATTATCTGCTCTTGAGATCCCATAAGAAATGGGTCGCAGGTAAGAACTTCAAAGGCCATCTACAAAGAATAAAATTTTTTATTACTGATTAGTTTCAGTTTCAGCAGCTAGTTGAGCATTTACTTTTACATCAATTATTGCTTTAAGGACGGGGTTTATTACTCGCCGTCGTAAAATAAATGCCCGTTTTATTGCACAATGATGCTGAATAGTTTTGACGACTTCCTCCTCAGACGAAAAATTTAACATGTTAAACACTACAGATCCTATAGATATATTTCGATTAATACATTCCTTAAAAAGTATCCGATAAAAAGTCGAATAAATAGTACTCTTATATTCTCCATGATAAAAAAAATAAACATGAAAACGGTCACCTTCTTGTTCAAAAAAATCAAATTGCTTATATATGACATAGTCATTATGGAGACAAGCTCGTTCTATTGCATTGTAAATCCAAGCAGTATCTTGAACAGCAAAATAGTGACCTTTCAATGAAGACATTCTACAAAAAAACAAAAAATCTTTAGTCGTCCAAATCATCAACTTTAGATTGAAGTTGATCAATGAATTTTTGTTGTTTTGTGATGTTTTCTCGAATAATAACTAGATCACTCTTTAGATCTTCATAATTATCTTCAAGTACTTCATTATTTGAAAGATAATTTCTAACAACATCTACCAATGCCGCAAAATAGGGGTCGATGTTTAAAAATTTAAATGTTCCAGCTTTTTCTTTTTCACAAAATAGCCTAATGTGTGCCGTGATTTGAGACATAGTTATGTCGCAAGCGGTGAAGTTAAGATGTTTACATTGTAAATAAAAATCACTGTTCGTTGATGAACATGCTTTATGTAAGTTATATATAATCAAATGAAAATGAGCACTCTTATCCATTTCATGTAGCCCTAATAAATAGGGGTTATGATTCATGTGAGACTGACACATTTTAGGTAGATCATCTTCTTGACGGAATACATATCCATGGAAAGGTGACGTGTGCAGTTTATTTTTTTTCATGAATATGATGGTTTCATCAACAGGTAGTTCATCATCAATATCAACGGAAGTCATACTACAAGATAAAAAGAAGTTTTATTGAATCTTAATAATATTCATTTGCTTGATCAAATTGACAAATATAGTGTCGGCATAAGTAATAGTGGTGTCTGGGACAGATAAGAAGTACTTCAAGCGGTCTTCTATTTTTTTTCTGCCAACTGATTCGTGTGAAGTAGATTTTGTCTTATCTTTTAGATATTCCTTGAAAAAAGGAAGCATGTCTGATGAAGGATAGCTTTCTCTATTAAATTTATCAAAATTATGCACAAGAAGAATTGTGTGTTCTTTTTGATCAAGTTGAATATGCGAAAAATTTCTCAAACTATATTCAATCAATCTTTTAGCGTCATAGGCACCATTAAACTGATCAAAAAAAACATGCTTTATGATATATTGAAAATAAGTAGGCATGCCACTCTTCCCGTGCAATTTACTTTTCTGGAAATCACTGCGGTGAGCCATTCTGGAAAAAATCAAATGTTGTTCATATAAATGTTACCGCGATAAAATGTACGATATGTTTCATTAGCTTTATCGTAAATAGATTCTAAGCATCCTCCTCCTGCTTCCTTTTCTCCTTCAGGGAAATGACCTAATTTAGTGGTTTTTAGGTAAGCTTCTTTAATATCCATGACATAATAACCGATAATTCTGCCTTTTGTTTTGGAATAAATTTGAGTACAAGTAGGGTTTTTAAAAGGCAACCCTCTTCTGTGTTTGTCAAAAGCCAAGTTTTGCACAATCAAATGATGCTCATTTTTGTTTTTAACTAGAATATAGTTTATAAAAATATGAGGATCAATAAGCGTATCGATTACATGTAATGCCAAATTTGGCCATTCATTATTGTCAATTATATAGCCAAAATATTGCCCAGGTTCTTCATTATAAGCATACGCCATAACTATGGAAAGAATAAATGATTTTTATTTAGTATCTTAAAAATACATTTTTCTCATATACTGTGTTACAAATTTATTTTGCAGTAGGTTTGCGCTTTGGTTTTAAACCAGGGTTGGACGGACGCTTGACGGACTCTTCCTCTTCATCATCGTCAACGTATTCGGTCTCATCGTCATCCAGCTTGAGTTGTTTTGCCTTCTTTCTTTGGGGGGGTACTGATACTGCAATTTGACGCCAGGAGGGGCGGGTTTGCTGCTCACCTACTGCTGCTACGTTCTCTTTGTAGAGAGAGCTGAGATATTTGCTTTCAATTAATTTGGCAATTTTTTCAGTATCTGCCCATTCGAATGTTCCGCATCCGATATCAGGGAAGTTTGCGGCACAGGCAAAGAAAGGTCGGCGAAAATTTTCCCCGTTGGTTTTGGAAATGTTAATCCTACAGAACAGGTTATGTCCGTCACATTTGGGGTGGTACTTGGGAGGGTACTTGAAGATGGCATTTGGAAGATATTTTAAATCATCATATGCAAGGTTTAGTTTGCATCCCAGCTCTTGTTGGTCAAGATAGGCTTCTTTTTCCGCACGTTTCATACCCTTGGTATCCGCATAAATCGCTTTTTTCTCTACTTCGATCCCACATTGCGCCATTTTATCATCCTCTTTACTCTTGTAAACTTTAACAGGCACATCGCATAGGCATTTCTGTGATTCAGTCATAGCTACGATCAAATGAATATAATTTTCTAATGAAAACTTATTTTACCATCCCTATTGATTTGAAGGTCGCTTTCAATAAGTTCCATTAATTTTGGTAGCAATCGTTGAATAATAAATTCTTCCTGAGTTGGGCACTTAAACATCCAATAAAAAATTGCGCACAGAAAAAGGACAGCACCAATAACTTCTAACATTTTGAGTTAACTGAATTGTTTTATTCCTTTCAAAGAATATAAATGCCTAATCACATGGTTCTTGATATTTGATCTTAACATAAAAAGCCCCTATTTTATTAATTTCTCTAATTGATAATTCTTCGCACACAGAATCCGATAATTTTGAGTGAATAGTTATAGCTATTTTACATAATATTTCCATTATGCATTTTTCTAGCGGTTTATATATGGGATGTAAAAGAAGTTTTTTTGTTTGAAAATTATTGTACATTTGATTGCCAGTATTTAATAATTGAAGTATTTCATGGCGAATAGATGATGTAGAACGGTTTGCGCAAAATACCATGATCTTTATCAATCAAAAGAAATGGGATATTATTGATAAACTCTTTTAAAATTTTACCTCTTACTACAGATACAGATGTATCTATGTATTTTTTATGCCCAGTATAAAATGAACGAATAAATTTAACATGATCAATACGAATAAAGTGTTTTTCATCATATTCATTAATTCGAGCTATAACCCAGTTAAAAGTATCATTAAACTGTTCGATGTGTTTTTGTGTCATGTCTGCAAAATATAAAAAATTTGGTGTGTCAGACTCCTTCCTCCCCTACATCTGACCCATTCGCCACCTTAAAAGATTTAGCATCTGATAGATTGATAGAATGACCGTAATGGTGGTTTTAAAGGTTTTAACGATGCTAAATGATCAAACATGTTTCGAATCATTTGTCCGTTTTCTAAAGCACTATCAGACCCAATGATAATTGCGTATTCTTCTAAAAAATCCAGCAAATAATCTTGTAGCCAATCTTTCGCTTGATGGACGGTTTTGTATTCATCGAGAGTTAGATTTTCTTTACGCTCAACGAGTGCACGATACTTTGTTATCTGGGTTATAACTAGAGCTTTCCTTCGATAGTACTCGGAAACATTCATAGTTACCTTGAAAAGTTGGTTGATGCAGAAGTTTTGAACTTGGAAGACTTGTCTTGGAAGCTGAATATTCTATAAAAAAGTAAAATTGTCACTGAAAAGTTGTAAATTGATTAAACTATTAGTGAACTTACCTCTCGAAGCGCTCAGAAGAGAATGTAGAACACTGTATTGAACTGACTTATATAGGTCTTCGCTCGGGAAAAAAGGCAGGGGGTGGGGGGACCCTGCCCGTTTTTTCGGATTTTTTCTCATAAATAGACGGTGATCACCAACCATAAGTCATCATTCACTGGTTAAGCATCACCAAGTATAGACTACCAAGTTTACCAAGTGCAAGTAAAGATGGCTGATAATAACCAATCTTCACAGATTCAAGACCCTCATGTTCAAGTTGTGCAAGATTCCCAAGATATGCAAGAGTCTCAAGACTTCCAAGATTCTCAAGACCAAGATTCGCAAGGGCCTTCAGTACGTCGTGATGCTAAGGGACGCCGTCTCGATGCTGAGGGACGCATCTATAGAGAAGATGTGAACGATGAAGAAGTGGATGCTATTGCTTCTTCTTCCCAAGTTAGGACTCAGTCTGTTTTGGTTCCAAAACCAAAATGCTGTTACGCCTTGAACCTAGACGAGGAAAATGAACAAAAAACTGATGACGAGGATGCAGCATCTGTTGGCCCCGATCTAGTGCAAGGCGCTATTGATGAAGTTGTACAGAAGGGGAAAGGGAAAGGATCAAAGAGAAAGCTTCTTGATGCTGATTTGCTTAATGGGGCTCAAGATGAATCTGAGGTACGTTTAGTTTGGAATAACGATTTTTGTCAAGATTATTAATTCTAAGTTAGCTAACGATAATTTTGTGTATAAGCATATCATTAATTCTTCTGGTGAAGATACAAAACGAAAGCATGTCATACCAAGGCGTCGCGGAATTCAAGGTTGTAAATGTCGTCGTAATTGTTGTTTGAAATAAAAAAAGACACTACTCACTCAATACTTGTTTACATTTTTTATTTAACTTTTAAATCCACCAACTCTATGAATTCGTCGCCGCAGTCCTGATCCTTTTTGTCCCAGATATTTCATCACTTGCTGCTTGAGAAATGGCTTAGCTGTCTGTATCTGTCCCATTAGGAATTTCTTTGCGCTAGCGTTCTTGACCTTCTTGTTGACCATCATGGTTAGTAACTTTTCCCCTTTATCAAATGCTTTTTTGGCCATAAATCTCCCGACGGATTTATGAATAAATCCTCCTGATTGGCGTCGTCCTCGGCGTCCTCGTCTTCGTCCCATGGTTAATTGGAAATGATATAAAATGTCAACGGGCTCATCGTTTTATTCATTTATCATCATGACTTTACCACCACCGTGTCACCAGTCAGGAGGGCGAAGACGAAGACGACGTAAGCAACGTGGAGGATCGAATCAAAAAGCAATTAATAATCAATTAAGAAGATTAGGAATACCTTTAGCTCCACCCCCCTTCTTTTCCCAATTGGGCGGAAAACGTAAACGAAGCAAAGGACAGCGTGGCGGAATTGCTCCTTTTCTACTTGCTGCCCTCCCATTTGTCGCCAAAGCTGTTGCAGGTGGAGTTCTTAGTGGTGGGGCAGGTTTTGGAGTAAGCAAACTCCTGAAAGAATTATAATAAAAGAACCCCCTACTCCCTTTACCTATTCAATCATGCCTAGACGCCGAAGAAGACAGAGAGGAGGAGTTAATTTGACAGGAGTAATAAACTCCATTGTAAAGCGCCGTCAAAGAGGAGGAAAACGTCAAAGAGGAGGGAAACGTCAAAAAGGCGGGTTTGTTATGGGTGCTATACCGCTGATAATGAAAGCGCTCGGACTTTAGATATAAAAAATTGCATTCAACATTAATCCCGTCACAACACTGCAACCATGATGGCCTGTGATCCGCTCTTCAAAAAAGTTAAACGCGAACACTTCGATCCTGAAATCTATGCCCAAAAACCGATGACACGCGAATTATATGACGAACTCACAATCAGCGAAAAACCACTGACCCTTGAAAATCTTGACCAAATGCAAGAAGCGTTTGGAATAAAAAGTCCTTACTCACCATTTTGGCAATACAAAAGAATAAAGAAATTTGTTGAGTATACTAACGTCCATGATCTCGAAGAAGAAGAAAACAAACAAGAAAAGGGACGACCAAGAAGAGTCAATTATTACGTGTGTGAGCCATATTTCATCAAATGGGATGAAAATACAAAACGCTACGAAGCTGTCAGCGGGAGCAAATTACTCGAACTCAACGGTCATCACGTACCAAGTCAGATGGATGATATATATGATGCGAACAAGAGATCACCTTTCACTATTAGTCTCAGATAGCACACCATGCAGACCACCAAAAAACAGCACATCGCTACGGTTATACTTTCAATCATTCCATTTATAGCTAAAGTTATTGCCGACGGGATTCTTACTGGAAGTGACAAAGTATATCGATTTCTACAAATTAAACTTAAACGCCTCTTTTCCAAGCAACAGCCAATCCAATTGACAGCACCTAAACCGTCCGTTTTAAAGAGCACAATCATAAAGTTAAGTGAGGACTAAAAAATCACCAGTCATGTCGTCAAACCGCCCTGCAGTAAAGATGTGTGATAATCTTCTGTGTGTTATTAAAGAACAACAATATCAAGAACAACTTGGAAATAGAGAAACATTTGCAGACCAGTGCATTGAAAAAATTGAAGCACTCACAGGAGAACGAGATCTTCTTCAAAAATCTGTTGATGATAATCATCAGACTATTGCTGAGCTTCAGTGCGAGCTTCGAGATGCAGAAGACTGTCTTAAAGAAAAAGAAAATCTTTACAAAACACTAGACAAGGCCTATGATGATGTTCGCTCTTGCTTCAAAGCTGCTACACACGATCTGATGAATTTAGAAAAGGCCGCAATCGCCCTTCGTACCGAGAACACCAATCTAAAAGAAGAACTAACTAAAGACACCTTCGAGCAACTAGACCTCATTAACAAGTTAGGCAAGGATGTATATGCTGTTCAAACTGTACTGACCGGCATGATAGAAGAGTGCAAAAACAACCCATCTAAAAAAATAACCCCACCTCCGATACCTATGTGACTAGACTGGCTTAATCAGATGCTTCTTGACGAAGGAAAAACAAGTGACGAAATAACCGCCGAATTACCCGGGATGGAAGAAGGACTAAAGTACATACAATCACTACTAAAAGACAATGATGGTGGATTATTAGAACATGAAATCATCTGCTCCATAGCCAGTGCTGTACTTGGTGAAGAAGTCGGATATAGTGAAAAAAGAAGATGTACTATTTTCAACAACGAATACAAAGAGTACGAATTACCTCATCGTATCCATCCTTCCATGCAGGCTCTTATTGACATTACAAACGAAAAATCCTGGACAATAAAACATGGAAAAAACGATGCAGCTTCTATAAAATTATTACTTGCTCACTTCACCATGGACTTCATGAGTATCCATCCGTTTAAAGACGGGAATGGAAGAACACTTCGCTTAATTTTAATATATCTTATAAATAGTTTTAATGGACTTCAAGTATCCGACGAAGGTTTAATTATATTCTCTTTCCGTTTTAATATGAACTATAGCAAATGGTGTAAACTTCTCGCAACTCCGTCCATCGAATCTGTAGAGCAATTAGATAAGTGTCTTGAAATTATTATTTCCCCGAGATACTCATCTCTAGTTAATTTTAAACATATCCATTAAAAACCAACTATCAATCACCAACTATTGTGTCTATTAATACCTTTAAATTCACACACACATCTCAAACCATGCCGAGACGCCGAAGAAGACGGTCTAGAAAGAAACAGAGAGGAGGATTAATGATTGACGGCAAAAATTTTCCATTGAAAGCTCCCTACCGAAGCATGCTCGACAAGTATCTACGACGACCAAAAGGAGATTCTTTTCTGACGAAGATGTTGAAGAAACTATAGACGCAAGCGACAGAGGAACCTCAAAAGAATAAAAGCTCAACGGTCGATCTCGCGTGTCGTCATCACTCTCCCCAAACCTCCCCAACCACACAGCGTGCCCAAACCCACGTGCACAAAGCTCTCTGGCACAGTGCAGCGCGGTGCTTTGCGCAGACCACTTTGCTCACTCGATCACCACCCCTCCCAAGCACTATGGAGAACTTTCACCACCCCTCCCCTATGAATAAATTAACGGTACCATAACCATAGGCATTGCTTACTACTGTTACTTGATGACTGATAACACACGATTACGCAAGCAATTGTTTGTATTTCATTGATAAAGTGTTATCTTTCTAATTGACCAAATCGGCTAACGCGGCATTGCTATGTATGTTTCCCTCCTAATTTTTTTGGGAATACGATTCTTTATCTTTCTTATGTATTTCGATATCACGTGGAAAATGTTTGGAACAAACGTTTTTATCTCCAGTGGTGTTGAATTGGATGGAAACGTAATACTTAGCAACGCATTAGCCGAGTTATTCTATTGCAATAGAATTAAACTAAATCTCTTTGTATATAACAGTTCATGTTAGAGTCAATGTTGGGTGAATGACTTCATAGTATGTCATCACAAATTCGATTCTTTGAGCAAAATACCGAATCTGTGTATAAAGCAGTTTCAAAAGTTTGCACTAATTTCTGGAGTTTTCTCGTTGAAATAGGTGACTGTTTTGCAGTCCACGTAAAACAAATAAGGAATACATAGTTATGTTGCATACTATGTTATTGGAGAACCAACATGGCAGCTTTGACATAACTGATTTTTCTAAGCCCTTGATGGGCACTGTAGATATAGATTTATCATTTAGATTTTGAGCTAGAGTTTTAAAGCAAGGCTTTGTCAAGAAATGCTCTATTTGTATAAATTAATGTACAGTATAACAGTATATATTTACATTCAATGTACAAAAAATATTTTTGATAATTTGTTAGAAATTTATAACAGCGAGAAAATTATTTCTCACTGCAAACATTAGTGTTGGGTTCCCTGTGTATATTTCCACAGGAAGTCCACTATTAAAAGCTTATATGATTACTGGAGTCTGTCCCAGTAAAGGGATTTCATGCCAGCCATGTTTGTGTTCAAACCAGAGGCTTTTCTTTCATGGAACTGATATCCATTGTCATTCAAAAACTTTCTTTTGTACTTGTCAACAAGCATGGCTGCCATGAAATCCCTCTTCTTGCTTGTGTTCCTATCTCGTAAGCAACAAATGGAACGCTCTTCTAGAGGCATATAGATTAAATTAATGATAATTAAAGATTTAACAAGATACTGCTGTATCTATACAGGCATCTACTGTTCCGGTTACCAATAGAGATGCCATAAAAAAGTGGAAGTACTGAGTTTCCCATAATGCATTGTTGTAGAAAATGTCGATCGCCATATCCCGATTCGTTCTATTGTTTACCATCTCAATTCCATATCTGCTGGTTCACAATAGGCCTTTTGAACGATGACGTCATTTTATTACCAGTACCAGAATGCTTTACGACTTTTTCTTTGTTATTCAAATTCTTAAATCATCTTGTGAATGCTAGAAAAATATTTAACAAAAGAAAGTTGACAATGCATTCTGGTCTTGGTTGTATATGACATAAGCATAAGCCTTCGTCGTCCAAAAAGGCTTTATCAACAACCAGAGAGCGAACTCGGACTGTCTTTAGAAAACATGTGTAGATAACCATTTCCGATGCAAAACTCTGAATTTAAATTTATTTATAAAATAATTAAATAAAATAATTGTTAATATTTTTTACGTTTCTTATGATTTGTGATGATAGATATTTCTTCAGTATTTAATAGAGTAAATTAGATTATTATAGATTAATTGGTTATTGCCCTATTCCTTGATCACATTTGTGTCATTTCCTTCGGTAAATGTATAATATTATGTAGCTGCTATGACTATTTTGGGGCTTCAATTGTCCTATTTCACTATGACGTCACATCAAAACATTCTATTGTTCTAACGCTAAGGATCATGGTCGCCAGTGGGGACAGATTCATAACAACAATACAAGAATACACGATAAAATTGCATTTACAAGACGGATAGGAAAGAAATGACAACAAAATGCCATAAATATGAAAGTATAAACATAGACACATAACATACATAAAAATTAGATAATATGAAGCTCAATTTTCAAAGAGAAAGAAGATTTAGTTGAAATTACCATTGTTTTCGGCGATTCTATCCCCCACTAAAACACATCGTGACGTCATAATGAAATAAATATTTCAAACCAGCTCAGTGGCTGTATGGGATTCTTCGTATCTTTACTTCTTGTCTTTCAACTCTCTCACTTGTGTTTTCTCTCATCGCTTAGCTTGTCTCCTTATTCGCTCTTGCTTCCTTTCATTTTACAAGTTAATCTTCCACCACCCTTTCATCTTCCCCGTCGTCTTATCTCTTGCCTTTCTACGTCCATCGGCCTTTTCCGAAATCCTTCTTCTATGCTTCTCTATCCTTTCCTCTTCACGTTTATCTATGCCCTAGCTTATATTCGTAAATCAGACTTCTCTTCTCTTTCTCTTATTTCTTTGTCACCACTTCTCTCGCACTTTCCCTCTGTTCTTTTTCCCTATTCTCTTCTCTTTCTTTCTATCTTCTTTCCTCTTCTATTCTCCCTTTCCTAATGTGGTCTCTTTTCCTTCTTTTTTCCTCTCTCCTTTCCTTTCCACTTCCAAATACCCCAGAGCCGCCATTGAGGTAATTTAAGAACTCTCCAATGTTTTGTGTATATGATTATAATTTTAGAACTTATTTAGTAGTACAAATATTTGATTCCCCATGAGATATAATGTAGTTTTTGTAAGAAGGATAGATATCTTTATATTTATAAATAAGTAAAAATGTTAATGTCTAATTTTGGATATATTGTTTTTACGATTCAATTAAAAAAATCTAATTCTGGAAAATGTGTGTATTGTCATTGTGTTTGTGAGATGGTGCATTTACATGTGGAACATACTCGCCGTTCAACCTGCGGGTGGCATGGGTAGCCTAGCGGTGAGAGCGCTGGCCTCTCACCGCAGCGCTCTCACCGCAGCGCTCTCACCGCTGTGGTCCAGGTTCGAGCCCCGGCTTGGGCATGGATTATATGTGAGTTGAGTTTGTTGATGTGTTCTCTCCTATGCCACGAGGGTTTTTCTCCGGATTATCTGGTTTCCTCCCTCGGGAATAAATGAACATGTGAGCCGAGTTGTATGTGTGAGTGAGTCTCTCCGATTAGTAGGGCGTACTGCGTCCAGCTAGAAGATTGAGACGTTAAAAGGGTTTATTATTATTTATTTATTTTATTTACCTCGACTTCGATAGCATAGAATACATCTTTAAAATTGACTACAGGCGTTTTTAATCGTTGCTGTAGTTTTCATAAAAATGCTAACTCCAATCTCCAAGTGTCGGGCTCCCTGTGCTCCTCTCCAGCAATTCATGACTTCTCTACTAGCGCTGTGACTGGCTACATAAAGGGAATGGAATGTAGCGCTTGAGTAAGCAGCCGCTTGTTGGGGACGAACACAGGGAGCCCGACACTAAAAACGGATGCGAGGGAGACTATAAGAGGTTACTTTTGATAGAAATTAAATATATCTTGAAAGCAGGGTAGCATGAATGCGGCTTTCCGATGTATCTTTATCTCAGTATTGTTATCGCTCTCTCTGTTTGTTTTACTGAATGTTCACAACAGCCGCAGCCGTTCTTAGTGTCGTCACCTGACGCAACGTTCTCTTCCCAGAACGTTGCGTGATGACACTAAGAACGGCTGCGAAGGAGACTACAGCCGCGCGTACAAAAGCAAAACGGACTGGAAGATCATCCGTAAGAGCAGCAGGAATATCAAGTGGTCAAATTTGATTTCTCGCTGAAAAATTGAGAGCTCAAAACATCGATGCCAACCTAATGACTGATGTTGTCATATCTACAAAACCTTGTTATTTGCGTATTTGGAGGTTTAAAGATCCATAAATACTTCCAAAACGACAAGAACCAAGTGTATGTTAAAATGGTGGAATAATCGAGAGTTCTAACTCACTTTTTAGTGAACGCGTTAATTTAGCAAGTAGTACTTTCAAGACTCAATTTTATTCTCTTGTCTGAAATTAAAACGTTTCTTTTTTTTCTTCTATTTATTTTAATATAGCTTAGACTTAGTATTAAAAAATGTGCAATGCTTTTCTTTGACTCGTAAAGTACAAATACGAGGAAGCAAATGACAGAATGACAGGCAAAAAGTACAAAATTTTGATGTTTTGTGAATGAAAATTGACTTGAAGTGTGCGCCCTGATGACGCCATCACACAATTCTTTAGATTTCATTGAGCAAACCAGATTTTTATATATAATATTTTTCTTTGATTCGGAAAGTACAAATAAGAGGAAGAAAATGACAAAAAAGGACAAAATGTTGATGTTTTGTTAATGAATTTTGACTTGAAGAGTTCGCGCTGCTGACGCACTCACACGATACTTAAGATTAGATTTTTAAATTTTAAGCTTAGAACTCTTGAACTTTTCTTATTTGCATTGTTGTTCTAAAATATTTAATAGTTTTAGCACTAAAATTATGCTATTTTCAAGCGTTAAATTACAAAAACAAGGAAATATTTTGATGTGTTTTGAATGAATTTTGACATGCCGTCAAACGCCTTTAAATTATCAGTCTTTTTTGGCAAAATAAAGCGTGAAATGTAATTTTTCTTTAAAAATATGGCTAGGATTGACATACTAGTAGGTTTATACTAAAACAAACAGACCCCTCTCCCTCATGGTCTACGACAATGCAAACTTTGAAAAGTAGGGTTTGCTTTCGCCAGAAATGAGACGGGAAGCGATTGGACGTATTATTTCTCACACTTGTAAAAGAGCGTGCGCGGCTTCTGATTAATTGAACGTACTGTATCAATTTCCTCACATGTGAAAAAAAAAACAACGATTTGCACTTTCTGATTGGCTTAGATCATCAATCTAGCTTTGCTATTGGGGACTTAACAAGTTATCTAAAACAACAAAAACTAATACACCCTATGCAAAAAGGCAATTCCTTACTTAATCAGTATTAGAAGACACCATTGCTTTTATTAGAAAGAGCACGTCAAAATTAGTGATATTCCAAAATTTCAATGTAGTAACTTAATCTGATCAAAAGTTACACCGTTTTGAATTTACAAAGATTTGGCTTAAAATTTGCACTTGGGCCTTTATAGCCTCGCTTTTGCGTTTTTGGTACATTTTAAATGTCAATAACTCTGGAGTGATTCAACATATGACAACTCAACTCTACAACTGAAATTACTAACTTAGACATGCTCTTTCTTGTAAGGGAAAAATATTATTGAAATATTTTATTGTTCATTGTGTTTCGTGTTGCTCGTTCCCAGTCCCTTGCTCTTTTTGCATAGGGTGTATATCTTCGCCTGTTTATCAAATATTTATTTAGCTAAAATATTGTGAAAAGAGATATTCAAGTTCCCTCCCACCTCCTTAAGATGACGAATCGCTGAAAACATATATAAATGATAACGAGGCTAACCAACGCTGACGTGTGGCTCCAAGGTATATTTATACAACTGGTGAACACGCGAAAAAGAACTGACTTCTGTAGCGTGGTCAAAGTGTCCTGCATGGCGAGATGGTCCTCGATGGTATCAACCAATCACAGGCACGGTTATTTTCAGCCAATCATTTTACATGGTGAAGTGGTCTTGACCAGGATTTCACGAGGGGAGGGGGCTCGGTAAATGTTTGAACTACATGTTGGTTGGAGTCCATTACTGGTATGATTACAGCCTTATCGTAATAAGTGATAAAGTTTGAATTGTTTTACGTCTTGTTTTCTGGCTATCTAATCCCCAATGTTTTGCTAAGGTAAGCGTATTAGTATTAGTATTGTACTACGAATTTAATACATAGTTACACTCAATGCTATTTTATTAAATGCAGCTCATTTTTGGTATTTTACATCATGAGCTTAGTTTTTATTATTTCAAATTGTTATTAATAGCTAGCTGGAATTTGAAAACAGTTTCACTGAAAAACTCACTTTTCGAAATAATTCTTTGAATTTACAACAAGTGGTATAATTTGAAAGATATCAATGAGATGGATGAGAAAATGTGATTGGCAATTAAGCCCCGACCCGGTCCGCCCTAGTAAAGTTATACAGCAAAACTTGTGTAACTTTTACACTATTTAGAAAATCGATGTGATATGTGTTTCCAAAAAAAATAAATATAGCTGTCAGCTTCTAAAAAATAACAATTTCATGAGGATCAGAGCAATTTGAAAAATGAGTTGATTGACAGAAATGGCCTCATATCACGCGATGGGCATGGTCGTTTGACAAACCGAGATCATATTTGTGTATGCCATAACTAGAGCTTTCAGATGATACCAGTTTTAGTAAAATGGCATATAAGTTCAATTAAAAGTTAATCCCAGCCCTAGTGTTTGAAATTATTAGTACTAGCTAAGGTTTGAAATGGTAACTTACTGACGTTGCGGATGCTAGTCCTTCGTACGTAGAAGTAAACGCTTCGCTTTTAATTAATCTATTCTGTTGTTTTCTAATTGTCATTATTATTTGTTTCTTGTTACCTTGCTCTCATTTGCTATCTATTTAATTAATTCCTACCTTAAAGTATATAAACTCACACTTCCACTCCTATATTCTCTCTTTTACTCCGAAGGACTATCGTCCGATTGTGACCAAACAGAGTTGATTTTCTGTATCGGCAGGTCAGTACTATACAGAAAACACCTCTGTAACCAATTCCAGGTGTATTTCTGATGAAATATGACAAAAAGCAATTTTGGGGCTCATTTAGTAATTTAAACTCAAAATACCTCTTTTTCATAATTTTGTGCTCAAAAGTATTTCCAGTTTTCAGCTTCTGTATGTCAACTGAAAATGTCAAAAGGCTTATTTTAGTAGACCTATCAATGAAGCAAAAGGCCACTGGTGGATTTAGTTCCATTTCACTTGAAGATTTCCATTCCCATTATCATTTTTCCCATTTTGATTGCATTCAAGGCACTAAATTCTCAATAACTATTTTGAATAAATAAATTCTGTGACCAGAATTCAGTTGTACAGAGCCAGAGCTTTCAAAAAATATCATTTTTACATCATACAATTGCATCTTTACCGATGGCGTCAGTGACAGCTTTTTGACTATAACAGGTGTCGGGCAGGGCAAATGACCAAACAGACTTGATTTTCTGTATCAGCAGGTCAGTACTATACAGAAAACACCTCTATAACCAATTCCAGGTGTATTTCTGATGAAATATGACAAAAAGCAATTTTGGGGCTCATTTAATAATTTAAACTCAAAATACCTCTTTTTCATAATTTTGTACTGAAAAGTATTTCCAGTTTTCAGCTTCTGTATGTCAACTGAAAATGTCAAAAGGCTTATTTTAGTAGACCTATCAATGAAGCAAAAGGCCACTGGTGGATTTAGTTCCATTTCACTTGAAAATTTCCATTCCCATTATCATTTTTCCCATTTTGATTGCATTCAAGGCACTAAATTCTCAATAACTATTTTGAATAAATAAATTCTGTGACCAGAATTCAGTTGTACAGAGCCAGAGCTTTCAAAAAATATCATTTTTACATCATACAATTGCATCTTTACCGATGGCGTCAGTGACAGCTTTTTGACTATAACAGGTGTTGGGCGGGGCAAATGACCAAACAGAGTTGATTTTCTGTATCAGCAGGTCAGTACTATACAGAAAACACCTCTATAACCAATTCCAGGTGTATTTCTGATGAAATATGACAAAAAGCAATTTTGGGGCTCATTTAATAATTTAAACTCAAAATACCTCTTTTTCATAATTTTGTACTGAAAAGTATTTCCAGTTTTCAGCTTCTGTATGTCAACTGAAAATGTCAAAAGGCTTATTTTAGTAGACCTATCAATGAAGCAAAAGGCCACTGGTGGATTTAGTTCCATTTCACTTGAAGATTTCCATTCCCATTATCATTTTTCCCATTTTGATTGCATTCAAGGCACTAAATTCTCAATAACTATTTTGAATAAATAAATTCTGTGACCAGAATTCAGTTGTACAGAGCCAGAGCTTTCAAAAAATATCATTTTTACATCATACAATTGCATCTTTACCGATGGCGTCAGTGACAGCTTTTTGACTATAACAGGTGTCGGGCAGGGCAAATGACCAAACAGACTTGATTTTCTGTATCAGCAGGTCAGTACTATACAGAAAACACCTCTATAACCAATTCCAGGTGTATTTCTGATGAAATATGACAAAAAGCAATTTTGGGGCTCATTTAATAATTTAAACTCAAAATACCTCTTTTTCATAATTTTGTACTGAAAAGTATTTCCAGTTTTCAGCTTCTGTATGTCAACTGAAAATGTCAAAAGGCTTATTTTAGTAGACCTATCAATGAAGCAAAAGGCCACTGGTGGATTTAGTTCCATTTCACTTGAAAATTTCCATTCCCATTATCATTTTTCCCATTTTGATTGCATTCAAGGCACTAAATTCTCAATAACTATTTTGTATAAATAAATTCTGTGACCAGAATTCAGTTGTACAGAGCCAGAGCTTTCAAAAAATATCATTTTTACATCATACAATTGCATCTTTACCGATGGCGTCAGTGACAGCTTTTTGACTATAACAGGTGTTGGGCGGGGCAAATGACCAAACAGAGTTGATTTTCTGTATCAGCAGGTCAGTACTATACAGAAAACACCTCTATAACCAATTCCAGGTGTATTTCTGATGAAATATGACAAAAAGCAATTTTGGGGCTCATTTAATAATTTAAACTCAAAATACCTCTTTTTCATAATTTTGTACTGAAAAGTATTTCCAGTTTTCAGCTTCTGTATGTCAACTGAAAATGTCAAAAGGCTTATTTTAGTAGACCTATCAATGAAGCAAAAGGCCACTGGTGGATTTAGTTCCATTTCACTTGAAGATTTCCATTCCCATTATCATTTTTCCCATTTTGATTGCATTCAAGGCACTAAATTCTCAATAACTATTTTGAATAAATAAATTCTGTGACCAGAATTCAGTTGAAAAGAGCCAGAGCCCTTACCGATGGCGTCAGTGACAGCTTTTTGACTATAACAGGTGCCGGGCGGGGCAAATGACAAAACAGTTGATTTTCTGTATCAGCAGGTCAGTACCATCAAGTAGATACCTCTATAACTGATTTCAGATGTATTTTGGTGGAATATCACAAAAAAGCAAATATTTGAGGGTTCAGTAGTATATTTCAGTCTCTGACATGATGTCTTTTTGATTATTAAATTGCACTAAACCCCTTTGTGAATAGACCATATTTTGAGTCAACTGATTAACTGTGGCTATATATATGCCTTGAGTCATATTCTGTGTTGCACTCAAAGTACTGTGGTATTTTACAAGACTATGTTATGCCCTAGATCCTCCCTTCTGAATAAAGAAGCACAACAAATTTTTAAGACAATTTAAAAACCATTAAACACCTTACTGTTTATCATTTATTTGTGGATTATGTAGAATGAAAAAACCTTTAGTTACAGGATAAACAACTCAGAAGTTACTTGACACAGTTTTTTATTGGAAAAATTAATAATATAATACAGTACAGTTACTGTTGTGAATTGTAAGTTGATTACATTTATTTGTTTTGTTTTTAAGACACAGTTATATATGTAATGTTAGTCCAAACCGAGCTTATTTATAATTCTTATAATAAGAAATAATAACATATCCCCTTTATAGCATTTAACATATCCCCTAAATTACCAACAACTACCCCTTTATACAATTAAGAACCTTTTTTGCCAGACTTTAAAAAAATAAAGGTTCTTAGCTGCGGGTGTTTACTGTACCACACAGCAATTAAAATGTTCCATTTACTTATTCATTCATTCATTCATTTAATGAGTTCTTCTTTGTCAAAATCACACTTTCATATGAAATCTATATAATATCATGTTTTCTTCCTGCTTTTCTTCTTCTTTGTATTTCATTGTATTACATTATGGGCGTACAAGATATTTGACTTCCTAGTAATAAAAACAACATTACAAGTCAACTTGCATTAGTGGATTTCAGTTTACTTCTCATGACTTTTTCTGCAAGATGAAGAAACGCTTCAACTAGAGCATGATTCATTAAGACAGAAATAATCTCAAACAATGGTTTCAAATCGAGGCTTTATGTTTAAAAAAAACCCTTGAGTTCTATTTTTGGCCTGCATGAAGTGCCTGTAGTTTGGCCTGCTATAGCTATATATCACATGTATACTCTATACGATTTCGATTTGTTAATTTTTGTCTTATAATATTCTTCTGTGATAACATATCTTACGATTAACAGTTAAGAAATGTTGGAGTTTGATAAGTCATATATAAAAGAACAAGAAAGCATGATTTATTGGCCATAAAGTTGCAAGGTAGTAATTCCATTTGTTACAACTTATCGAATCACTCTTGCCTGTCTTGTCATTTATACATTAGATATAAAACAGCTGCTTGTGTTGTGAACAACAAAATAAGACATTGAATTGGTACATTGATTTATCAGTCAGAGTAAATTAATCTCTCAGGGACATATGATTAAACTTATATTTAAGTTAAACTTATATCCCCGCTTATATCATTAACAGCATAAATTAAAATGTAATAAAATCTAAAGCAAATTTATTCAGACATTTCTGTCTGAAATCAGACCTTCGGAAATGATCGTTACAAAGTAAATACATCGTTATGAAGGCCTAAATTAAGTCAGACGTGAATAAATTTGTTTAAAATCAGGCTAGAGACGAATATACGTTAATTTCGGTTAATATGGAAATAAGTATGATCGACACGATTTCCCCTTATGTCTATCGACAAATCCGTTTGTAAACTCTTCCATAATCCTTATCTAGTGAAATTTTAAACAACAACTATAAAGAAAGCCCTAAAAGATAGTAAATCGTTGCTAAAGCCTACCTGGTTCCCATATAATGGTCGCCAGGATCGCTGTGATGATCAATTCAAAAACAGTAGCAAAATACATTCATATATAACTACTTTAATAAAAGAAATTGACATAACTGATCACATATTCTAATCATAGTTCAAAATTGTTGCGCATTTATATTTCCCATAATTTGATTATATATATATTTAAATAGAACGTTATATGTATATATGAAATGTAAATTTATTACCATTTCTTGTTCTTCCATATAAACGCTTATAAATAAATAAACTGAAACTAAAACTAATTGGTACGTTATTTAGGATTTTCTCCCAAGAGAAAATAAATCTTTGATTAAAATTGTTATAACTGCTTTATAATGAAAGAAATCAAATTAAAAGTTTATTAAAAACATCCCATGTTCTGTCCTCCAAGGCCCATTTAATCAAACATTTGCATAGCAAGTTGTAACATGAAGAGACATGACAAACAACCCAGGTTTTTGTCGACAAATATAATTTCATAACAAAATTATAAGTACCTTTAAACAAAAAACTTTTTTTGAGTTTTAGAATTACAGTTCAACTAGATGTAAAAGCAAATATAAATTAAAGACCGGAGCATCATGAATATTACCATAACAGACATAACAGTCAAAAATTATACACCAATGCCATGTGCATACGCCGGTAATAAAGAAACCAAAACTTCTCCAAATTAGTAGTTCGTCATCCAAGAACGCGAGTATTTGTCGTTTCAATGGTGAATGTTTGTAATGCATGGTCCAGAATCGACAAAGAAGTCACAGAATTGCCTCGAAAAGTTGATATTTCGATCTTTACGGAAAAAGGTGACAATGCAATTTGTTCCTCGCATAATTAAGCCAAACTGATATCGTATTCAAAATCACATCGCTACTTTTAACGAACACTATGTTTATTTTGATTTATTTGTAAAATAAGTGTCAAAGAAATATATATATATATATATATCAAGCAGTCAAGGAAATGGTGGCCGTTTAGATCAAATAAAGATATACTTTAGAAATAAAGAATGTATTTATAATATACACCTCAGTAATTGCAAGAACGTTGTCCTGACTTTTGTAATTTAGTGGGAGAGGAATTAATTAATTAAAAGACAAAAGAAGATCAATCAAGCTCAAAGAATAACAAAAGAAAGAGTTCAGCTTGACTGATCTTCTTTTGTTTTTTAGTAAATTCCTTTCAATTCCCACTAAATTACAAATGCCAGGACGACGTTCTTGCAATTAGGTGTATTTGCATATTTTATTAACGCAAGATCTTTCAAGATTTTTTTGGAAATTTTATTCATTTATTTATATATTTTAGGACTGTACTTTTATAACAAATAACAGATATGTACATATATTGTTAAACTTATTTACATTAAAGCGGCGTTTACACGAGCAATTTTTCCTTGGCAAGTCTCCTTGACAATTTTCATTGCTCGTGTAAACGATCAGCAAGTTTTTCCTTGACAATTTTATATTGAAGGTTTCCTTGCTCATGTAGATGATGAACAAGTTTTCCTTGACAAGTTTAGGTTATGCCAGTAATGCCTTGCAATCAGCGAAGTACTAACATAATATTGGTTCCAGTCCCTTGTCGAGTAAAAAACAAAATGGCGTTTATTTTGACTGATCGTGCGAAAAGACTGGGAACTAATCTCATTAATATTCCTTGCCACATTTTCCTTGTTGTCCGTCTACACGAGCAAATTTCATCCTTGGCAATTTTTTCTTGTCAAGGAAAAGCCAACATGCTAGCTTTTCCTTGTCAAGAAAAAATTGTTCATTTTACTCCATCTACACGAGCAATTTTTCCTTATCAAGGAAAACTTGTCAAGGAAAAATTGCTCGTGTAAACGAGTTAAATGTATGTTAAATGTGTGCTCCGGTTAAATGTATTTGTTAAAATGCATATATGGGTTCGCCAGATTTCACTTTAAATGAAAGTTTTGACCACTATGATCATTGGCCAATTCATGTTTTTTTTATTGTGTTGCGATTTCACCTCTTTTTATGCCGTCCAACTTTACAATGAGCAAATTAGAGAAGTAGCACGGCCCGATTCCGGAAATGACGTCATTCACTGGAAATATTTCAACGCTGCAACCTCCAATAAATATTACGATCAGAATTAACTAAAAATTCTTAATTCACCTTTGATTTAAAGTAGTTAAAAATAGATTTTTGATTTACAGCGCAAAGAAACACGATGGTAAGTTCCGGCAATGACGTCATAGTCGGTAGTTTCCAATCTATTTGAGGCGCACCAAAATTGCACTACAGGTAGCCCAATATGCCAATTTTGGTCAACTTTGAACTTCAAGAAAATTTCCTTTTAAATTAAAAATCAAGGTTTCGACCCTCAAAGTTGTCTTACTTCATCTCAATCTTTATATCCAAATGAAAGCTGACGAACCCATATATGCACTTTAAATCGTTAAATCGTATCTTATTTATGTATATTTGCTATATTAATTCCAATTTAGAATTGTTGTAAATTACGTGGGCTACCTGTGGTGATACTCGGAATTATTAGATATGAAACCTGACTAGGGGTAGTCTAGGTCGGTGATGTAAATTAAATATTCATAGGGGGAGGGGTGGTCTTAATCGGGGATGTTATTACACAGGAAGCTCAAGCAACGGGAACGTTGGTTTAGTTTCAACGATGTAATAAATATTTCGGCATACGCTCACCACTAACTTGGCTACTATACTTGACCTCGCACATGCATTAGTCAGGTTCGAACTGCGCATGCCTGCATAAAATGCGCATACATATGCATATTATTACAACATGCAGCATGAAATGCTTGGAGTGCACGTTTGTATACTACGGTTAAAGTGCACCTGACGCCCTTCATGATATTTTGCAAATCTGTTGTACATGAGGTGTATAATAAGTGTACTTAATATTTCTTGATGTCGACCTCTCCTTTTTGAGATATGAACATTTGAAATCTGAAAATGCAAATGAGGTGACGTCATCCCAGGAATTTGTCAAAGTTTTGTTTCAAAGCTGACAGCAAGCTTGTTTTTGTAAAGTAGTAAAAATGTTAATGGCAGTGTGAATATTAGCCGATACAGATATTGAGCATAAAAAATTGCTATAATTATTTCCAGAGAACTTTTGTATATTAAATGAGGCCTGGGATGACGTCACTTCATTTGCATTTTCAGATTTCAAATGTTTATATCTCAGAAAGGAGAGGTCGACATCAAGCAAAATTAAGTACACTTATTATACACCTCATGTACAACAGATTTGAAAAATATCATGAAAGGCGTCAGGTGCACTTTAAACACACAGCCCTAAGGACACAGAAAATCTGCCATTCATAACCAAGTTATAAAAAATGACTAAACATGATATGCCTAAGAACAACCAAACAAACAAACCGGGCATATCTTGGATTTTTATAAATTAAAGTTTTCAAAAAAGGGCAAAATTATTACCAAAGATTGTTTTT